>JAFBJZ010000614.1:150000-610000 GCA_016785225.1 Psettodes erumei
GCTTTCAACCACATGATAAAACGTGACAAATGACAATGTTTCATGTGCTGCAGGAGAAGCCAAGATGTGGTTGAAAATGTGGGTGTGGGTGAGGGATGGAGGGAGGGTGAGGAGGGGGAGGCAGAGGAGCCAGGTTTGACTGTTTGCGTGTGTGTGTGTGTGTGTGTGTGTCAGGGGGTGGTGGGTGGGTGGGGGGGTTATAATGCTATGAGGCTTGTGGGCCTTTCCTCTGGGAACAGAACATTCCGGTGTTATCCTCTTTTACCTCCTGATTCACTGGAACAGAGAAGCCAGCAGACATGATGAGATTCCCCCCCCCCACACACACACACACACACACACACACACACACACCACCACCACCACCACCACCACCACCAACAACCTCACCCTCCCCTCTCTTTCTCTCTCTCCCTGTCACTGGATTCTGGACAGTCTCTCACTCCACTCTTCCGTGCCTCGATCACTTCATACACAGACACACACACATGCAGAGGTGGAAAGTACATTTACATGATGTTAAATACCACATGTGTTGTCCCTTCACATTTAATGCTTTCTATTGAGGCAAAGTCAACACCTCCTCCATGTTATTGTCACGCTAAATTCAGTTTAGTGTTGATCTCCAGAGATATATATACTATATATATATATATATATATATATAGGGTGTAAAGTAGCCTAATGTGCTTTTAATGTGACATATCTGCAGGAAGTCTTGAGTTTCATTGACAGCGAAATAACTGGAAAAGAATTTGATGTCAAACAGAGAAGCGTTTTGAGACTAACTATGGTAATGACACTTTTATTCTGACATCATTATTCGAGAGCTTGGAGTCATAGATGTGTCTTTTTTAAAAGGTCAAAGGTCACAGGCTCCTCCCCGCTGACCATGGAGATTTCCTCACAGTCAGAAACTGTCGGACAGAGTCGCTGTGAGGAAAACTGTTTCAACAGAGCAGCTACAGTTTCACCATGTTGGGGTCAGGGGTCAGACGCAGACCAGAGTTTGACGGTATTAAATTAAATTTAATGACAAACAAATTGTGCTGATCTGTTCACGCCACAAGGATGAATCAGTTTGATGTGACTGTGTGCTTCACCTAAAGTGCTGATTTAATTTGAATATCATTTTTTTAAAGCAGTTTGAAAGGGATTTGTCGCAGCAGCTGTTTCTGTGCTATTCACAGTTTGGTTTCCACTTAAAGACTTTGTATTAATAAAGTTTTAATTATTTTTATACTTTTAGAATCTTGATATGAATTGTCTGCTGTAACAACACAACTAATAGTAAGATTATTAAAGTACACCCTGCATTAAAACATGTTCTGAGATGGTTGATGAGTGTGCTCGTTAATCTTCTCATCTAAATAAAAAAAACTAACTATTCCACTGGTTGTGCAAAAAGAAAAGAATGAAAGAAAGTTGTGAAAGTTATTTCATCTCTGACTGAGGAGGGTGGTGTTGAGACACAGCGCCATCATTTCAACAGAAACCCTTCATCTCTTTACATGTGGGTGGGGGTGGAGGGGTGAGGAGGTTTTTAAGGTAAAGGCCTCTGACTGACTCTGGCTGTGAGGTCGCTCTGGGCCGGAGTTGATGGGAGGACATCGGGGTCATCTCTGCATCCTGATCCCAGTCTGTTTTTTTTTTTTTGCTTTCAGACTCCCTCCCTCCCTCTGCGCCCCCCCACCTCCTCGTCTGATCTTGTCAGATGTTCTGTTACCTTCCCCTGTTACTCCTGTTACTCCTCTTGTTTCTGCTGTTGTTTCTTCCTCGGCAACGAGCTGCTAATACGCCGCGGCGCGCCGTTAATGACCCGCAGAAACACAATAACAAACGCCTGCTACTCATATGCATATTTAATGGAGACAGCTGAACAAATTACATATTTATGGATTATAAGACCAAGAGGGGAAGGGAAGCAAGGGGGGGGGGGGCATGACGCCATTAGCGATGCGGGCAGGTACAAGGGTCCCATCTGCACTGGCATCTGTATGGCAGGAGGGGCCCCGGGGCCCGGCGGGGCGGGGAGACGCCTGTTACCAGCAACAGCAGTGAAGTGCTTTGCTTTCATGCAGGACAAACTCCAGAACTGTGTAAAAGTACTTGAACAATACCTCACAGATCCACTCTGAAAAAGTACAGAACCTACCGGAGCAACAGCACGTCCAAGTAAAAATAACTGCAAAGAGCAATGTGTAAAGAACAAGTTTGTCGGTTTAATATTAAGGTAGAAACACTGGACTTTTCTGCACTCAAAGACTCATTAGGCATCATCCACATCCAGAAAACCGGAATTCATTTTCTGCATCTTTTACTGTATAAAAACTAAAAATAATACTGAGGTCCAGACCTCAACATGCAACTGGTCCATCATTTGGGACAGAGAGGACAGAGAGACTCAGACGGAGATCTCCTGCAGGTCTCCTCCTCAGTATTCAGAGTGGATTACTGTCTGCGCCTCCCTGAGCTATCTCCCCATTAAAACGCTCACATCACAGGACTCCCCCCACCCCCCACTCCTCGTTTTTTAACTTAATTAAGATTTCAATTAAAGAGCCAGGGCCCTGAGACTTCACCCTTGTAAATTAGTGGGTAAAAAGCCGGCGTCATGAGGGATCATTAAAATGTTGGGAGTCAGTCAGGACCTCTCGGCTGGCTCGGTGGCGATCAGACCCGGCTGCTCCTCGGAGACAGACACGCAAACCCGCTTTGATGGGATTTCTCTGAGTCTGAGTTCAGATCGCTTTACGCCTGGAAGTGTCGCGTCTCCGCTGGTTTGATTTACTTCAGTCTCTCCCTCTGTGACAGCGGGAAATATGAACCCCAGACTCTTCTGTGTCTGCTCCACGAGATCGCAGGATCAGTTAATCTCGCTGTATCTCATGTTGAGCCTTTCACCACACTCTAATTACAATGAAAACCGAGACAGTGTTCAGTTAAGTAGACTTTCAGTTAATTAATTCCAATTAATTTATAGAGCAGCCAGAAGACTGCTTTTTTTTGAGTCAGATCAATTTAAAATGTAAAATTAAAAACATATGCAGAATTATGTTCCCACTAATAAATTAGTATTTCTTTTCCTTGGAAATCTTCAGCTGCTTATAAGCTCTAAATAATTTATAACTGTGCACTTACTACAGTGTGTGAACTGTCTTTCCTATGATCAGTAAATTACAGGACCAGTCTGTCCTGGTCTAATTCCTTCAGCTTTATTGGGATGGGATGATTGTAACCTGGTGGTCCGCCGTCCCGTCGAGCACCGTGTTCTCTTTGTAACAGGGCCCCGTTAATAACTCAGGTTATCGCCGCGCTTGTCTCGTCAGTGGTGGATTTTCAGGAGTGAACGAGCAGGAGAAAAAATAAATAAAAAGACTTTCAACGCTTTGTGAACAGGAACATCTGCTCTGCCTTGTAAAGTACTTACAGCAGCAGGGAGGGTGGGGGATAGCGGGAGGGGGGCAGTGGACAGCGAGCGACTTGTTCTGGAGCACTAACAACCTTAGTGAGGATAAGGTAGCTGATCCTCCAGTGCTAGGCTCATTATTGTTGGAGGGGATTTGGAGCCGCTTTTTCCTGTCCGGTCGGGGGGTAGGGGGGTCACTTTAAACACAAGCATTAGCTGAATGAATTTGCCAAACGGGCAAAGTGGGTAACGGTCCTGGGACCCCTGACCCCAGACCCAGAGGGGCCCGAATAACCCCATGTTCACTGCATGACAGTTGGTTTTGGAATTTGATTATTTACAGTTTTCTTAAGGAATCTGCATGAGTAAAAACAGTTAAATGAAAAGAACATTCTCTAAATATACTGTGCAATATTCCACTACATCTTTAAGGTCCTGGACAACAGGACGGCTTTGTGGAAACAACTCACGACTGAAAAGTGATTATCCTGTGAGTTTAAATACAAAGGAAGCAGCAGCGATTCTGTTGATGTAGTTGTTTAAACGTTGCGGTCGTTTGCGAGTTCGACAGCTGGACTTCAGAGACGAAACAAAAGCATCTGCTGCAGCGAGATCCACGGCAATAAAGAGAGCTGTGCCTCTTTTAAATATCAGCACAAAACCAGCCAAGGCGACTTGTTTTCTACAGAGAGATCGGGCCGAGGCGAAGCCGACCCGACTCTGGAGGCAGCAGGTGGAGAAAGACCAGGGCTGAACCAACCAGCAGCAGGAGGAGGAGGAGGAGGAGGAGGAGGAAGAGGAAGGAGGAGGACTGGAAGGGAAAGTGGGAAGAGGAGCAAACCGCAGCTGGTGTTCCACACATGGCCGCTGCTTGTCGTCCGCATCTCTTTCCCAAACACTCGAGTGTGTGATGGTTTCGGTGGGTGGAGGGTTTCTAACTCAAACCAGCCATGTGGAGTCGACGCGCTGCTGCTGGTTTCTGGTGTGTTTGTATGACGGATCCAAAAGTTTGTGGTGGATTCTAAAATGGAGCTGTGCATGATGTATGAAAAATAAAAAAAGATGAAACTGATGTTAAAATATTCCCTTTTCTCATTAGTTTCTGATTATGTTGTGTTTTTTAGTTTTTCTACTTCTACTTAAGCATTTTATGTATTTGTTTTATTTTACATGACTACTCTGCTGAATCGTTATAACTGTCTTTTATTTCTTTGTGCTTTGCTAAATCATATTTGTTATTACTCTAATATTTTTACCATCTTCTCTTTTTTCCCTCCTCTGTAGAGTTGACAGGATGTTGGCTGTACGAGCCCCTTTCACATCTGTTTTATTTCTCTTACCTGATTTTACGCTGCTGAATGCACGTGCAAATGAAAAACAAAAAAGTTATATGTCAACAGATAAGTCCCAGGTCTAAGGTCAGATTTTAGTAAACGAGAGCCGGGAACACCAGTCACGTGTTGTCGCATCGGCCATGGGATTGATTGTAAAAACGAAGTGTAGAATATACCAAAGGAAGGCGTGGAGGAAGAGGAGGAGGAGGAGGTGATGTAGCTGAGTAGATGTGCAGGACACGTACAGAGCCAGCACAGTAAAATTCATGATCATAAAGTGCAGGCCCTTGAATAAGTAAATGGAATAATCTGCTGCATCATGAGATAAGAGGCTGGATGAAAGAGAGGGCGAGAGAGGGAGCAAGAGTAAGAGAGAAAGAGAGAGAGAGTCGGGGTGGGCCCGGGCTTCTCATTAAAATTCTTGCGGTGCAGTGACTCAGCCCATTTTGGTAATGGAGAGCCCCGGCCACCTAAAGATGGAAATGGCCATTTTTCAACCCCTCCCCCGTCACACACGCGCACATTTTATATATAAATTATCCCAAGCACTTACAAGTGGGGAAAGGCTGGTGGAGGAACGCTGCAAGGTCATTCTCAAATCTTTTGGACGGCGGGGATCGGGAGAGTGGTTTTAATGGGAGTGCAGGGGGGAGGACAGCGAGCGGGTGAGGCTCGCCGGCAAACTGACGACACCCCCGAAATCTAGCCACGCTGCAGTATGTGCACACACACACCAGAGAGTTTCACTTGATTCCAGTCTGGATTAAATTAAATTAAATTTTTAAAGTTAAAAAAGCCGTTCCACCTCCAACAGAAACGCCCAAACGTTTAACTTTTGCTTTTTCGTCTTCATGAGAATGTGAAGCACAAGAACCCAAACTTACAACAAAGGAAAAGAAAATCTTCACACTCTTTTTTGTGTGTTGTCATAAATACCAGATCTTCATCCTGGTTTTTCTCCCATTCATCTGACTCATCCCTTTTTGCAGCCACCACATCGACTGCGGTCAAAGCAGACGACATATTGAAGGATCAAGTTTCGGCTGTTAATTTCAATTTGCATGGTGGGAAATCTGGCTTTCTCCATGACGGCAACACTGCGTGTCACCGAGGTAAAATGTACCGCAGCCTTAGCCGCGCTACTTGCACCTGCCCACGGTGAGTCAACAAGAAACAGCAGGACGGCAAGAGCGAGCAGACCTGAACCATTCAGACTGCCTGACCCCTGTGTGTGTCTGTGTAGTTGTGCGTTTCTGTGAGTCATGTGAGGACAGCAGTACGAGCCTACGTGAACAGGTTGACCAGAAACCGATCAGAGACTCTGAGCAGGATCAGGTCAAGTCCAATTCCAAGCACAGAGGGAGGGATTTAACCCGCACTTCACCACCTGGACGAGGTTCACACCCCCCACAAACACACACTGCTCAGCGACCACCCAACAACAAGGCAGTAGAAAGACAGAGAGGCAGGAGAAGGTGTGCCGTCGGTGCTCGGACGTTTAAGAGATATGTATTCTGTGCGTGTAAGACGCAGAAAGAGAAGAAGAAGCAGTAACCTGTGAAGGTGTTTCCGAACCATACAGCAGCGTAATATGAAACCGCGGCGTGCAGGGTTGCGTTGAGGACGCAGGTTAGATCAGGTAACTGAGCAGAAAACAACACACTGATAATGAACGACAGACGGACGCTCGTAGCAGCTTGTCGGTCAAAGAGGCTTTCGCAAACTTCTGATTAAAAACACAAGTCAAGGCCGTAACCCCTCCTGAGGCTCTGCCCATCGTCCTGAACACACCTGACCTCACCTGACATCCACTGATAAGTTGCAGCATGTAAACAGGTGATTGTGACAGGTCTGAGGGAGTTTGGTGTGTTACAAAGACTTTTATCTATTTCCCACTTTATTATGGAGAATATTTTCTTTAACATAAAACATCAATTTGAGAACTTCCACATTTTTATCTGAGTCTGTGGAAGCAGCTGTGTAGCTGAGACATTTCCTCCACTTCCTCTCTTGCACTTTGAGATGCACAGTGGAGGAAACCTCCCCCGGCACCTCCTGCAGAGGAGGTGAAGTGAGGAGAGCAGCGTCTCTGCTGCAGGACAGCCCCTTGGCGCTCAGGTTAATGGCTTTAAATCAGACAGGATTGCAGGATTACTCGTGGATTTCCTTCCTAATCGTGTTGGAGTGTCCCCCTCACCCCCCCCCCCACACACCCCCCCCAGCCTGCTGCGTTTCCTCTCCAAACATGAAACATGAGGAGGGAGAACACACATACAGATAAAAGCGGACAACGAAGAGAGCTGCAGCCCGTTTCTTCCCCAGGTTCCTCCCACCCAGTCGCTGTCCCTACATCACCTCGGACGGATGTGCCGATGTGTCGGAAAACAGAGTCCGTTTATGTCGACATGAGTTTTCCGAAGCCAAAGTCGCTAAATCTCTCTTCTCTGTCCCTCTCTAATACTGTGTGGTGTGTTTATCGCCCTGCAGTAAGAAAGCATGAGCCATGCCACAAGCAACAAATTCAGATCACGCCAACATGTCGACAACAAGCTGACAACTGTCCACATCCCTGTCACAGAGCAGCATGATGATTCATGTTGGCGTTTCTGTCTACCTGATAAACAAAAGTCCCTCTCTTTTAGCTTCGTGTTGGGTCTCCACCAACTCCTGAGGGAATTATTTGGCTCTTTAGCTGCTAAATGCTCCGCTATGTTCACCGGCTGGTTTCTTACTGGACCAGCAGCTTTAATCAGAGCTTTTATTCTGAAAAGAGCTGACACTGAACCAGACAAGAAATGTGCCCAAATCCAAGACTGGCAGCTAAAAGAGGCTAAAAAGCTCCCACGAGGACGATTCTACGTGAGCTAGACACATTGACAGACCCTCCTCACGTTACACGGTCTTTTGATTCATTGTTAGTGAGATTAGTGGAGCTTTAGCGTCTGCGATGGATTAGATTTTATAATCGGAGCACTGCGGCACTGGATTAGAGGTGCAGTTCCACGAACACGAATGGAAGACACCCAAAACCTGAAATGTGTCGACAGAGCTGCGGGTCAAGCTGAAGTCAAACAGCCTTAGGTTGTTTTTCATGGCAGCAGTGGAACAATACTGTCAATCATCTGGTTAATCCCTGACCAGGTTTCTGCTTTTAGCTTTTAGTTCTCTACATAAACATTTTCCTTTCCAGGATCAGTCTCCCTAATTGGCACCGACTGCTGACCTCTGACCTTCCAAAAAAGAAGGTCAAAGACAACGGACATCCTGGGAGGGAAGTGGCAACAGCAGCCAAAACAGCCTACGCAAGGGGAGCTAATTACAGACCTCAACGTGATTAATCAATCTTTCTTATAGGTTTACTTTGTGGTGGGCCGGATGAGGCTCTGATTGGTTGTGAGCAGGCAGGTAATGTGCTGGAAAGATATCCAAGATTCTGGTCTGCCACAATATTTAAAAAACATGAACCAGTATCAGGTGGATTCTGCTCCTCCCCTCGCCTGATTAAATCCCTACTTACTGTATTCATAACAGAAATAACTGTCAAAATTATCATTTTTAAGTACAGACGAGAAAAATGAAGCTTGTTTTGTGGGCCAACGTTAAATACACCTACTCAAATACTGATTGTGATAATCCAGTAAGAATTAGAGCCATTTTATTTCACATACTGTGTAATACTTTATTTTGTGACATGTTTCATTCACGTGTTCCTCAGTCTGTATCCAACTTTTTTTATTTACAAACTTTTTTTGTCGTCATATTGAAGATGAGGCGTTGACTGATGGATTGTGCAGCTGCAGCATAGCGAGCGAGCGGCGGGTCACCCGGTTTGTCGCTGCTGTCAGTCACCTGAGCTGACCTCGTCCGTCGGGGACGGCAGGTTACACAGATCACTGTGTACACGCGCACACACACACACACACACACATTCTAACCCATCAGCTGCTCTCTCCCTCGCTCGAGACACCAACCAGATAACAGCTCCATGTGATCCCACAGCCCCCTGTGTGTGTGTGTGTCTGTGTGTGCCATGTGTATCATTGTGTGTACCATGTGAATATGTGTGTATGACTGTGTGGGACGCTCGCACTCACATCTAGCTACCTAGCACATAACAACTTTTTCCCAAACATATTGATCTGCAAACGAAGGACATATCGGCTGGCAGCTACCCCCCCCCCCACCCTTCCTGCCATCATTTCTCTCTCTCTTTTTCTTTTTACTTCCTGTCCGTGATCGCTGCAGAGCACCTCGTGTGTTCACAAGGATGTTATTGATCGGGGAAGCGAGGCCTCGCTCGCAGCACGACAGGCAGCTTGGGACATGTTGCATCCCACTTTGAGCTTGGCCAATCCTCTATCCTCACCCCATCACAGACACAGACACACACACACACACACACACAAACACGCACACAGTCGTTAGCTCCATTTGCCATGCATCCTGGCAGAGCCTCGTCGGCGCTTTAATATCTATCTTAAGAGTTGACAATCTTTCGGGGCAATTAAAGCAATCGATACGGTCCTGAGAGAGAGGAGAGAGCAGCCTCTTATCCCCAGTAATAGCTCTCACTAAATAATGAATACAGCCCAGACCACCAGCGCACACATGCATGCACACACACACACACAGACCTTGGTATCAGACACTGCAGGTTTTCATACGCTGACACCTCACCCTCACTTTAAAGAGAAGACAAACTGGACTCTGATTCATGTTTTAAATACAGACTTATTACTAAACATCAGGTAAAACATTCTGACTCACATTCACAACCACAGTGAACAGCGGAAAGAGAGAGGAAACATGTCAGGTCTCAGAGGCAAAGGCCACGGACCATGATGCATGTCAGTTTTTCTCCTTGGAAATTAAACTCCACTGGCTGAATCATCAGGACCAGAAATGAACAAGAGAATAAATAAAAAAGTCAAAAGTAGAAGCTGATTTGACAAACAAACATTGAGTCACAGAACTTCACACTCACACAATCTTTAAAAAAGATAAAACAGTTCAAAATCAGCTCACTGTCTGATCCCAGATCAGTTTGGGATCAATTCAGGAGCCGGGGCAACATGTTTTGTGTAACCGCGGCAGAGGCTCATGGGTACTGAAGTATTAAGAGCTGTCCACCAAACTGAGTTAGGACATTGAGGGAACTTGAAACACCACCAAAAATAAATAAATGAATACAATAAAATGTGTCACTGGACTGAAATCACTGAGAAAGTTCAACCAGACACAAGATTTACATTTACACACCAACTACCGCAGAACAGGCAAACAATATCCAACAACACAAAGACACACTTCATGTCAAAAATGTGCAATGCAGTTATCAGTCTACACTAAGTCAAACTTATATGTGGGTTTTAAATTCAAAGAATCTACAAAGGTAAGTTCACATCGACTTCAAAACTCAAAGGTTCGATCCCCAAATTTCGCTGACCACATGTCCTTATGTGTGTGTGTGTGTGTGTGTGTGTGTGTGTGTGTGTGTGTGTGTGTGTGTGTGTGTGTGCGTGTGTGTGGTCTTTGGCTCGGGACAATCAGTCAATAGTGTCTCATTAACCCGCTCTGCCCTCTGCCTGGTAATAAGGCTGCTGGTGTGCATGCTGCAATCAAATCAAATCAAATGCACACACACACACACACACACACACACACACACACACACACACACACACACAGTGTAGGAACGTGCATATGTATGCGTGTGTGTTTTGCACCTGCAGGCCGCTGCATGTGATTGGATGATGACAGCGGACAGCGGGTCACTTCCAGCTACGGAAATGGCAATTGGCTGGAAGTCAGGAAGTCAAAACAGGAAGAAACACACACCACTACTGACTACTAACACACACGCACACAACAGAGTAACACACTCCTACTACATACTACCAGAGATGAAAACAGCTTATTTAATTTATACGTCATAATAAAACAGCCCAATCAAATATTAATAAGTTAGTCTCCGATCTCTGCAGACTGATGCAGGATGAGGTCTGATCTGATCCAGCTCCTGATGGGGGGGGGGTGTGATAAGGATTTGAACACAAATATCACTGACTGCTGGGGCATAAACATTTCCCTTCATTTGGAACTGAAGACTACAGACCAAAGCGGGGGACACCGAGCCAAACGTCTGCCTACATTTGGCCATGCTGTATCTGTATTCATGTTATGGCTGCTGAGTCTGTACCCCTGTCTGTACCGCCTGTGATTCTCTCTCTCTTTCTTTCTCAGCTGTTTCCTCCTTCGCGGGCCAACATGGCCGCCGGCCCGGTGCCTCCCTCCCTCCCTCCCTCTCTGCCGAGCCAACTGGAGCTCGACTGGATGTTGGAGCGGCGGCGACCTTTTCCAACACTTGCCTTTGTTGTCATTCTCCGGGCCAAGGCTGCCCGCTGGAGCGAGTGAGCGAGCGAAGCTACAAGCAGCAGATTTAGCCCTCGCTCTGGCCTCTCTCCCTCTCTGACACACACACACACACTCGGATCTATGATAGTATGAGATGAAAACAAAAACACAAACCAAAGTTGCAGGGAAAACAGAAGTGCTGCAGGGTTTTTGTCCTCAGTGGTTTAAATCCCTGTTTAACCCTGAGAGGTCACACGGCTCCTGTTTTAACCCTGAACACACACACACGTTTGTTTTACTAGCCTTGTGGGGACAACTCCTTATTCCCCAGCTCCTTACTCCAAGCTTAACCATCACAAGGAAATGTCTAACCCCAACCCTTACCCTAACCTAAACCCGACTCTTACCTGAACCTTGAAACCAAGTCTTACCCCTAAAACAGCCATTTCAAACTGTGAGGAAAATGTCCCCATAATGCCAACATGTGTCCACAACCATAGAAGGACAAGTACACACACACACACACACATACACATACACACAGCTCTCAGTAGCACGTGATCTAACCCACCCCCCGTCAGTCAGCCTTGACCCTGAGTTTGACCTGCCTGACGTTTGACCTCTGTGTGTTTAAGTGGAAGTAAAGCTGAGTGAAAATAATGTTCCCTCCTCCCACAAGGATGTTTCCGCCTCAGCAGGAAGTGACACGCACAGTTTCTAACCGATCACAATTTTTTGTTTTTCTGTTATTTTTATTTTATTTTGTTTACTTCATTTCACATGGCCAGGTTGGTTCAGTACTAATTCAGATGTTTAATGACAAACAGCGTTAATTAATTCTTCCTTTAACATGCATGTTTGGCAACGGAAATAAGGTCTCAACATTAGTTTTTGACTTCATTTAAGCTGTAAAAGTAGGTTATTAATTGATCATAAGTTAATTTAGCCGTGACATTACACTGTTGATATTAGTTTTTGACTTCATTTAAGTTGTTAAAGTAAGTTATTAAGTGATCATAACTGAGAGACATGGTGACAGTTATGGCGCCATCTGTTGCTGTAAAACCTGAAACAGTCTCAGTGTCCCATGATGCTCTTAAACATAAACAAAATATTTTTAAGCATCTGCCGCACCAACTGCCTTTCTTATGTTTATTATTAGTTGGGAGAAACAGAGATGTGGTGGACAGAGTGAAGCTCTGAGATACAGAGTTTCAAAGACTTCAAAGTCTGCTGATACTGTGCAGTTATCATGTGTAGACCACGACTGAATGTTATCGTGAGTGGATTCGTCCGCCACACAATATATTCATTTAGGACAATCATTCAAAATATATTTGTCTCGACACCTACAGAAACAAACTGTGTGCCTGTGAAGTTCTGCAGCTGAGTCAAAGGTTTAGACTCTAATCAGTTCAGGTTGGGGTGGAGAGAGTATGTGTGTGTGTGTGTGTGTGTGTGTGTGTGTGTGTGTGTATGCTGGTGATTGGGGGGTTTGGACAGATTTGGGTCGGGGTGTTGCTCCACTGCAGAGCATTATGGGGGCTGAACTGAGCTTATCAACAGGCTGCTGTTATTTTTAACTGTGCAGACCAGGACCGAAGTTACACACACACACACACACACACACACACACACACACACACACACACACACACACACACACACACACACACACACACACACACACACACACACACACACACACACACACACACACACAGTCTGCTTCAGCAGATCTTAACTTTTTGCACAGAATGAGTGGACCATGGAAAAGTTCAGGTAGCAGGAGAAAGGCGTGGGAATACACTGTGAGGCAGTCGCTTGGAATCTGGAAGTTCCACAACCACCAATAATAAAAGTGAGTCAGATTGGTAGAGGCTAAAGGTCGCACACAGAGCTCTTCGAGCAGACTGTGGTGATGACTGGAGGGGTTGACTGGGCAGACTGGGATTTATCTGGACACTAAGCAGACACAAGCTCTCAAATTCCTCCCAGTGTGCTGTTTACTCTAAAAGATAAGAGAGGCTTCACTACATCCATGTCCCATTTAAAGCTGTTTCTTTCCTTTCAAGACGCTCACCTAATTATTCAGATGTTTGACTATGCAAGGACTCTTGGCACTTTCTTATTTATTTTTTAACCCGTAGGGATTTTACTAGGTCAAAACTGACATGACCTAAGAATTGTAAGCAAAAATCTTTCAATTTTTAAGTCAAGTAATTTCGATAGAGAGTCAAGTCTGTGAAGGCCAACTCAAAACAGAATTCCTTATTTTGGGGGCTCAAGACCAGATCTGCAGCTCTGGTTTGCACTCACGATTCAGCCGGTTTAATCTCACCTTTAGACATTATCTGTGGGAGAAAGGACTGACTGCAGATACTCACACAAAGCACTTGGTTGGTTTTCCGGGCAGAGGTTTGGTAAAATTTCATCAAAAAAGAGGGTTCTAAGTTCCTGTAACTTTACCTTAAGTGTCTGAGGACATGTCTGTATAGAAAGCATCAGTCCAGACCGTTTCTTTTTATGGACATTGTGGTTTTGGGTTGTTGCCTGCAGTCAAATCGGATTACATTCTAATTCCTAATAAATTGCGATGCAGATGCTCTGAAAGCTGTCATTCTGCCATAACATACTAACTGCGCTGATGGAGGAAACACTGCACAGTTCAGTTTAACTGTCCTGAACATGCTGACTCTGAAGAGCGTATACTGCCAAACCTAAGACATGGGAGTATTGAGGAAGAGCTTTTTTTATGACCAGGAGGAACATACAGTACTGATCTGAAGCGGCTGTACGTACAGTATGTGTGTTTCTTTTTCCACCACTCCTTTTTCTTTCCAGAGGAAGCAGACAGGCCTCACAGGGAGGAGGAGGGGGGGTCTTGGAGGAGAGGAGGGGGACGCTGTGGGCGATGGGATGGGGGGGGTAATGTTGAAGTAGTGGTGGGCTGATCTCCTGTGATCTCCTTCCTGTGTGGCTGTCAGGGCCTGTGGCGGAGACTTACATCTTCCCGCGGCTTTGCCCTCCTGCTCCCCAAAACTACCCCCCAAAAAAAATCCCACCCCCGCACAGGACTTCATGTTCCTCCCCTTTGACCCCCCGCACCCCTCCCATCCCACCCCACCCTGCCTCGTTATGCCCCAGAGGACCGCTGTTGCTTCGTTTAGACTGCAGGAATGAAGAAAAGAGGGAAAAGCAGAAAGGGGTGAGGACACAAGCCCGGCAGCCAGAAAGACAGCCAGTCAGTCAGACAGACAGAGAGACAGTCAGAAAGTCAGGCAGTCAGTCTGTCAAAACGGCCAGACAAACAGGCAGACAGATATAGTAAAGTTGAAGATATGATCCAGCTGTACAGCCGCTTCGCAATGGGACGATCATTTTCCCCATCGCCTCAACAAAGATGGTATTATGTTGCTCTGATACTTTCCTCTCCCTCCCTCCTCCCACATCTCGTCCTCTCTCTGTTTCTCCTCCAACAAGTATGTGAGATAAGAACGGGGGGGCAGACATGCTTATTTGGCCACTGGAATTGAGCATGACGAAGTCAGATCGCAGCGATATGGATGAGGGGTGTCGAGGTTGGCGTCGCTAATCACGACTGTTCTGATCCAGGGTCAGTGGACAAGAAAAAGTGGAAGAAAAGGCCATGTAAGACAGTAAAGGTGAGGAAAAAAAATAGGGAGGGGAAAAAAGGGGAGAGGGGACAAGTTGAGGAGCGTTGTGTAAATTGATAGCAATGTCCACACAACAACCAGCTAATAGACAAAAAAGCAAATATTTACTTGAATACAGAAAAGGTACAGGGCGTGTATCTCTACCACGTGTGGGATATTTGAGATCTTTTTCTTAGAGACCGAGGACATAGAGACGAGTCCTTGATGGGACAATGAGTCTCCCGATGAACATGAAAGGAGAACAAAAGAGTCCCTAAAGTAAAAAGCGAGTGTCACATGGGATGTAAAACAGTCCTAACAGGGACAGAAATGATTCCCTGAGTGGAACCAAAAGAGTCGTCAATGAGATGGCCCTAAGAAACCAAACAACTGTACCCAAAGGCCCAGAGAAACCCCCCATGGCACAGAACGAAGCCACAAAGGGGGAGAAAAAAAAACAAGTGTTCTTAAGGAACAGCTTAATCGGGACAGATGTGAAACCCCAATGGGACGGACGATAAGTTCTCAGTGAGACTAAAATAAGTCTCCAGAGAGAGAAAATTAAAGTCCCAGAGATTGTAGGGGTTGAAATAAAGCCCTGAAGAAGTAAATGTCCCAAGGGGACAAAACACAAAAGGAACACTGCTACCAGACAGGACCAGGTTCGCGACAGGGATGGTGCAAGAACCAAACAGGATGGAAACAGGTTTATCAAAGGGAATGACATTAGGCCTCGGCAGTACTGAAACAAGGTGTCAATGGGACAGACAGTGGCTGAAATGAGAACCTGATACCCTGATAAGACAGAAACATGTTCCTACTGGTTTTAAAAAAGAGCCCCAGAAGAGATGGACAGGGTTCAGTCCTAAAAGGCACAAGAAACGAGTTTGCACCAGGTTGTGAGCCTCTGGAGGAACCACAAGCGAGTCCCAGCAAGAAATTAACACCGCCTGACAGTCCTGAAGGCACTGAAACCCTCAAGACCGCGACTGCTGAGAAACACTTCAAGTGTCTCGGTTTTCTACCACAGTTTACGAACTCTAAAATCACCTAACGTCACCGTCTCTTGGCAACCACAGGACGAATGAAGGACACAGGAGCCACCGAACAATGGTGTCACAGATGACAACAAGAATACCAGAAAGTTTAATGAGCGATGAGCTAAAACAAGACGAACAAGGCAGAACGGGTAACGGGAGGCGAGGGGTCAGCTGAGGTGAGTGGTGTGACCAGGCGGTGTGGTATGTAGGTCACTCAGTCAAGCCTGGTGGCACGCTGACCTCCCCCTCACAACTCCCAGCATGCTTCTGTCCTATCAATAACACTGTTTCCCCTCAGGGCCTGAGTCTGTGTGTGTGTGTGTGTGTGTGTGTGTGTGTGTGTGTGTGTGGTGGGTAACGGGCATTACCCACACACACTCACACACACAACAAAATAAACAAACTGGGTGAACTGCAAACATGCAAACTTTTGTCACCCCTGAAAAAAATCTAATCTGTGGGTTGAAGCAGGAACATGGAGACCTGACCAAGCATGTTAGCACAAAAACATTTTCATACAGATCTGAAAATGTTCTTACCATGTCAGAGCTGATGTACAGTGCAGTACTTTGTACCTCTGACAACAGTTTTGCAGTGTTTGTTAACTTATATTTTGTATTTTGCTTCAAAAACATATTATGGAAAGTGTGGGTTTTGCTACTGAGCAACAAGCTTAAGCTAACGAGCATTAGCTGCTTGCTTAGCCCACTAGCTAAAGAGAGAAAATCACCTGTTTGTCGGTTCTCGTGGTTCCCACGCTGCGACCGTCACGCTGATTTATTCAGGATTTATGTTGTCATCGTGGCGTGGGCCTGGCTCACATCACCACCTGTCCCACCTTATCATCGCCATTAACTTATTCACTTCTCACAGAGAGTGAATGGGGGCAAACTGTTCCCTAAATTAATTACAGAGCCGGGGTGAGACGGTGGAAGGAGGGAGGGTCGGGGTGTTAGAACAGAAAAAAAAATACCAGAGAAAAAGAAAGTGGTCGGTGAGGAGGATGGGTGGGTTCCTCGCTATTTGGCCCGCTGACTCTGGGCCGATTGTGCTGCTGGGAAATGAAGGCACAAAGAAACAGGAGGGGTCCACTTAATCCTGGCAGGGGGGCGGTCACTCCAGAGCAGGGAAACACCGGCGCGCTCATTTATCTGTTGCGGCATTTCATTAGGACGCCACTAACTGCCGCTGGGCCTTTTCTCTTACTAATCCTCGCAATCAAACATGCGTGCAGGGGCCGAAGCAGGATGGAGGGGGGGTTATTACTTTGAACGGAGAGTTTTTATGGAGAAATCAAATGCCCGGCCACCTAGTGCAACCTTTTATCACACCGCAATACCATGGACAAAGGAGCTGAAACGCTTTGAGGGGAAAGGGGAGGGGGGGTTGAATATTTGCTCAAGAGACACTTAAACAAGCAGCTGAAAAAAGAGGGACTTTCCTGAATGACTCTTTAAAAAAAAAAAAAAGATACGTTAAACGGAGACAGAAGGCGAGGCCTGTGAGACGACACAGACGGAAAGACAGACAGAAAGACAACAAATCTCAAAACAAAAGGAAAGAGCTGATCTGTTCAGCAAGAAAAAAGGGAAAAAAAAGAGTGAAATGGAGGCAGCAGCGGGCCTTTTCTGGTTTGCTGGAAGCTTAACAGTTGTTATCTGAGCAACTGAGATAAAGAATCTGTCTCCCAGAGTCCGTGGGAGAGCGAGGGCCGTGGCTGCAGAGAGAAAGAGAGAGAGAGAGAGAGCGGGCAGATCCCCAAAGCATTTCCTGGTGCAGAGCAGAGGTTCGCTGGCCGCCGTGGCTCGCGGCTCTGCTCGCACAAAGCACCGAGGCTCCTTAATGCATCAGTTGTGGGGGAGAATCGGACCGCGGCGATGCATGGAGGTCGCGGGAGGGCACGCCTCTCGAGGACAGACATTTTTCTTTTTCTTTTTTTTTCCTTCGCTCTCCTCTCACTCTTCCCTCTAAACACTGCAGCAGCTTATTTATTTATCCTACACCCCCGACTCTCGATTCTTATTTCCACCTATTCTTTTTTTTTTAAAAAAAAAATTTTCTTCCGGCCAAGAGAAAGGACGTCCTCTGAAGAGAGTTTCTGCTCCTGTTTTAGTTTCCTCTGGTTGTCATAAAGCCGTTGTAAAGAAAAGCACACAGGGATTAATAGATGGTGGCAGCATGAAAAGAAAAGCATCAAGTTTCTTCTGGTACTTGTAGCCGTGATGGACCCCTAAAAATATCAGTCCTCCTCCAGTGATTTGCAGCTGAACCCTTCCCTGTCAAACCGTCCCGGACCTCCTCTGACAGTTTCACGTTGGTTGTAAAAGTGTAATCGCAGATGCGCAAAGTACGATAAAATGTAAAAAGGTGAAGATCACATGTCCGCACAATGAAGGGATTATTTGCAGGAGGAAGAATGACTTTTTCTCATGTTCATGCAAGAGTCTCTAAATAAAGTTTGGTGGCTTTGAACAACACAAGTTTGTAATGATGTTCTGGGTTCAGATTTCTTCAGACTGCAAGGATTTTCTCAGTGTTCAGACTAGTCTGTTTTTATTTGGACAGTTTTAAAGAGTATACTTAGATGTTTTTGGAACTTTATAGCCTAAATATAACTGTTAATGTTAAGTTAGGTGGCCAACCAATTAAAAGCTGATTGTGGCAAACTCTGTTCTGGCACCAGAGGATGCAGTGTGTGTGTATGTGTGTGTGTCTCAGCTTCGTCCCATTTGCAGCTCCAAGATTGGGCTTGGTTCTGGAAGGGTTAGCAGAGCTCGGATCCACTTGTTGATTAGATGTATTGAGGAAGACCAGAGACCCGTGGCGATGCAGAACCCATGCCACCTCGACCGGTCCCAGCTTCAGTTTTGGTCAATAGGGATTGAACAGACCCATGAAGACCTCCAGTGAGCTGCATGCCAGATTTGGATCACTGACGGCTTCCAGAATTGACTGTGGTCCAAACTTGGTGCACTTGGGCCAGTTGCGGTGCGTCACTCGTCACAAGGCCATGACTGCGTTCAGGCCGCCGCTGGGCCGAGCACAGTAGCACTGTGCTGTAGGCGAACAGCACGGGTGCATTGTGAAGTGAGCGCTCGATCACGTCTCAGCAGCTTTCTCAGACCTGCTGCTCCCCCCGGGTTTGGACTGTGTACATTCTGCCGAGTCACAGCTTCTCTGGGGAACAGTGGGAAAGCTGGGCTCAGCGCAGCGGCTGGCCAGCCACTCATCCATCTAACCAGTCAGCCAGCCGGCAGCTTTCTGCAGGGGGTTATGGGTAAGATTTCTCCCCCTGTCCCCCAGTGGGGCATGGCTCTACTCTGCAGCGCTGCAGAGGATCCCGCTGCCTCTGGAGGAATCCACTCCGGCCTGTTTGTCTGTCCGGCTGTTGATTTAGGCTGCAGGCTGAGAGGCTGACCACGCCACTGCCGCTGCCCTGACGGGGGTGGGGGTGGGGTGGGGGCAGTGCTGCAGCAGCACCCGCTCCATGCCTCCTTAATAATGGAAGCCGTGTATTAGCTGTGACAGTATCATTTATGGGCGAGCTGCATGCCGCGACGGGCCAGCCGTGGGATGCTATCGTTTAAAAGCAATATGGAGTGGAATTATTTATGAGGGCACGGTCTGCAGACACACACACACACACACACACACACACACACAACTACACATGGACACACCTCTCTTCCTCTCTGCAATGCTGCGCCGTGAAGGGCAGCGATGGACCGGAGTTCAGTGTTACAGCCTGTGTGTGTGTGTGTGTGTGCGTAAGCACTAATTCAGATGCTACATACTGTATCATGCCACTGCCTCTGGAATGACAACAAGCGCTCGGCCCGAACCCACAGCCTCTGCACTCAGACCCGGTCAGCGCCAAAACACCACATCGGGGCTGAATGAGCCGAGGCAGGGCGGAGGGGCTGCGTCTCATCAGCCAATGGAAGTGATCGGTGAATAAAAATTCTAAAAAGTTACGACATGTTGGATAAACCCTGTTATTTCCATCAGTTTACTTTAACTTTCGAGTTAAAGCGCTGGGTCTCGTCCTTTGGCTGCTGTGACTCATGGGTACTGTAGTATCCAGAGCCGTTTTACATACCAACCTGAAGAGAACAAAGCGAACGATTCCCAAAAGACAAACGCAACACAACACTACAGTCTGATCCACTTCCCCAGGAGAACGCTGCTGCTCCGAGTTCACGGGCACAAAAGACAAAAAAGTGCAGCAGCTTCTCTTTGTCTCCAGCTCACAGTGTGGTGTACTGGTACATGTTGTGTTGCGTTGGGTTGCGTATCCTCTGAGGTGACTGACGTGTGGTTTCGGACACCCTGCAGAGTCCAGATAATTAAAGAGCAGATGTGGAGACACTGAGCTGCTGCTGTCACCTGAACACAGTCATGTTGACCTCCTCACCTGCATCAGCATCAACCATCACACCTGCCACATCAACCACACACATGCAGACGCACACCTACTCTGTGTTGACAACAAAAACAGAACCAATGAGAAAAAAGAAAAATATGAAATATACTTTAAGAGTTTTGTATTTTTTAGAGTTTTGAAAGTATTATTTTTTTTGAAAGGGTTTATCATAAAAACCTGGGAAATGTAGTAAAACACTAAGTTAGAAGTAGATGATGTTTTTAAAAAAGCTTTAAATATAGATCAACCATCTTGAGAGAGGAACAAGAGGCGGAGGAAGTGAAACAAATGCTGGTAGTGGAAGAAGAGGAAAAGGGGAGAAGAGAGAGAGAAAAGAGAGAGAAGGTATATACAGTGAAGAGGATAGAGAGGAGGAGAAACAAGAGTTGGGGGAAATGCAAGAGCTGCAGGAGAAGGAGGAAGGAGCAATGCAAAAACAAAGTTAGAAAGTGAGGAAGAGTAGATGAGGAGGACGAGGGCAAAATGGAAGAGCAAGAGGAAGATGATAAAAAAGAGAGAGGAGACAGAGGAGGAGGAGTCGACAGTAACTGTAAATGTAATGTGCTTTTTGAGGTTACTGAGTGCATGTGTGTCCTGTCCATCTATATGTGCGCTAGGAAACATGTGCTCCGTGTGTGTGTGCATTCGCGTGTGTGTGTGAGAGTGTGTTTCGTCACGTATGCCTCTAAAGTTTCACGGCCCAGCAGGAGAGGCTGCAGCCGGAGGGTCTCACTTCATACGGCGCCAGCACTATCAGACACACACACACATACACACACACACACACACGCACGCTCGTGCACATTTACAGTGAAAGTTCCAACCCAAACACACATGGACAGATAGTAGGATACTGTCATCAGTGTGTGTGTGTGTGTGTGTGTGTGTGTGTGATTAGGCCTGATGAATGAAGCATGGCTGTCTAAACATTTCACAGACCTGGCACTGCTTCACAATCAGTGTGTGTGTTTGGGGTCTGTAACCACATGGTTCAACTCTTTATAATGACTGAACACAGACAGACGGCTGAAAGAACCACAACACACACACACACACACACACACACAGTCCTCACTGTGTGTCACATACGTCTGTCAATTTACCACCAATCACAGAATCAGTGTCGGGAGCTCAGGTGAAAGAAGAGCAAACCTACATTTAAATGATTTGACTTTACCGCAGATTTTATCATTACACTCCTGCAATATGGGCAAAACAAAAAATGTGAGCCTTAACCTGCGTATCCTTCAAAAACTTCACCTCAGACATCCCACGACCTCAAACTATAACCACATCAATCAACAAACAATCACTGCTGACATTTTTTATTGTGCGAAACACTTTCTCAGATAAATAAAACAGTGGCAGTACCTTTTGTTCCACACACACACACACACACACACACACACACACACACACACACAGCGCCTGGGACCCAGAATGCCCAGGATGCTATGATGAAAGAATGAACATTGGGGCAACACGCAGCCTGGCAGACTCAATTCAGGGCAAAAAAACAAACAATCAATCAAACAAAAGAAACCTGTCAGCTCTCTGGTTTCATATCTGCAAAGACTGCAGATTAACCAACTCACTTAACATGCAGAAAAAAGAGAGATTTATGCACCAAACAGATTGAAAACTGTACCCGAAGCATCTTCATCTGAATCCAACACGAGCTCCATTTACCTTCACTGAGTAGGTAAGACGAGTGCGTGTGCTGATTTCAATTAGGAGCACCGCGGACGACAGTAATGAAGCTGAAGAAGGCTACAGGGACAATTAAAGCCAGGTTACAAACACACACACACATACACACACAGAGCTAAACACACACTGATTAGGAGCTCTCAGACGGGCGTGGGTTTTACTGGTTTTTAATTGAAAGCCTGGAGTGATTACGGACTCGCAATCACTCTGGTTCCTTTTCCTCAATCAATAGTGACAAAAACCGAAAACATAATCAGCTCAGAGTCACCGCCGGCCCTGAGTGTGTGTGTGTGTGTGTGTGTGTGTGTGCGCGTGTGTGTGAGAATGTAGTGAAGACATGCGTCTAATATACATGACGACGAGGATGACAGCCGTTAACACACCAGACTAATTACAGGTGAGAGGTGTGTGTGTGTGTGTGTGTGTGTGTGTGTGTGTGTGTGTGGGGGGGGGGGTAGATGGACATTCAATCCTCTTCGATCTGAGCTGAGTTGACAGTAAACCTCGCATCCGTACTTTGCTCTCTTCTGAGAACACAGAACCTGGTTTAAGCTGCATTTCATCTCCCCTCATGTTTGATTTAATGACATAAGAAACAACAAAACTGCATGAAAAAAAGGGTCGTACATTAGGCTGCATGTCTAAATCACCTGTCAGACCTTCCAACTGGTTCAGGTAAAACAGTAAAATACTAAGAAGACTGAATACATATGATAATAATGTTGTTTATTTTCAGTTTTTGTATTGTAGTGCAAAAATGTTTAGTTTCAGGTGTAAACAATCTGCTTCCATTAGATTTCTGTGAAAATGAAGTTGCAGAGAATCTTTAAATAACCTGTAAAATATGTACAAGGTTAGAGCTGAAGTCATCAGTGCGGTCCCTGCTTCTCTCACTTTTCTCTCAGTCGGATCTCAGATGCTTTTTGACAGTCAATTTATTTTGTGGTCAAACTGCTGGGACGTCCTGTGGCTGCACCCACCGGGCCTGCTGAGGACAGGGCTGGGTGGGGGGGGTGGGGGTACGCATCTCACGCAGGGCTGCTTACACCCCCCCCCCCCCCGCACAAACAACACATGCAGACAACAAGAGACTCGCAGAAAGAAAAGAGTGTGTCCGCTCTCCAGATGGGCCCTGCACCCTTACAGGCCCTGCCAGCAACAGCTTGCACTGTGTGTGTTGAAAACAAAGATGACGGATTAAATATCATGTGGCGAGGTGGAGCGAGGGAGGGACGCAGTGGGAGAGAGTGGGAGAGAGAGAGAGAGAGAGAGAGGGAGATGATTGGCCATTATTAGGGATAATGGAGAACTTGGGGGAAGATCCACTCTGTTGTTGTCGGGCTGTTAGCGATGAAGAATGGCCCCTCTCCCTCCTCATCCTCCCCCATTACACTACAATCAGATATTTACCTTCTTTATAATGAATTACAGCATGCATTATGCAGTGTGCATTAGCATATTATATGATAATGATGTGAGTGTAACGATAATCACGGGCTACTGGTACTCAGTGACTGCTCTCCGCTCCGGCTTCACTGTTCGATCCTTCACCTAATGTTCTGACATCACACCATATCACGTTCAATACGAGCCGCTGAAGTCAGGTACTACACAAACACTGAGGTCATGTGCCCACGTACCCCAGCAGACGCACACCATCCTTAGAGATTGAGCACAAACTCTTTCTGTCCCTTTCATTTTAAGCGAGATGTGTCATTGTTTGCAGGACACAACATAATGTGTTTGTGTGTGAGAACGTGAACTTCTCTTCACGTCTTTGTTAAACCCTTGAATTTTTAAGGAATATTAACTCAGTGAACTAAACCCAGTGCAGAAAGAGAAAAAAAGAGAAGGTCTCACAGGCCACAGCTCATTAGAACTTGGATTTTGTCACATCACTAACACGTCAGACAGGAGAAGAAACCGAGCGGAGACAGAACTGGAGTTATCTTTTAAGAAGGATCAGTTTTTGAACACTCGTCCTGTCCCTCTCATCAGCTCGTCATCCCTCTCTTCATCCGAGGTCGTGACCCCTTGAACCTGACCCCTCTGCCTCGTCTACCTGTTTCCTCCCACCTCCTCTCCTCTCCTCTCTGCTCCCTCCCTGCCTGAGCGAGCGTCCTCCACACCTGCTGCTCTCGGGATGCTTAATGAGCCCAATTAACTTATTTACAACGAGGCAATCTGTAAAAATACAGCTCAATTGCATTTGGCCAGGCGGGCCGGCGAGCACAACGACAAGATGGAGGGACAAACAATGTGGAGGATTAATCAGGTTTCGGCAGCAGAGAGGCGGGAAGACGGGCGAAGGGTTTACAAGGATGATAACACACACACACACACACACACACACACACACACACACAGAGTGATTGGTTGGCTCTCATAAATGAGCTGAAGGCAGAGTGAGAGTATCAGCATCAGTGCAAAAAAATGTAGTTTCATGCTCCGGTCTGAGGCAACAAAACTGAACATTTTCAAACATGATCTCATTCATCTCACTGACTGAATTTCTGAGGTCGATGCAAATCATTGTTGCAGAGTTGGAACCATTTACTACTCTCGCAAAAATGACAGATCTGTAACTCAAGTAAAACTTTTTTTTAAAAAGTACTCAAAAACCCAACTTTGTTACAGTAAGTAAATGTATCATGTCGTTTTATATCATGTCATAATGTTGATACTGTTTGATACAACGTTTGTCTTATGACTCATGTATATATGCAGTGTGTGTGCTTGTGTGTGTGCGTGTCCATACGCAGATCAATGCTGTGACTCTCTTCTGATAACTGAATACATGAATTCACATTACACATCCGTTCAGTCGTCTCATTGATCAGCAGGCACCAGAGTGATGATGTGGCTGCATACAAACACACACACACACACACACACACACACACAGAGGAACCAACTAGAACACCTTTGATCAATGTCATGAGAAATATGGAATCACTTTATCTGTCCAATGTTGCCTGATCAGAACAAATTCTACACAGGGTCTGAAACCTTTCAATAAATAAAAATCAATCAATATTAAAACTATCAGACACGTCTTGCTGTCCCGCTTCGGTCCCACCAGAGAGGAAACTGCAGACAGAGACGGGATGGAGCGAGGAGGAGGAGGAGGAGGGAGCCACACCACCTTAAAGACGACTGGCAGAGTGTGATTTAAGTGCAGGGCGTGAAGGGGGTACAGGGAGGAGGAGGAGGGAGGATGGGGGAGGGTGGGGGAGGCTTTAATAGAGCCTGCAGCTAATTGCTCCAGTGGCATCTTAAAGCCCGTCTCCCCCAAAAGCCCTTGGAGCCTGAATACTGCTGCTAAAAGAAGAGCTGCTGACACAGGAGGAGAGGAGAGGAGAGGAGAGAGCAAGCGAGAAAAGGAGGCAAGGAGATGAGAAGAGAGGGAAGGAGGGAACGGGAGGGAAGAGGAGGAGAGAGGAGGAGCAATGGGAATTAGGGGCAAGGAGAGAAGGAAAGAGGAAACAAGGGAGGAGAAGGACTAATGGGGAGGACAAATGAGAGGACAGGGAGATATGGTAAGAGGAGAGAGGAGAGGAGGAAAGGAGATGGACAGAGGAGAAATGTAGGTGTAGGGAGGAGGCGCAAGAGGGGAGGAGGAGCAGGATAATAACTGGGCAGTAAAGGAAGAAGAGCTGGAGTTTCTCCTCACGCACCAGAAAACAAACTGAGGCTGCCGCCACTGTGAGTTATTCCTCAGGTCAGGAGAGAGCAGCCCGGCTACAGCCACACAAATTATCCTCCTCCACTCCCCTCACCCTCCTCTCTCACTGCAGAGGGAGGGAAGGAGGAGGAGGAGGAGGAGGAGGCTACAGGGGTAATAATACACCCCTAAGCCTGTCATTTCAGCTCAGCCCAGCGCAGGACCAGCCCACAAAATAGAAATATCACTTTCTCTCCCCTGGACTCCCTCTCTTCCTCCTCCTCCTCCTCCTCCTCTCCCTTCTCCTACAACAACTCCTCTCTCCTCTGAATGCTGAATCACCGGGGAGAAAGGGGGAGGAGGGAAGGAGAGAGGGAGTTGGGAAGTTGTAAGAAAATGCGAAGAGGGACAGGAAAGGGCCGGTGAAGAGAAGCTCAGCGCCTCCAACACTAAAACCAGATCAAGTGGATTCAGTTTTCGGGACGATGTGAACGGTCGCGCCGCATATCTCGCCGAGCGCTGCGCTGCCTCTGCAGAGGAGGCTTCAGCGAGGCTCGGAGGCGTCTGAGTCAGGAAACGTTGAATATACATAAAACATAGAGCCAGAGCTGCAGTCTGCAGGGAGGAAACACCGGATCATTTAAATGGAGAAGATCACGGATTAAGTGAAAAGCCAAAGTGTGAAGTAAGCCGCCATCAGGCAAAGTTCAGGACCAAGCTGGTGGTTTTACTGGTTAACTTTCCTCATCCAGTCATCAATCATTAACAAAGCAACAGGATGAGTTTCAAAGCAAAAAGCTACAAAAGTCACATAGTACATATATATATATATATATATATTTAATGACACTCATGTCTGAGCCAGCGACTCTTAACTCTCAGAGGTCAGAGTTTCACACCAGCACGTGAACGCTCATTGCCCAAAAATAATAACGTCGACGAATGTTAAAGTTCAGCATCGGTTAGAAAACAGGCTGATTTTTCTCTTCACTGTCTCTAACGTATGTGTAATTATCACATCCAAAAACAACATGAAACTCCAAACTCTCAAGAACATGCACGTCTCCATTTTCTGCAAAAACGTTAAACTGCTGCTGGCGTTCTGTGTCCGCTTCAGACACGAGGTCCGCCGCCAGCGCAGACAGGCCGGCACCGAGGGTGACTTGTTTTATAATTTGTTTTAGCGAATTAGTTTCTTGTTTTACGAGTTGGTACATTGCACCTGAAATTAATAATACCTGCACACGATTGGTGCCCTGACGCTACAGAATACTGATTCAGAGTTTGTTGTAACCTCAGCATTTTTCCCCTCAAAGGCCGCTCTGCTCTTTTCTGCTGCAGCTTTGCTCTGACTCTTGTTTCGTGAACTCTAAGTTTTGATTTTTTACTGTGATCGGCCAGGCCTGAGGAGAGGGTCTGATTTATTACGCTGGAGAAATCTGACAAATACTTTCATCACTAAGATAACTAACTCTGGAAACATATGTGATGTTTAATCACTGAACATCTGAAGACTTGTCCTCATCTGTCCAGATTTTTTCAAGGGAGCAGATCAGCTGGTTTTATCTGAAGCAGAGACTCCCTGTGTCCCGTGTTTATTAAAGCCAGAGTTGTGGGGAGGTGTGTGTGTGTGTGTGTGTGTGCGCGTGTGCGGGGGCGTTGACCTTGAGGACAGTCGGGAGCTGCGGTCGTGTCTTTGTGTGTCTGTGTGTGTGTGTGTGCGAGTGTCGTGTCGAGGCGGGGGCCGCGACAGCTTGCCAACCAAACCCCGGTGCTCCAACATCTGGCTCCCGTCTCCAGGAGATCCTGAAACCTGGAAACCCTCCTCTGCACCGCCTCCGCTGCCTCCCCCCCACCTCTCCACCAACCCTCTGCCCCCCCCAATGGCTCAGAAAACAGAGCCGACGCATTTATTCTGCTGTTTTGAATCATATCCCCAGAAAAAACATCACTAGGAGGATTAAACCTGAGCGAAACAAAACGCTCCTCTTGTTTTTCGGCGGTTTCACACGACCTCCGCGTCCTCACAGATCCTCCAAAACCTGCAGGATTTTTGCACGCGAATCAGTCAACGCGGCAGGTGAACACCTTCGCTGAGAAAGTCTGCGTGGAAATAAAAAGTAAAGCCTCCAAACTGAGGTCGAGGAGCGAAAACATCATTCACACACATCCTGTCTCTCCACGGTGTGAACCACGAGCTGCGAGGGAGTGTCTGAAAACGCCGCTGCGATGCCGCCGCAGCTGAGAGGAGTTTTAATTGGCGGGGAGAAAGGCGAGTGGTTCGACAACACAGATCGCTTTTATCTGCACCACAGAGGCTTTCTGGATTAAGCCTCTCTTCGGTCTGGCGGCCATTGTTTCAGGGAGGGGATAGGAGAGGGGGGGCAGCAACAAGTTATGCAGATGAGATGTTAATTAGGCAAAAAGTGAATGAAGTCTGGACCAGAACAAACCAGCCCGGAGGAAGAAAGACTGTGGGAATGAGGAGGCAGCTGCTCTACTCTGCTTCTCTCCGTTTACTCATCCATCCTTCCTTTCTCCTTTCCTAATTTCTTCCACCCTTCTCACTTCCCTCCTTCCCCCTTTCCCTTCCTCCCAGCGTCTTATCCCTCCTTCACAAATCGACATTTTTTTTCCCTCGTCCTTTTTCATCCATCCTTGTTTCTGGTTCCATCTTTCTCACCCTCCATTTGACATCAGTCCTTCATCTGTTCAGTTTTTTCTTTCTTCCTTCTTTTCTTTATCTTACACTCTATCTTTGCTCCTTTCCTAAGTCCTCTCTACTCCCTTCCTCTCATCCTTTCTTCCCTCCCTTCTTTCCTTGACTTCTGTCCTCTTTCAGCTCCAGGTGGATTTTGATTTTGGTTGTAACGTTGACAAAAAAGAGGAAGAAGAAAAATGCCCACCCCCGGACACACAAACACACACCACTCCTCACCCAGCGATGGAGGAGGCAGGAGAACAGAGTCTGAGCAGCAATTGACATGCTAATAAGGACGAAGAGGAGGCGACAGGATGTTGTTGTTGTTGTTTTTTCAAATTTCTTGTTTATTCATAGTCAGAGTTGACGGTGGGGGATTTTAAGGGCTTATCTTCAAGGATGTAGCAGGAGGAAGGGGTGAAGGAGCCTTCGTTGTTCTCGGGCCACATAATAGAAGAGGCCTAGGATGAGGAGGAGGAGGAGGAGGAGGAGGAGGAAGAGGAGGAGGCCTGAGAACCAGGAAGGAAGGAACTTTTTCTTTCTAACTTTCTTTGGTTTATTCGTTGACGTAGCAAGATTTTTCTGACCTCTGACACCACCAGGTCTTTTGTATTTTTTTTTTTTACAACAGCGGACCTGAAGCTCTGCAGAGAGAGACCTTGTGAATGAATCTCGGCCACAGTCGGAGCAGAACAGGTCATATTAGACAGCAGCTTGGGGGGGGGGGGGCACGATTATACTGCTGAAACCTCACAAACGTGCATCTCCTTACACACAGGGACACTCATACAATGGGACCCTTGTTTGTACTGAGGATTCAACCTGGGCAGTTTAATGTCTGTGGCACAAATAATCCAACAGTAAGCTGACGCAGTGTATAGGGCTGATACTGCAGGCACGGGACACCTCCTATACCCCCCCCCCACACACACACACACACACACACTCCCCACTTCATGCTGTATGATTCGCTGTGCTATAAACGGGTCCACGCTGTTCCAGGGCTCGTAGATGAGACCATAAACCTGCTCTGTTGTGTCGCGTGACAGAGGCATCGGACCGTCCAGTCAGCAGCTCCTCTCTGTCCGTCTGTCCTGCAGCGCCTCCATAAATCCTTCATTGTTTATTGGCTGTCACTTCCTAAATAGTACTTGCTGCGTCTTGCATACAGGCCTGAACCCCCCAACCCCTGGGGGAGGGAGGGTGGTAGGTGTGAAGTTACAGCAGGGACAAAAAAAAATGAGTGTGAGCAGATTCACCTACCTGACGATATTCAAAGCTCTTCAGAAATCCTGATTTATTCCACACAGATCGAATAAATCCTTCATATGGAGCCTGAAGTATCACTGCTGCGACCACAACTAAAACGTAATCCTGCTGACTTGAGTGGAAATGTATACTTCCCTTAAAATCCCTTAAACTCCTCTTTATTACGATTAAGGTGAAATACACGTGACATGCGTGACTTTTATGGATTAAATAGTTGAATGTGAAGAAAATGTTACTTATAACTAAATCAACATTGTGAGTGAATTTAAAGCACGGCGCATTTAAAGGTCACTTCTGTGAGCTTGTAAATTACAGGAAATTTCAAAGCAGAGCTACGTATGGGACACTGTTTTTATTGAGGGGTAAATTTACAGAGAGTAAGGGAGAAGTAATTTAAATGTTTTGAACTAATAAATAACATCTCCCCATTAACATGCAGTTATTGATCACATCAGCGTTGCATTTAATACTGTAAATTATTCAAACTGGATCTCTTATTCTTTACAACCCTGCTGAATCTAATTAAATGCTTCATAAAGCTAAAACAAGCCAGCTTCACCTCTACAGCTCAGGTCCACGCTGGCGTTTCTATCGCGTACAGTCCCTCACTGTTTCTGTTTCTGTGGAACGACAAAGACAGTCAAACAATTCTTGTCTCGAAACCATCTGCCTGCTCTGAGATCAGCTGTCACAATCAGACAAACACCCACTGACGTGTTCGGCTTTGCTTAACGCGCCCTGATGGAGGACGCAGCACCGAACCTAAACACTTATTTTTTTAAATTTCGAGTCTTAGTCAGGTCTACTTGTTTATATCACAAAGTTCCTGATCAAACTCAGATCATCACCGATGCACTAAGCAGCTTCATTTGGGTTTTTTTATGTTTATACTCCTACAGCTCAAGTATATAAAAACAATAGTCAAAAAAATATTTTGACATGAGAAAGCAAAGGCACCTGAGAGAAAAAAGCAGCAGGTTGAAACGCTTGCTAAATGACTCGTGTTTACGTTTTACAACCGACCTCTGAATGTCACATCTCTTGGAAGCGCAAAGCACCAATCACACGCGGTGTCTCACGCCGACTCTAAGGAAAACTCTTTTAACAGTGACCCCCCCCCCAACCCCCATTTTTCTCTTTAACCACCTATACTGAGCCAAACATTGTTACAGAGCCTCAAAATCCTCTGGGGAGGGGAGAGACACAGGAGACGGCTGTTCGCATGTCTCCCCCAACACGCAAAGCTGTTTCCTTTAAACATGACCGGCACCTTTCCCTCATCCTAACCACATCTTAACGACTAAGGTTACAATCGCATGACGTGTTAATCTCATATCGGAAAGGTTTCTGCGGCGGCACCGCTCGTACGTGGCAGCTCAGAAAGTGCCTTTCTTTTTCAGGATTCAGGTTTGAGGACTCATTCAGGCTGAAGCTCAGGTATCGCCCTGATAACTGAGGTCCACAAATTCTCAGATCATACTCATCCACAACCGGGCGATGAGATATGAAGTGAGTCCAGTCCTGGAGCTGAGCGGTGTGAGGGGAGAGGGCGAGGGAGAGGGAGGGAGAGGGAGAGAGAGAGAGAGAGTGAGAGAGAGAGAGAGAGAGAGAGAGAGAGAGAGAGCCTATAGAAAGAGCACGTCAGTACATTTTAGAGGACACAGCCTTGCCGAGTGTCCGTTTTAGAATTAAAGCGTTTTGACGGTATTAGCTTATAACCCCCCCCAACCACCACCACCACCCTTCCTCCCCTTCCTCCTCCCCCTCCTCCTCCCTCTCTCTCCTCCCTGCACCCTTGAAAGCCTGCGGTGACCCAGGGATGTGTAAAACGGGGCGGCCAAATGAATTGCTCGGGCACTCGAGCTCTCCGAGCCATTACGGCGAGGAGCTGCCCTACCTGTGTTGAGTCAGCAGTCCCGCTCACTCTATCCGTCTAATGGACAGCGCAGGAATTTAATTAGCAGGAAGCCGCAGAGCGGGTTATAGACGGGGGTGGGGAGGGGAGGGGGGGTGTGGAGAGGGAGAGGGAGAGAGGGAGCGAGGCAGCAGCAGAGGGAAGGTCCTGTGTGTGTTTGTGTGTGTGTGTGTGTGTGTGCGTGCGTGGCCACTGAACGGTCGACCCCTGCTGTCATCCTTTGGAAACCCCGTCCATCAGCAGGACGATCTATACCCTTATCATGGGAGTCCTGTTTGTTTGTTTGTCCTACAAGTGAGAGAGAAAGATGGGGGGGGGTCTGCCTTGCTCCAGGGCACTGCAGTAAGGTCAGCGGGGTCAAACATTCAGTTAAAAACTCTTCAGATCGTCTGTCGGGTCCTCTGACCTAAACGACCGCGAGGGGTTGTCCCTGCACTCAGCTATGACCCGCAGGAGGTGCACATGACCCTAATCGCCATGGTTACAAGAATAAAGTTAAGGGTAAAAGAAAGAATTGCGTTGAGTGGCTTGAAACAGGAAACAAAGTTCTGCATTTGGTCGACACGTCTGCCACAAAACCTGACGACACCTGACTTCCTCCTCTGCTCCCGTCATACTTCCTGCGGCCACTGTGACTCGCCGAGAAACAAAGCGGGCCGTAACGAGCTTCCTGTGTCCCAGCCGAGGTTTGGACGCTCGGTGAAGAAAAAACGGAGGACGAACGTATGACTTGGCACCTCCTCTCCTCTCCTCCTCGTCTGTCTCCGTTCAGATTTCTTTCTTCTCACACAGCTACTGGAGTGAAATGTGCTTTGATTGAAAGAAGAGTTGTAAGAAAAAAAACACAAAAACAAAGAAAGGAGGTGTGTGGTTTTTTTAAAGTGAGGGAGACCTCGGGGGTGGGGGTGGGGTGGGGAGGGAGGACAGGCAGGTTTTCCCAATTAGCTCGGTCACCGGGCCCACGTTCCCAGACATTTTCACGGCTTAATCAAGTGGAGCCTTTGTCTCGTGTCTGAAAACAGTTTTCTGCTTTGAGTGCGTGAATAAAACGGAGGCCACCGCCGAGGGCCGTCTGGGGAGGAGTCGGACGCAGTGATCCCACAACGCTAACGAGCCGACGACCTGAGCGAGTGCGCGCGCACACACACACACACACACACACACACACACACACACACACACACACACACACACACACACACACACACACACACACACACACAGGCAGCAGCACAAAAGGTGTTGTATCCATGACTGAGAACCAACAGGAATAGCCCGAATGAAGGCGGGACGGACACAGCTTAGCTACCGGTCTCCAAGTTTCTACGTCGCACCTGCGTAAGTGTCAGTGCTGGATGGTGATTGGATTATGACCTGCAGGTACACCCCTTTAAGTCCGTCCCCCCCAGCAGATGAAGGTGAACATTCATCAGTCTGCACAGTGAAGGACCAACAGGTTTTACTGAGGGCGACTGGAGCGGGTCAGGACCACCGCGACCCTCCACCACACTCATGTCCACGTCAGGGGATTCTGGAGAGGAGAAGACCTCCACCTCCCACCACTGAGTGTTCAGAAACCCAGAGTGTACAGAACTTGCTGAGATAAGTGAACCTCTATCATCCCGAACAAACACACACTCTCCTCTCGCGGTCCTGGATCAGCGCTGACTTGTTGTTTCTCGTAAGTTCTCCCTCCCAACCGCAGCAGCGTCTACGGCGGCTCCGTGGAGATAAACAGCGGGGGGATTCAGCGACTGCCAGCGCCGTGTGGCTTGGCACGACGGGTCGCCACAGCCTCATTATCCTCCCCGCTCTCCTTTATTCACCACCAATAGCCCCCCCGCCGCCGCCGCCATTAACACCCCCGGCCCAAATCCAGCCCAGCCCGGCCCAGCAGCTCACACGGGCTCGCAGACGGTGTGACCGAGGGCAGTGCTGCTAAGAAACAGTTCAATAATTCAGTTATCAGCTCCCCAACCTCCACCTCCACTAATCCTTCACTTGTCAATAATTAAAAATGAACATCTGATGGTGTCGACTGCAGGCGCGCACGCACGCACACACACACACACAGGATGCAACAAAAACAAAAGACAAGGAGTCCTGGTTCCACAGAATGAGCTCTTTGTGTGCTTCACCTCCTGGACTCGGGCCAAAGACCCGGACAGTTTTTCCTCAAATATGCAAAGAGCTCGACCCTCCGCCTGCAGTCTGTGGGATGCTCGCTCTCTCAGTCTCTCTCTTGCTCTCTCTGTCGACCTGACCATCCTGGACCTCTTTGGACTTTCTCCTTCTTGTTCTCCTGTTTCTTTCTTCTCCTTCCTCTCCTCTCTTCCCTCCTCCCTTTGAGTCAGTCCACCCACGGGAGAACTTTTTTTTGTCCGTTTCACTTGCAACAAAGCTGGAAAACCAACTCTTAAACCGCTTGTGTTCTGATTCAGTTTTTGGATTTTGGACTTCAAACAGGAGCCTCAGAATCTGCTCCTGACATCTGCGGAGATATTTTTAATATTTCCGGGCAGATGCTGTGTTTGAATAGGAAGGGGTTACGAGGGGATCTGATTGTCCAGGACTCATGCAGAGCTGCCTCATCCCTCCCTCTTGCCAAGTCTTCCCCAAAAAACTGCTGAATATTCAGAGCATAATTAATCACGTATAATCATTCTAATCAAATTCTAATGAGCTACCTGTATTTTCACCACTTTGTCTCATGGATTCAGTTCTTTTTTTTAAACTGAAAAATGAACTGTTTTTTATTGAGATTTCCAATTTATTGAAGTCCATGAATTGACCCATTCTCTCATGATTTGGTGGGATGAGAGAAAAGTCTGAGAAAAACTATATATTATGAAAATGATTTTTGAAATATCAAAAAATATCAAATAGATATACAGATATAAAATATATCAGAAATATTAGTGAATTGCCAGAAATATTTTTCTTATATATTGGATGAAATCTGTGATCTCGTGAATCTCGTGAACTGAAACAAAAAATCTTTCATTCAGTCACACAGCATCAAGTCAAGAGAGTGTTCAGAAAACCTTCACCATCATTCTCAGCGAGCAAAGAGGAGCTGAACAGCAACACGTCGACGTTGTTCTGACCCGATTCTTCTTCTTCTTCTTCTCCTTCTTCATCTTCTTCTACTTCTTCTCCTCCCTCGTCTATTTTTCAGCAGCCATACGGCACTTTGGAGTTTCTCTGCTTCCACCATCTGTGGAGAGTTTCCCTGCAGACGCTCACAGCTGTCCTGGTTCATGTCGATGTTCGCTTCACACGGCAGCGTCCCGACGGCTTCACACACACAATGGGAGGGTGTGTGCGTGTGTGTCTGTGTGTGTGTGTGTGCGTGTGAGGGTTTATGGGATTTTTTGGCACACAGCTCTCTCACTAAGCCTTTCAAGATGGACGGACACCCAGACAGACAGAAACACAGAGTTTCACACAAAGAGCTGGTCACAGATTCAGTCAAGAGGAATCTGCAGCTTCCCTGCGGGTTCATGTACGGGGGGTCAAGGGGGTCAAGAAATCATAAGAGGAAATTTCAAAACAAGAGCTTCACTTTCACGCCTGGCTCCTGTGCGTGGTGAGAAAACTGTGCAGCTCTCACGATCACAGAAACATCAAATCAAAAACTGGAAAAATACAGTACGAGCATCTGAGAAGACACGGAGGTCTCAACTGCAAAGTTATTTTAAAGGAGCATTCCACTGCTTTCGTGTTGCACTTCCATAACATCTGGAGACTTGTGAGAAGCAGAGGTGGAGATATCCTGACTTTTAGTCGCTAGTACAGGTCAAACTCCAAAAGCACTGGATCCAACATTTCCCATAATACAACAGGAGAGTGTCTGCTTCATTAGAGCCTGCACATTAGTTGTAAAACTGGTGCACTGACTGATTGATTGACAGCTAATAATTTTACGGGCCTGTGACATTTGAAATCCCATGTGTTTTATGTTTCTTTCGTTGTTTCGTCGCCACTTTTGATCAAATAAAGATTTGATTTTCAAACAGCAGCTTGATTTTTCTGTTTTGTTTTGGCCTCTGTGGCTTCGCCACGAACAAAACACTGAACAGGAGCCAGACTCCATTTTGTTGGCACGGCTCGAACGGAGACAGGCTGAGTCTGGACTGCCGAGGGGGGCTCGGGTGAGGGGGTTTCTGTTGCTAAGGACCGACGGGGGTGGGGGTGGTTTGGGGGGGGGGGGGGTCGTCCTTAGCAACAGAGACAGTTATTCTGAGCAGCCGGCACAACTCACCACCGGCAATGCAGCTAACATTCCTGCAGGACGACCTCCGCAAAAAGACAGTTAGGATGACCTTTACAGTGTGTGTGTGTGTGTGTGTGTGTGTGTGTGTGTGTGTGTGTGTGTGTGTGTCTGTGTCAGAGATCAAGTCAGAAGGCAGAGGACAAAAATGTTCCTGAATCCAAAGAGAGGAAGAAAGAGAAAGAAAGAAATGAGGGGACAAAATGAGAGACAAAAAGTAACAGGAAGGAAGAAGATTCTTTTTAAAAAAGGGAAATATACAAACGACTGAGAAACTGGGGAGCACGGAAAGAAAACAAAAACAAAGAAAAAAGGGAACGCTGAAAGATCGAGGGAAAATTAGAAACAGCATGGAGGAGACGAGAGGAAATATAATCAGCAAATAGAGAGAAGGTTAAAGATGAGAGGAGAAGAAACTACGAAATACGAAAGAGCCAACATGCCGCTTGAGTGGACCAACTCAACGTCAGTTTTCTGACTCCAGTTATACATTTTTTGCACAGGTCCGTTCAGCTCCCGGAGACCTGGACCAGGACCTGAGTCCAGTCAGCTTCCCCTCTTGTTTTGCTGCAGGTCTCAGGTCTGAGACTGTACCAGCTCGGATCATGTGGTGCTCCACAATGGTTCGGCTGTCACAACGCTGACAGTGCTGCGTTTGGATCCACGGAAACCTCCGGCTGAGTGCGCGCAGAGGAGCAGGAGGAGCAGAATTAAATTTACTCCTCCTGAGTGAAACAAAACACTGTTTATTTTTTACGGAGGTCCAGGTTCTAGTTCAGACGCCATAAATCAACAGGGGCCCAGGCAGGGAGCGGTGGAAAACATGCCGCCTGAGCTCGATCGGGACAGCAGAGCGTGTGTGTGCGTCTGCATGCGTGTGTTTGTTTGTGTTGTGTTTGAGGATCAGTCAGCTCTAACGCCCCCCCCCCCGTCACTGCGAGAGCACAAATATGCTCCGAACCGGAATATTTTACAGGGAAATCCTCGGAGAGCTCAGCGTTGACAATGCACTTTAAACCGGATTACCTGACTTTACTGCACCGCACGCCGAGGGATCAGCTGATATCTGCCTCACAGAGGACAGGAGGGGGAGGTGTGTGTGTGTGTGTGTGTGTGTGTGTGTGCGCGTGGGGGGGCACCGACAACACCAACCTGAAGGCTGCTGAAGTGGAAAGCACTCGGTTTTTCTTCCGTTTCACCAAACACACAGAGGATTCCCAGCGTTTTCACACCAGGCTTCGGATTCGCTGTTAAAACTCCTCGTGTGTGTAACAACCTACACAACATACAGAGTGTGTGTCTTTGCGGAGGCCGGCTAGGTTAAATCAAGTGGCCGCGATGCCTTTAACCACCAGCTATTCCAGCGCAGCCTGCACGGCTCAGCTGCGCGCTACACATGGTTTTTTCAGAATGATATGAATATCTTCAAGATGACCGTTGTCATGTCAACAAGTTTAACTGTGTGACATTGAATGGACTAGAAAGGTCCCATTCACAGTTAGAGGCTCAGTTCACATACAACAATCATACAGAACAGGTCTTCACCTTCGCCGAGGAGGATTTCTCTGATTTTCACACACTGCTTCTTCTCCTGACTTTTCTCCACACACACTTTATTTTTGCTGTTGTTTCTAAAAAGTGCTGCAGAAGTGAAGTTCAGTCTTCCTGCGAGGGAAAACAAAAAGCTCCCGCCTGTGGTCGACCTCCAGCTCCGACAGTGTGCGCGTTTTTATGAATGAGTTCAAAGCTCATTGACCATGAAAGGTACTGTGTGTGTGTGTGTGTGTGTGTGTGTGTGTGTGTGTGTGTGTGAGATGACACAGCTTTTGTTGCAGGCAGAGCTGTGGATGTTCGGTGGGTTTGGGGAGGCGTGTGTGTTGGTCGGCGGTGGGTCGGGGGTGTTCCCGTGGTCACAGTGTGAGTGTACTTCAGGAACCACAACAGACTCTGTGGTTTTTAAGCCGTGTTTGACTTAAACGGCTCCACGTGACGAGCAGACGAATGACGGGTAGAAGAAGAAGAAGTAGGAAGAAACATAAAGCGTCTGTAAGAGGAGACGAGCCGGCAGTCGCCACAGACGTGTCGTCAGATTCTATTTCTCTCAGCCAAAAGCAAAAGCTCTCGCACACGCAGACACGCACCCCCGCGGAAAGAGGACACGTTGTTGTCGACACTCGAGACAGCGTAATTTCCACGTTGCGTGAAAACACGCAAGCGGTGCGATCTTCATTTCCGTCCGTGTTCGATTTGACATGAGAGCGCCCTGTGGAAGCTCATGCAGTAACACGGTGAGTACACACTGTACTACACTGAAGTGTACAACACTGAAGTGTAGCACAGTGTCCGTATTGAGAGTTTCCACAGACTGCAATGACAATCATCCATTTCTAACTCTCTCCAGCCCGAATAACAGCATCACGGATCGATATACAAACCCAAAGCTCGTGCACTGTAGTTACATTACTTCATTTACGTTACACTACTTTCACTTGCTCCCACTTCGGCGTGTGGACCGGAGGAGTCGAGGAGCTGCTCTTCGCGTTTTTGCACCTCAGTGGAGTATTTTCATCGATGTGACTCAGGCAGTTACTACGCTGCTGATATAAGCAAGTACAATATGAAACTCCATCACCGTTTAAAAACCAGTGATTCCAAACATTTCTGAAACGCGACCCCTGAAAATCTGCCTGCGACCCGTTGTTTAGAAAAGTGCTACATAAATAAATAAACTGTTTGCAGAAGCCTGGCTGTGACTCACTCGACTGAAGAGTGATTTTTTTTTTCCCTTGTTGTTTTAGAAAAGTTTTCAGGGGTCGGAAGAGGTGACACACCATCCAGTAATTCAAAGGGAAAAAGAAAACACCACGTGAAAAAAATAAAAAATAGCTGTGTGCCCACTTTTTCGGGCTTTTCGCTCTTATCCAGTTTGATAATTCTCTCGCTTATTTTTCTCTGCCCTCCTCGCTGCCACAGATGGCCATCAGAGCGGACAGCAAGCCAACAAACTGTCACTGCATGGGACAATAAAGCTTTGAGTTTTCAAACTTGAATCTGTTCCTGTTACTCCAATAAATGATGCGATGAATTTATTCACCATCACGTCAACTGGAAACGTTCTCCACAATATTTTAATCCTTTTAATCGTCTTCCACAAAATTCAGCTGCAAATATTTAACATCCCTGCAAACTTTGTCGTCTTTACTCCAGTCTGAAATAAAGTTTGAGCAAAGCCTCGTCTCACGTCTGGACGGACGGACGGAGCTGAAGAGTGTGTGTGTGTGTGTGTGTGTGTGTGTGTGCGTGTGTGGCGGCCGTGAAGGTGCGGCGGCTGCAGGAAGTGGGGTCAAGATGGAGTCTGGTGGTTTTGCAGTTGTGGTACAGCCGGAGCGGACGGCCGGTCAGAGCTGCCGTAACTAGTTCAGAGACGAAGCTCCAAATCTCTTTAAGAGCTCAGGAGGATGGAGGGAACTGGGTCAGACGTCTTTAAACACACACACAAACACACACACACAACCTTGCTGTTTGCTTGGTATCAACCCTGCGGGTTCGTATAAGGTGACGGGAAGACGAATCTCTAACGGCGGCGACTCTGGAAACCTTTGCGTTCTGTAGGTTTGACCGGGCGTCTTGTTATCACACCGACACACAGATATCCTCCTATTGTGCAGCCGGAGCAGATTTCTTTAGAAACAAGTGAAGTCACCGCTCTGACCAATCCCTGCAACACCTACGTGTCCCACACGTCTACGTGCCGACAAAACTAAACTAAAAATACAAAGAATGAACCGACGTATTTGGACCTGAGTAGGAGCCGACGGGGGTGACACGTTTGAATACATTTTGAGGCTCACTGTGCGTGCATTTCCTCCTTCACTGTTTCAGCTCTGAGCTCCACTGGTTCTCTCCGAGGACGTCTCTAAAAACACCTCACAAATATTAAGTTTCATCTTTAAAAAGAAAAAAAGGGCTCAGTCATTTCTGCAAAAACGGCACCTCGCTGTCAGGAGCAAATAGAAGCATTTGCCTCGGACTACTTTCAGCGGCGGATTAACCCACGTCTGGTGCTGTTGTGTGTGTGTGTGGCTGATTCAGAATAAATTACAGTGTGTGTGTTCATGGTGATGAAGGGACATGTCACCCCGTGTAACACTGATGTGTTTTTAATGGTTTTGTGAAAACAATGGAGTCCTATAGCGGCGAGGAGCATGACGTCTCACAGGACTCCGTGTTCACCAGAGACTTTGAAGCAAAATATGGATAAAATACAGAGATACTGTATGTACAGTGGGGTCCAAAAGTCTGAACCGCAAACGTCCCTCTCAGCTCATTTCTTTCTCCGCATCCCGTCGACTCGAAACGTCTGTGTCAGGAGGCGGACGTCAGCGGGGCCCAGTCCGCCTCTGCACCTCCTCGTCTTTTGGGAAAGTGGATTCGCTGCAGAGTCGCTGACGTGAATGTAAAACTCATTCTATCAAAATTTTACGATTCCATCTCTCTAATTATGTTTAATTGGCTTTACTGCCCACATAAATATTATCTCATCTGTAATAAATGTTAACATCTTTATTTCGGGCTGCGACGGCTCTAAATTACAGACGGAGAGGAGTCGACCTTTCTCCACCTTTTGTTCCCGACCAGCAGCACACACCCCCACCCCTCCACAGTCCGCGTGTGTGTGTGTGTGTGCATGACTGGCTGCTAATGAGGTAGGGGGTGGGGTGAGGATGTTTATCCTAGAGGTTAAACGGCCCGATGATAGGGGTCGTGACCTCGTCGCCGCGACCTCTGACTTTTCAGCACGTGTTGAGCGTTCCCGTGATAGTGACATCCGCTGCCGCTGCCGCCGTGAGCCAGCTCGTAAATCAGCGTGGGAAGAGAGGGAGGGATGTGGGGGGATGACCTTTGACCCCCAACTTGTTCCTGGGGATGGTGGGTGCACACACACACTTACAGACACCATACTCTCACAACAAATGCTCAGACGTGTGAACAGAGGCTTTGCCGCCCCTGTGTGTGTGTGTGTGTGTGTGTGTGTGTGAGAGAGAGTGAAAGTCTGTTAATTTGAAAAGCTCCACCTGTTTGAAACCCAGCAGTTACTTCCTGTGCAGCTGTTCATACTGTACTGTGTTGTATTATACGTTGTAAGTGCGCACAGTGGATTTCAAGCTGCAGCAGACGTTTTGGTTATTTCAGTTCCTCAGTTACATGTTTATAGTTTATTTGACTGTGTAAATATAGAATATTTACATAGATACTACATAAAGCTGTTCAGATGAAATTCGTTTGTAGATTAAAGTTTCAACCAAACAAGCAGATGGGTTTAAAATAAAAATCCTCGACCCAATTTCAAACATGACATCAACACCGTGTCTTTTCACCAAATCACCAAATCACCAAATCACCGCTTCTCGGCAGGAGCGAGTGAGATAAAATGTTTTTGGAAAAGTTTGACAGGAGACAGAAAAAGTAAAAAAAATTCACAAGCCGACTCATTGGTCTGAAGCAAAGACACTATGGAAACCAAATATAAAAGCCTGGAGCAAGGCGATATTAAAGAGTCTGGTGTCTGGGACAGACGAGACCAGGGCCAAGACCGAGACGATGCAGAGTGTTAAACTTTGATGGCTGCTTTTTTAAGTCATGAATATTAGAGATCTGGCAGCACATTTTAGGGCTGTTAAACTCAGGAAACACCGAGAGGACAAAAGGCAGCGAGTGAAAGGAGAGGGAGCGAACAAACTTGTGATCCGCTGCTGCTTGTTCAGTCTTCGCTGTAAAAACGAAGGTGAATCCAAACTAAAACCGACTTAAATCAACTCCAGATTTTGCCTCTTTGAGGTTTCTGCTGCCGAACATTCACAGGATTAAATAATAAATGGTTGGTGGCGCGCTGCGGTTTCTAAGGGCAACACTGTTGGTCTTTATCCACCCCTACCACCCCCACCACCCCGAGTCAGTGGTATGGGGATGAATTTAATTACCGACTGGGGCTGCCCTGACAGACCCCGCCTCCGGCCTTACGAGCCCTGAGGTCAGCCTGCCTTCACATGGCTTTTAATCAACGCCGCCGCTCCAGAAAAGCTCTGCTGCCTTAAATAAGAGGCAGGACGAAACATGATCCCTCACCGCAGAGACCGGGGGGGGGGGCCTCTGGGGGCGTCCAGCCTCTTCTCCGTCTCACCTCATTCAGAGGAGACAAAGTCCTGCCAATTCCTGAACTCTCTGTCATGAAAAGGCGTCTGGGCGGCAGAAGTTTTGCCTTTTTAAAAAAAACAACAACCAAAAAACAAAAAACGCAAAATGAAAACACAGATTCTCATGAACTGCTACTGTCCTCACCACAAATTATCCCCCTCTGTGTCTCCGGGTACGACGACCAGCGACTAGCGAAAAATGAAAACGAGTTGGCTCAGACCAGAACCTCACCGAGCGTTTCTAACTCCGTGCCAATAATCAGAGTTTTCCCCCTCGGAGCCGCGAGACCCTCGCCTGCACGTCCACCTCAAAAATAAAACCACAGACCAGCGACTTCAGCAGCGTTTTTTTTTTCTTCTTTTTCCCCCGGACTGAAGGGAGCTCAGTGTGAACCTGCACGCAGCTGATTACTGCGACCGCAGAGCGAAAACACACACAGATGAGGGGCTGAGAGTCGATCTGGACCCGCAGGAGGAGAATGGGAGCAGTCTTCGGGCTCAGAAAGGCTTCAGTCTGCGAGAGGAAATGATTGTAATTAAGGTTCAGGGTCGGAGATCTTTCCAGAGCGCTCGGCTCCCAAGTGTTTGTGTCTTGCAGCTGAGAGACTTTAGCGGAGGAAAATCTTTGATGAGAAAACACTTCACCCTCAGATTTCCTCCTAAAACATCAACTTAGGTTTAGTAGAAACATCTTCACTGTATCGCTCTGGTGAATATTTCTTTATTCTGAAGTGAGAGAAAAAACAGCCGCTGCGCTAGAAGGAAAAAATGAAGCGAACAGAACGGTCTCACCTCAGCACATGGATTTAGCAGCGTCACGTTGGCTTAAAGGTTGGGGCAACTTTTTTTTTTTTTTTTTTTTTAAACAAAACGGTTTAAGGTTAAGACGTGACCACGTGATACGACCGAAAGCTTGAGCCTCAACAACTACTAAACAGACCCGGAGGTGAGGCCGCTCGGGTGAACTTTGAAACTCGAGAAAACAAAACTGGATGGAAACACTTTGCAAAAATGTCTCTGACGTTTTCCTCTCAGACACTAGGACGTAAGCGACTCAGACGACAGGGCCGTTTGTGCATCGTCAGGTATGAAAATCAAGCCCGGGCCCGCTGGTGAAGGAATCTGAAAGTGGACCTGGTGGATAATTTTACCTGCCTATCTGGAAACTGTCCTCCTTTTCCAAGAAAACTCCAAAGCTCCAACAAACTTAGCTCCAGCTCTGTGCCAAGTATTTAAACCGTCTGCCAAACATCTCCTCTACGTGTCTCTGCCACCGCTCGCTGCCGCCACTCTCTCAGATATCCCAACCAGCCAAGTCATTTTCACGTGGAATCAGTCGGAAATCGGGAAACGTGCTGAGCAATCACCACGGAGATAATTGTGTGTGTGTGTGTGTGTTTTTACCTGCTCTGCTCACTCCGAGGAGTTCTTGGCAGAGAGACATTTCTCTTTCTCCTCAGACTTCTGCTTTACTGACCGCTGATGAAACTGTGGCTGTCTGCAGCAGATAACGTGTCTGTCTGCATCCAAACTCGTGAGGCGCAGAGCAGCTCGCTGGATGTTCCCCCTCAAACTCGCGGATAAACAAAGTTGAGGTGAAGTTTTATCAAAGGCGACACTAATTTTTTAAAAAAAGAAAAGAAGAAAGTTCGCTCGTGATTCTCGTTGTGTTCTGTTTGTGTTATTTAACCAGGTGTGTACTGCTCCCAGAAGATAGCCACATCCTCGCACTCTGAGTGGATGGACGCTCATTGTGCTGGTTTCATTCACCACCGGGTCTTATTTCTTATGATACACGACGCTATTGGTCGATTGGTGGTTAATTACCAATGACTGATGCCTGAGAATCAACACAACAATGATGACAAACAAACACAAACACCGGCCAAAAGGTTTTTGTGGCCTAAAAGGCGTAATCAGCCAGTATCAGCCTGTCACACTCTTAATACCCGACCACTCGTCTTCCGCTGACGTGCAGTCATCAAAGAACACATTTCTGATGCTGGCCTGCAGAAATATTCACACGAGAAAACTCACACGAAATTTCCTTTGACTTGCAGTTGCAGTATTGCCTCGTCATCACCAGTGGTTTAAATTTATCAAGTACAAACTGTCAAACTTCAAATGCTGTGAACCCGAGGACAGAAAAGTGCATCAAGACGCCAGGGGCCGGTGAGAGATGAGGGAGGAAAGAACAAAAATCTGCAGTAATCTGACATTTCCCAGTCACGCGCCACAGCGGAGAACACTGAGCAGGTAGCAGGTAGTGTGTGTGCATGTCTGCAGATGGCGGGTTGTTGTTGACGGTGCCGTAATCATGTTTGCATGTTTGACATTCACCTTCATCATCTTCATTTGTACAGTTTGCCGGAGGCTGAACACGGAGCTGCAGCGTCTGCTGAGCGATGACATAACAGTGCACACGCACACGCGCACACACACACACACACACACACACACAAACAGTAAGGAAGTCAGGGACTCACCTGTGTGCACGAAGTAGGCCAGGTAGAGATCCAGCTCCTTGACTGAAACTCCAATGTGATGTGGCTGCACACACAGGCTGGGGTTCGAACACTGAGGAGACTTTACCAGCCTCTCCCCGTCAGTACTTTCGAGGGGAATCCCTTTGAATAAAATCACCATGACCAGGTCCAGCCTCCACACTTTGTCTGCCTGGCGCAGGCAGTCGATCCTCCTCATCTTGCCCTTCTGGTCGGGGTTGGACAGCACGCAGCACGGCGGCTTCTTCCCCGTCACCGTCAGCACGAAGTCCTCCCTGAACTCGGGTCGGATGTCCTTGCGCAGTTTGGCCAGGAGGCGGGACGCCCACTTCTGCTTGACCTCGGGCTTCTCGCTGAGCAGCTCGTCCTTCACGGCGCGCTCCTCCTCCTTGGACATGCGCTTCTCGTGCTTCTTGAAGTACTTCCTCTTGCGGGCCTGCAGGTTGAACCATGTGTAGGCGAAGGCCCGGACGTGGGGCAGCAGGGCTTCGATGAAAGGATGGAATTCATCCTGAAGGGGTAGAGAGGAGAGACGGGGTGAGGGGCGAGGGACGAACAGGTCGAAAATATGGTTTAGTAGATTTATGAAAGGAATAATCATCTTATATGAACAGCATCACACATATATCATTGAGTGACTCCACCTTTTTATGGCTCAACCATTTCAACTAATTAAAACAACAAAGCGTGGGACATCTGATCTTGTTGGAAACTTTACATCTACAACTTAAAACAAGGTTTGTCTGCAGAGAGTTTGTGACGATGGTGGTGGTGTACAAAAATCCCATTTCCAGGATAATTCAACATTTCCCAAAATGAGGGTCAGGATCTGGAAAAAACAGCAGATGCTGATGAAGATGAGAAATAAAAGAAAAATGACATGGAAGAGAGAAGGAGGGAAGAAAAGATGGAAAAAAATATTGAATTATAGAAGAAAATAAACAAGGAAGGAGAGAAAAAAGGGAGAGGAAACAGAAGGCAACTAGGAAAGTTGACAAAACTGAAAGAGAGAGGATGAAAGGAAGCAAATAAAGTAGGTGCAAAGAAGGAAAAACGGAAGGTAAGAAGGATACAAGGAGGGAAAAACAAAAAGCAGGAAACAAGAAGTGAAAGAACAAAGGAAGAAAGAAGAAGAAGGAAACAGACGGAAAACAAAAAGGACAGGAAGGAAAAAGAAAGTAACAAAGTGAATTGGGATGAAAAGAAATGACGAGTTTCTTGACTGATCCATCACAGGGCCCCTCCTCAGCCCCCACATATAAAAGAAAAGGAGGTGTTAAGTGTTTTTTCTCTCTCATGGTGGGGGGGGCTCAGCGCCTGAACCACACAGACTCCTCAGTGTCAGCTCCGCCGCTCTCTCCTCTTTCTTGGCTCTCGGGCAGGAATGTGGGTCTGTGGGAGCCGGCCAGCCCTCCCCAGAAAAAACACACCGACCCACCAAAAAAACACACCAAACAAACACGAGGCCGACCACCGGCAGCCGAGCGGAGGGAAGCCGAGCCGCCACCAGCACAAACAACGACAACGCGCTGCTAGTCTCTGCTCTGAGCTCAGATCGTCATGTGCAGGATTATATCTGAATTAAAGGTGCATTATGTGGCTTCTGGCTGATGGGAGCTGTACAGTTATTAGGGTGGGAATGTGGTTAGACGGCATGTCGTGGATTAGGGTGGTTGGTTACACCTGCTCGCATCCCTCCTCCTCCTCTTCCTCCTCCTCCTTCTCTCCAAAACCCCAACCCCAAAAACCACCACAAAAACCAGGTTTATCCAGGCCGGCCTGAGCCAGGAAATGAGGAGTGCTGAATCTTCACCGCCGCGAGTCACAAAACACAAACAAGAGGCCGAGCGGAGTGTAAACGACAGGAAGAGAAACAAACACACCCACAGATCCCAAGCAGTGAAAGACAGTGAGGATTTAAAGAAAGAGGAGAGATTACAGGGGCTGGAACGGAATGGAATATTCTGTTAAAATGTTATTACAGGTTGTTGAGGCCGGTGAGGTTTCTGTAAAACCTCTGACTGATGACTCTTAATGTTTTAATTTTATATTTATAGGCCAATCCGGCCTCACCCTCAATGCATTTTTAACCGACATGAGGAAACGTTTTGCAAAATCCCGTCTTTTCCACTGGAGCTTGCTCCAGGAAGTGAGCGTTCATTCAGCAGATCACCGCACCACAGTGAGAGAAAGCCGGGAAAGTCCTGAACTGGAGAGCGAGCCGCTTTATCTCTGGAGCCGGGTATCACTTCGTATTTCTCAGTACTACTGGAAATACAAGCTGGTGTCCCAATGCCAAAAAGAGCCTTTTCCCCAGTACCTCAGTATAAAAACACATTTTCCTGCGTAAAATCTGTTCATTTAAAGAGGCAAAGGTTGTTAAATGTTGCCTCAACACCAGCAGAGCATAATCTACTGCAGATTTAAATCTGATCAGACTTCCAGTGGCACATTTCAGTTTTTCACCAGATAAGTTTTTGGGTTTGGCACAAAGCCTGACATTTCTGTCCAGAAGCCGCTTTTTCTACTGGCTTGGACATAAAAAAAAATTCAATTTTAGAGCTTAATTATGGTTTACACAGCAGCATTACACCAGACTCTGTGTATATTTTCGCTCATTTGACAAAACACAATGTGACCTTTGTATGACTGGTGATTATTACCCAAAGCCACTGGTTTTCATTGATGCAACTGATCCATCATCCCACTTATATCAATCAATGTTGACTTTTTTTTAATCTTTCAGTCTTTCTGTCTCTGACACTGACTTTTAGAACATGTTAAAATGAACAGAAGTAAATGGAGGGCAATGGCTGCCCGGTAGAGCCAAGCAGAGATTCATGTGTACAGTAAAGTAAAGCACAGGAGATCTGTAGCATGCCGGCATGAAAAAAACACTGGTGTGGCCCTGTAAATGTTTTGTTTTCTTTTGGCATTTAAAAGTTGTTTTCAGGGCTTGGAAGTGAAAACCTGTCATTTCAGTTTGTCCGTCTAAACAGAGACAGACAGGGAGAAGAAAAGAAAAAGACAGCTGCATCAGTGAGAAACAATGAAGACCGCGAAAAAGAAAAAAAAAAAAAAAAAAAAAACTTTCAGCGCAATAACACAGACGGACAGAAAACATCTTCATGGAACATTTCTTATTTGGATAAAACCCCTCAGAGGCTTGCTGAGCAGGATGGGAGGAGGGGAGAAGCTGGAGGCCCTCCCCCTTCCTCCCCCTTCCTCCCCCTTCCCTCTCCTCCTGAGCCACGTATCGAGAAAAAAAAAAAAAACTCGACTATTCATAGATCAAAGAGGCTCTCACACATCTTGATACGTGCAAATGCCTCTGACTGGGGTGGCATGTGGATACCACATTATGAGGTGCACACACACACACACACACACACACACACACACACACACTGCTGCAAGTGCGGTACGGGGTACACTGCAAAAAAACGCATCACCAAGTCACCTCTGAGTGCCTTCTGTAGAAAATGTGTGTAGTTGCAGTTAAAAACAAGTTTGTGTCCAGTATCGACTTGTTTCAACATTCAGGCGCTCACGTCTATAAGATCCTTCACACGAGTCCATTTTCTATAACCGAAAGAGGTTCTGACTCATCGTAGGAAAACCACATTTTTAAGTCAAAATGGAGTGTATGTGGACACAGAGGTCGACTGAGAAAATCTCCTTCTGTGGCCTAAATAGTTCTTAATGTATAAAAACCTGTTTAAAAACGGGGGAAAGGCACAACAGCACTGGGGAAAATATTTCAGCACCAACATCAACTCGACCTGGTTCCAACTGTTCTGCAGAAACTGCCGTGTGCTGGTCGCAGCACTGGAATCAAGAAAAAAAAAAAAAAAGAATGAAAAGTTGTTTTTTTGAAGTATTCTCATTTAACCAAGCACTAAAGCACTAACAAGAAGAAGTGATGAATTCTGCCCATATGGTGAAAATACTTCAGTGCCTTTCCAAAAAGAAATCAACTTGTCTCGTCTCCTTCCCTGAAACTGGTGACGGCTGTTCACTGTATTACAATATTCGCAATATTTCTAGAAAATCCTTGAAATCTGTTGATTTGTATCGGGAACCAAACAAGCAGCTTCTTTCAGTTTCTGTAGGAAAAATAAGACTTTATAGACTCAGCGTTGACAAAAATGACTTGATGAGGAGTTTTCTGCAAGTTTAATCTGCAGATTTAGAGTTTGGAGATAAATATTCCTTTGCATTAGCCTGTCTCTAAGCAGTTTCTGCAGTTAAACCCATTGTTTCCTATTCATGACATTAAACCTCACACACACACACATATAGTCTGGCTTTAAAAAAACAGCTCAGTCATTTCAGTTTAGTTTTTGTCAAACAAACAGGAGGAAAGGGTGCATTTGTTGGGGACTATTTTGAGCAGCGGATTAATTCACATTTGGTTCTCTTCATTAAAGGGGTTTTTAATAGTTTCTGGGCAACGGATCAGGGTTTGGATGCACTCACACGGTGCTAATTAGCCGGAGACATTCAGTGCTGGTTTGGCTTGGTGGAGGAGATTTGATGGCTTTAAGTAAAATATAGAATAACACCAGACTCAGTTTCACACGGCCTCATTATTTATTTAAGAATCTTTTAGGTTCAACTTGAGGTTTGGGGTTAAATATTTTAAAAAACACAGGAAGTTCAGGGAGAGTTTTTTTTCCAGCTGGTGTGTCAGAAAATCTTTACGTCAAACCTCTCTCAGATTAAACCTTTCGGCTCGGAGCTCTCACACTAAAGAGGAAACTATATCTACAGGCTGTGCATTAGGACGCCAGCTGCATTGCTTTTTTTTTGTATAACATTGTTCACCCTCCCTTGTCAAGGGGTCTGAATACAGCACATTGTTTCTTCTTGGAGACGATCCAGGCGAACGGGTTTGTCTCCAAAAGCGCCTCCAGCAGCTCTGCAGCCGACCTGCAGCCGCTTTCTGAAATCTCACTCCAGGACGGCCGAGAACACCGCCTTTTGTTATTTGTGGTTTCTGCTCAGAGTGAGATGTGTTTCTGTTTGTGTGTGTGTGTGCGTGTCCTCGGGTGGTTATTAGGACAACGAGCGGCTGCTGCTGGACGGATGATGTGTTCAGCTTCGTCTCCGCACACACACACACACACACACACATTCCACAGTGGATCTGCAGCTCAGCGGCTCTGGATGTTCGTTGGAGCCACATACCAACATTCCTCACAGCCCAGTGCAGCGTTTCCAGCTTCCTGACCCGCTCACACCGTCCTCCACCGCTGTTTCCTCCACCGCTCTCTCACACTGTGTCTGTCTGTCTGTCCGCCACCAACAAAATCCCACTTAACAAGTCACTTGGTCTCATATTCAGCCTTAAAACGCGCGTTTCTGCCAGGGAGGCGAGATAATCCCTCTTGTTCTCGGCTTTCCCCTCGACTGAGGTCTACTTTCTGAAAAGTGTCTTGAAACAAAATAATCCTGCCTCTGCACCTGTGTCGAGGAAATGATTCAAGGGGACTACTGTCAGGAGCTGATTTATATGGAAACATGAAATTGTGTCAAACTAACGGCTGTTTTTTTTGGAGGGGGGGCTTTCTCAGGACTCTGTATCTGGTTAAGTTCAGGTTTTCTTCAGCTCATTCACCTTTAAAATCTTACTCCAGTTTCCTTAAAACAAACAAATTTTGGCCTTTGTGTTCAGATAATGACTCGTTCTGAGCAGAGCTTTTGAAATCGACTGTCAGTCTGGAGAATTAAGGTGAAACAAAGAGAAAAGCTTCACTAGAATTGAGAAAATTATTGATTTAAGACACTAAAATTGCCTTATATAAGTGATGTTCTGGGAGGGTTCATTTGGTTAAAAATAAGGTTTTATGGCTGTACGACATATAAAACTGTATTTAAGTTGGAGAATCTGTGTACTATGTTGTAAAGAAAACCTGATGACTGACCTTTTTAAAAATCCAGTATCCAGAATTAAAATGAAACAGAGAAGACAGCTTCACTGAAATCAAAATCATTATTCAAAGAAATATGAAATATTCACTGGAAATATGAAATTATTTCAACCTGATGCAGCTTACTTTGTTAAAATGTGGTATTTTATCACTCACTGACAGACTTAGTGACTTCAGTTTCTAAGTCATATGGTCCTGTCTATATTTTAACTTAAAAAACCTAATCATATTCAACCTTTCTGTTCAGATAATCAACTGCTTTCAGGATTTATCTGGAACTAGTGCCAGACTCCTGAAATAAGAGAAAACAAAGCAGAGCGCTGCAGTAAAAAAAAAGTTAAAGTCAAAGTAATGAACCATTACAGGAAAAAAACTGATTAATTTGTGTTGGAAAAATAAAATGAACTCAAACAGGCGTTTCTTTTGGCTTATGTTAAGAACAGCTTCTGTAACTCACTAAATTATGGGGGTTTTTTGTTGGGTTTTTTGCTTTGTGTTGAATTCAGCCCTGCGATTCTTCATGAACGAGGCACATCTTCTCACATCTGGCCTGTTTCTGGGTTTTTTTTCAAACAAATAAAAATTTCTACCAGTTGGTCTGAGATAATCCATGTACTGTTCCCACAGCACTTTCTCTTGTTTCTGGAATTTATTTAGGCAGTAATTTGTCTGTATCTTAAAGCTGCAGACAAATACAGACCGCTGCATCTGTGTCAGGAACATGACACTTCAATTCAAACTCGCTTTTATTAAAAGCAGATGAAAATCGTCTCATCCAACTTAGGAGAAATTCTTTTTTCCTTTCTGCAGATTTCAGTGAATAAAAGGCTGCCTGGTTAAAACGTGGTGAAGAGGTTTTGGAGGCGGACGTGTGACGCGGCTCCCCGGGGTTCTTTCTTCGTCTCCTTTTTGGGGTCATTCTTTCTTTCAGCGAGGAAATCGGCGTTTCTAAAACCTGCCGGGGGAGCCCGAGCGCCCGAGAGCCGGACCGAGGCTTACACGTTCCCCCCTCTGCACCTTGGTGACAGATGTAATGGGCTCCAAATAACAGGCCTGTAACAACGACCCCCTGAATAACAGTCATTTAGGAGAGCAATAATGGTAATCCTCCCTGTCTCCCTCCCTCCCCTCCCCACTGTCTATTGACACCCAGACCGACACACTGAGGGAATTATCGGCGTGTCGCTCGGGCTCGCTGGCAAGGCCCGACTGAGCCGGTTGAGGCTTCGGCGCTAACGGCTGGTGATGGAGGTGGAGGAGGAGGAGGACAGAAGCAGCCTCAACAACACCGAACAGGCCGACGAGGGGGAGATTTACACAAAAATGTATGCAGACGTCTGATAATGGACCAACCGGCACTCCAGGATTCAACCCAAGCACCATTATCGTGTAAAGAGGAGCCCCTAATATCAGAGAGAGAAGAGCCTGGGTCCCAGTCAGACCGGGTCTCTTTGAGGGCCAAAGGAGGGTCTAAAAGACGACCGACAGAACCACTAAAAAAATTAAAGAGCTGAGCTTGAGAAATTGAATGAAGATATTGGCAGTCTGTGGTAAAAAAAAAATCTTTAGGAAGCAAAAGGAAGTTCAGGCAGTGTTTTACACACATATTGCCTGTTAAGACTGATGGGGGATAATTTGTGGAAGTGGGGAGTTGTTCCTTTGTCGTTTATGGGAGCCTGTTTGGGTCGAGACGTATCTTGGTGAGGGTTCTGGAGGTCAGGTGACCTTTGGAGTCATGATTAATCTATAATCAAAAAAATATAACCAATTCTACCAAGACTGTTTGGAAAAAGAGACAAAATAAATCTCTGAATCTATAGAAGCCAAAAGAAGAAACCAGCTGACAAGTGACATCAGAAAATATACACAACTACAACAACGGTAAACGTCCTTATTTGGTCACAGCATCACAACAACTCTCACAAATCTCAACTGTAATGTCGCAAAAAAAACAGGCCACGATAAATAAGGTCATCTTTTAAAAAGTTAAATTATGATTATTATGACAAATATAATACAAAGGAGATTTTGTTCTTGAGCGCCCCCTGCTGGTCTAGGGCTAAAAAGCAGGCGCTTATTTCGCTGCTGCCTCGGAACAACTCGCACGCTGAAACGTAAAGTTTCAGCTTTGCTGTATTCTTCTTTTCATCTTAAAATCCTCCACATCTGAGACCGGGTGTCTGATCGGTTCAGCTTCAACTGACGGAGGTTTTGCAAACCTGATGTTGCCAGTGCCTCATATTCACTTCAAATAAATATGACATCATTAATTTGGGGCTTTTCAGTGCCAAAAAAAAAAAGTGGCATTCAGTCCAGGCTTGTTTCAGGATGACGAGCATCATTGAGTTACACATGCACAGCCCATATAAAAACACACACCCGCAGTGGTGGGAAACTATCAAAAAAAATTCCATGGATGAATGCTAAATAAATAAGTCAGTAATTAAAATGTGCAAAGAGTAAACATCTGCCAAATAAAGAATTTTAAAAAGAGCTGAAAAGCTCCAGCACTCATCTGTTTAAACCCCTAAAACACTTTTTTCTCTAACCCTCCACTGAGCAGGGATTTGTGAAACGACAGTCAGTGAGGACTGATTACTGGTTTTACTGCCCGATAATCAGATTATTACGTTAAAGCACCATGTTCGTTCCTACAGATTCAGACGCTCAGATCATCTTCAAACGCATCTCACAACAGACTGAAGCCCCGACCACAAAAATCAGGACCCCCCCCCCCAAGACAGACAAAATATCCAAACAGCAGATTATAACACAACGACATGCTCCAGAGCCGATGGTTAGTGAATCATCTCCTTTCACTGTGCCACTGACTGAATATTATTTGTAATCACGATCAATAAATCGTCTGATTTCTTAATTATTAAAATTAAATATCAGTAAATCGTGAAGAAATGTGTTTCAATAAAACATAATAAAATTTCAAACCACTCCACACAATAAAATTCATATGTAATAACATGGCAGATTTAGATATTTACTGAAATGAAAACCACATCAGTATTTTCTGTGTGATTTGTCTTGTTTTATCAATTTAATTTTGATTGTATTTGAACGAAGGTGTGGTTCATTTCAGGAGATTATAGGACAGTTAAATACCAACAAGAGGAAATCTCCATGAGGCCACACACACCCCCAAAAAAGCCTGTTAATCATATTTTAACCTCTGACCCTGAACACAACCCCCAGTAGAGAAAAGTGTTTTAAAGAGTAAAATTGGGTCACATTTAAGTTGCTGGAACATAAATATGCAAAGATTTTTTTTTTAAATTAAAATTTAGGATTGGGACAGACCGTGAATCATGAATAATTTAGTTGTCAGCCTGTGGTCTGTGGGTGTAAAATAATGTTATGTTTGGACGTTGGTGGATGATATTTTCTGCTTGCTGTAGCTCTGATGCGTCACCTCAGGTCACCTCTCACACAAACTTTTGATTTTTGGGATTTTTTTTTGTTAGAGGCCTGGGGTTCTTCTATGAGGCCTGAAGCCAGCAACTTATGATCAGAGTCATTCTGCTTTTACAGAACAGGACAAACCTGCACTGTTCAACACAACCAGCCGGAAAAAATGATCTGAATCCCCCTGCAGCTGACAAACCCCTCCATCCTCCCCGTGTGCACCGATCCTGCGTCAGGTTGCACTAACGAAGTCGCTTCCGTGTGCACAAATACGAAGCCTCTTTACGCACAAGAAGCCCAGAAACGACCCGCATCATAAACTACCGAACAGCAATAAACGTGAGTTAAAGCTGCTGCCGCAGCTGCACATGCATGCGTCTCCCTATCTGGAGCCGAAGTCAAAGCACGTCGACACAGTTGGAAAGTTTGGGAGTGAAGAAAACGAAAATAACAAGTAACTTTTGCGCATCCGACTTTTGCGAAAATTAACGTGTTCGATCTTTGGGAAGTGGGGTGGGGAGTTGAAGCGAAACCTCCTCCAAAAAACAACCGACTAAACCGCTGAGCCGGGGCTGCGGTCTGTCTGGCCGTGCAAGCGGGAGCCTGAACCGGGGCTTCTGCCGGCGAAGCAGCCGGCACAGAGCAGCCCGCCGAGAAACCAACGCGACCGGCGGCTCAAACCTCCGCAGACACACGCGGCTCGTACGGGAAGAGGGTTCCCGACAAAAAGTGGCGACAGACAGAAATTTTAAACACACGCTGAATAACTTGGATAAATGAACTTCGGAGGTCCCGTCCGCCATGTGGTGCAGCGCAGAGAAGGCGACAGTCCGAGTGTGGCAAGAGGAGCTGCGGTCTGCAGACTATAGGGAACGGTCTATAGAGTCTATACAGTCCCGGGTGTACAGTAAACAGTCTATAGGAGAGCTCAGAGCGAGCTCTGCTGCAAAGGAACACCGTTAGGAAAGTGAAAAAAGTTTTTAAAGAGGACTCACCTGTGTTAGACATAGCGGAGAATACATATCTGTTGGATCTAATCTTAGATCTGGAAGGTGTGTGTGTGTGTGTGTGTGTGTGTGTGTGTGTGTGTGTGTGTGTGTGTGTGTGTGTGTGTTTATGTGTGTGGTGGTTACTGTAACTCCAGCCCGTGTGCGCGTCGTGTGTGTGTGTGTGTGTGTGTGTGTGTGTGTGTGTGTGTGTGTGTGTGTGAGAGAGAGAGAGAGAGAGAGAAAAGGACAGAACAGAAAGAGGAGATAGAGTGAAAGAGGGGGGAAATAGAGCCCTCCTTTTGCCCCCTTCGCTTTCACATTTCCAACCAGGGCTGAACTTTGACCCCGCCTCGGGTTACATGTACTGTCCGGACCTGTTAGAGGCCCTCCGCCGGGGAGTGCACAACTTTGAGCCCAGACACGAAGAACATCTCCAGCAACAAGAGAAAAGTCCCGTTAGAGGAGTAAAAAGGTAAAAACAAGTCACAGGGAAGCCTGGTTCTGTGTCGGTGCCGAGGAGCGAGGCGAGAACGGCCAGTGGTGGTGGTGTTGGTGGTGGGCGACGCAAACCTCCCAAACGTCCCGAAACTGCATTTCAAAGCGCCGGAGAGCCACAGTGACCGGTGGACCTCGGCAACATGTCTATCCGTCCCGCTGTGCGCGGTAGCCGGCGTGCGGCGTTGCGGCTCCTCGGTGCTCGGGACGGAGGGCGCGGTGCAGCAGCGGCGGCGGAGTCCCGGGAAAAAGAGATCTGACGAGGAAGAAAGAAAAAGGCAAACACGGGATCCCTGAGCTGCCAGACGGCCGCCTCGCCTCTAAAACAACCGACAGCTGCTTTCCGTTAATTTATCTCCAGCAGGAGGAGACGGTAGAGAAGAGAGAGAGGGAGAGAGAGAGAGAGAGAGCGAGTCGGCGTGTTGTCCCGGACACAGAGACGAGCGCCACCTCCTCTCCGCTCCTCTGCCCAGCCTGTCTGCTGCTCCGTGCACCGGGACCTCCGCTCTCTCCGCCGCCGGACTGCGTCGGTGAGTGTGCGCGCGCGCGTGTGTGTGTGTGTGTGTGTGTGTGTGTGTGTGTGTGTGTGTGTGTGTGTGTGTGTGTGGCCGCGAACCGTGCGCACTGACCCTGCAGAGCCGAAAGTGATCACACGCTCTGCTTATTGATCAGAAAGAAAGAGGCATCGATCGTCCGCGCGCAGTTTCACAAGTACAATCCGGTGTTGTCGCTGCTCTCTCTCTCTCTCTCTCTCTCTGTGTGTGTGTGTGTGTGTGTGTGTGTGTGTGTGTGTGTGTAGCAGACTTCAGTACTCCGGGATCCCCCGCTCAGGAGGATATTGAGATGAAACTGATCAGACTGTGGTCTTATTGATCAGTATTGACTGGATAAAATGAGATTAAATGGGGTCCTGCGGTCAACGTGTGGGTTTTACAGTTTACGCATTAAGAAGGAAGAAGCGGGATAAATCCAACCACATGCTGCGTCTGAGTCTCTGTCTGTGCGAATCTACGAAGTCGTGGCTCCGCGTCTCCACCAAACTCCCGCCTGTTTCTGCACAAGTTTGGGTCGTAACTGTCCGCCCGTCTCAAGTCCAAAGTCCGGTCTGCGGCTCTGCAGCTCTGCTCCCTCTCTGTCTGACTCGGTCACTCTTCACCTCTCACTTTCCTCCCCACAGTGTGCGAAAGAAAAAAAAAACCAAACAGGCTCAGATCGTGTCCAAGAGACACTTGAGAGAGCAGAGAGCGGTGACTGTCTCTCTCTCACTCTGGTCCAGTGGAGTCAATAAGAAGCTGACAGACCGAAGAGGAGATGCATGTGATCCGCGAGGATCCGACAGGATCCACTCACTGCAGGGAGACACTTTAATTACTCTGTAGATGACTCGTGTCTGTCTGCAGCCTCCGACTCTGACAGCATTATTATTCTTATCATCATCATCATTATTAATACCACCACTAAACTTTTGGAGGTTGGTGGAGCAAAATTCAGATCATTTAACTTTACATAACCCACCCACAAATTCTTATATAATATCAGAGAGGCACGTGTGAGATCATACTGACATATTGCCAATCAGCTCAGCTGCAGTTTTATATAAACCTGCAACTCCGACGAATCTGTGTGATATATTATCTGGTTTATTATTCTATGACAAGAGGATTGTATTATTACTCACAATCTCTTTTTAAAAAAATGTGTATTATCTCTGCTTGTACATGGGGAATGGCTTCATCTTCATCATACATATACACATATATTATATATGATTTTTTAAAAAGTCTGATACATGCATTTTATTTTATTTTTATTTATTTTAACATTCAGGTCTTTCTATTACACTCAGCTTCTGATGTGCTGGTTTTATGTGTGCTCTGACATTTTGTCAGTTTTTTTTACTCTGGTCCTGATCCTTTTTTTTCCACACTTGAAATGGTAATAAACTTCTGATCTTAAGCCAGCAGTGGAACAAAGAATCCAAATCTGTTAACTGTAGGAAAGGCTGATTTAAAAGGTCAAAGTTCTGCATCTTGTGTGCAAGTAAAGTACAGAGATATTAGGATGGAATAAGTATTAAAAGTACAGATACTCAGTCTGAAGCTTGGGGCCCTATGAATGAACTCAGCACCAAATAAGAGCCGATACACATACTTAAGCACCATGTTCAGGGTTTTGGCAGATGCAGATAAATGTAGTGGAGAAAAACAGCATCAAATGTTTCCCTGTGAAATCAGGCCCGGAAGTTTCAATACCTCTGTATGAAAATGTTGCTGATGTTTCATAGTCTGATTTATGTTTTTGCTTTTTTCCCTGCAGGTCTGTGAGGTCAGACCAAAAGATCTTACTGTTCTCTGTGGGAGCTGAGAGGTGAATGGCACCAGTTAACAGCGCCCCCTATACCAGTTCAACTGCTGCTGAGTTGACTGTAAAACATGCGGAAAGAAGCTAAATCTAATATCACCGTGTTTCACATATATCACTCTAAATGATCCACTTATAAAAGGGACACCGGACAAAAAAATGGACAATCCAGGGATTTAAAAAACACTAAAGAACCATAAAGAAAAGCACAGACACTCTATAAAAGCCTTTACGGGGATATAAGAGGAATATTAGTCTGTAGAGATGCTATAGGAGTTAACATTACATTCAAGAGTACCTCTATAAAGCCACAGACACTCTGGATTTCCCTACAGGGTTATAACAGATGACACAAGAACCACAGACACTGTCAAACTCCATCTGAGGACAGCAGGAATATTATAGATTGTAAATACCACAGGAGATCAAAACAATAATGTCACGGCTACATGCCATATGTCCCGATACAAAGGTCATTGGAGTCACCACCAAGCACCTGAGGGTGCAGGAATATTACAAACATACCACAGGACAAACACTCACCACAAACACACCCAGAATCCATTATAGACAACCATTACGGGCAATTAGAGCCAAACCTGGTACCACAGACACACTTTAAATCTCACTGGGATGTTCTAGGAATGATACATTATGAATCACTGCAGTCTCATGAAGTGTGATTCAGTCACTGTAGAGCCACACAGAGTTGACATCTACAAGACCAGAGGCTGATGAGGGAAATATTCTGGGGACATCACAGGAATATTTTAACAGGTAAAGACCATGGACAGGACAGACACACTGTACTGTCATACTGAATCACAATACACTTACTAATAAGTGAAGTAGGAACTTTAAAATCCCTACATGAATTAGTGAAAGTATTTTAAAGTCATAAGTGTGACATGTCCAACCTGTAGTTTTATAACAGCATCAACAGGGAGAGAATCTGAGAATATAACAGGTGGTAAAATTCCATAAAGGACAATACACTCAATTGTTGAGTCACTATAAATCCCTGTAGGAATATTATAGAAGCTTAGTGATTATAACCTAACACACAATTAGGTCTCTTTAAACTCCCCCTGTAGGAATATTAAAGGAACAACACATAAAATATCCTTAAACATTAAGAACTGAATATGTGTGTGCGGCGCGCAGACATACGCTGTAAGAATGTGCACGCTTGTTATATGGAATAAGGTCCTCCAAACCGCCTCCATCTGCCACACGAGCCAATCAAAACCCGCCACGTCAGCACTACAATCTCCGACTGCGCACTAACTGGCCCAAAGTGGAAGAATTTGAAACGCCAGGCCCGCTTCTGATTGGACCTGATTGGACGGCAAATTAAGGTTAAAAAAAAAAAAAAAAGTGCCGTCGCGTACGCGCACACAAGGACGCGCTTCTTCACCGCATCCTCGTCCCTTGACGACTTTAAAAACAAACTATCTACTGTCATCGCCTACAACTACTGCTAATAAGTTAATGGCATCCAATTTACTATTGATAATGAGTGACAAGTGGCGATGCCTTTCTCTGCTGCAGGACAAGACACAATCCTGTCGATATAAATTATTGATTTACTATAGAAACTCATACTTGCGTACCATTGAAACTATGAGAAGTGCAGGTGGGAAACTTTACTCGGGATGCTTCATGTCGGCCTCTCCAGCAGCAGAGTCAGTCTGAGTTATCACAATACAAGATCGACAATAAGAACCGGGTCAGGAGGTCTGTGATGAATCCAGAGAGAACTGCGGTCCAGACCTGGCACGGCTCACCGGCTTCTCCCTCTCCCTATTTGTTTGTTTGTTTGTTGGTTCGGCGTGGCTCGGTTCGGCTCGGATCACGGACTCTGCAGAACTTGCATGAGTTAAGTCAGTCGCCTCTTGTTTGCGTTTTCGTTTGTGCGTTTATCTGCGCAGCTCCTCCTCCATCTCCTCCTCCTCTTCTTACTGTCCCGCTGGATCCACATAACCCGGTTCAGCTCGGTGTGACACGGTGCAGCACGGTAGCAACAGCAGATCAGCCAGCTCCGTGCAGCGTGGAGCAGCTACAGCCCTGCGGCGCTGCGCGCATCCTGCAGCAGCAGCCTGGCGGGGAGCGCTCCCTCCCGGCCGAACGGGACGCTCAGAGGAGGGGAGCGGAGCGGGGAGAGGAGCGGGTGCACCGGCAGCGGCTTCTGCTAATTTATGACCGCTACACGTGTCTTCTTTCCCCGCACGGAGTTTTGAGGAGTGCTGCACTAAGACTGTCGTGCGCGCGAGTGTGAAGGGGAGAGGAAGTAAAGAGCTGTCGGTGCAGATATTTGGGGGTGGGGGAGCTGGAGCTCTGCAGCGGACCGACCGGGACGCACCGGTGGAGGTTTCACAGGCAGGACCAGCAGCTGCATCATCAGCGCAGATACACCTGTTCCCTCATAGTCCGGCTGGATCTCAGAAAACTGATGCCACCCTCTGTTCATTTCAGCAAAGACCCTCATAGTCCAGGTGTGTCACTTGTGTATGACATCACATCAGATTCTCCACATGAGCCACAAGGTCAAAAGTTCAGATATGATTTTTTTTAAGTTCATTCTCGACACTTGGAAACAGCAGCAGGCAAAAAACAATCTGACCAGGTCCATTTAGCGAACTTTTCTGGAGCTTTAAAATGTAGCACATGGTCTTCCTCAGCAGATCACCATACTATAGATGTTAATGAGCACCTCTCATCACCTCTCTTGCAAGGTGCAGTTGGGGCTCAGCGTGCTGGGCAGGAGTCGGGGATTGAACCGCTGACCCTGCAGGTACAAACTGCTGCGCTGATGGCAACGCAAACTCAATCAACCAATCAGGTGGGATTAAGAGCGAGGACGTCATGCTCCTGTACCTGAGCCAGAAACACAACGAGAAGGGATGGCAGCACCGCAGCTGTACAGGCTGTTGTGCATTCTGGCCATTGTTGCATTAAATTTAGGTTCTACTCAGCCGCAAAACAGTTTAAACTGTTTTCCAGGGAAACGCATCGATGCCTCTCTGTAAATCTGGTCCACTCATTTTAGAACCTGAAGTTCATCTGGAGAAGCACCTGTTTGTTGGAGGCTCCCCCTGAGTAAATCTGCAGGCCGGCGTTAACCTGAGCCGGTCTCCCCATCGGCAGGTCCACGGTCCGCCTCGGCTGCAGGCGCAGAGCGGCAAGTCGCCTGAGGTTAATGAACAGAAGCTTTTATGTTAATAGAGGAGCGGCCGGCGTGATTTAACAAGACAATCAGCAGATTTACTTCGCTCAAATCCATCCGAGCTCCGGCTGCACGTTATTAGTTGGCTAAACAACGTCTCAGCAATGAAGGTCAAGGCAAAGAGAAGGTAATTAGATTATGGCAATTAAATTGGGTTTTTCGATATGATCGGTAATCTTAATGTGTGTTCATGGATTACTCGCCAACAACGCAATGGGCAAAGCTCGAAGACGTCAACGGAGGAGCAGAACCCAGTTCTGTTTGAGTCATCACGTATGAGATCAGACCTGGAGCAGCAGGCTGTGTTCACACCGCAGGTGCTTCAGATCTGATTTAGCAGATTGTGTGTGTGTGTGTGTGTGTGTGTGTGTGTGTGTGTGTGTGTGTGTGTAGTGGTGGTGGGGGGTGGTGCAAACAACAACAACAACAACAACAGATAAAGTTTCTGGCTCACCCAAGGTCAAAGGTTTCGTTTCATGATGACCTGACAGAAAATCTGTCAGGGACCAAATCAGATTTTAATCTGTTTCTCATCCTGAGCATGTTCACAAGCATTTGCGGAAGAATTATTCAGACCCTTTACTTAAGTATTTAATTCCACACTGTAAAAAATACATTACATCATTGTATACTACACTTATTATTCCTGATGCATTAATATATAAACAGCATCTTAATGTTGTGGTGAGGGGGAGCTGCTCTTTTATAGCATACTTCTGAGTGGCTTAATTTACTGTACGACAATGCATCATATTTTGTAATGCCCTAATAAGCTTTTTTAATCTTTAATCTTGGTCCTGGGTTTGATTATACTTGATTTCATCTTTTTTTCAGGATAGATGGAAGGACTGGAGTGACAGTAAAATAAAATAAAATAACCTCATTTTGCGCTTCATCATTATGTTGTTTTTGGTCATTTTTCTTTGTGTTGGTTTTACTGATAAACTACTTCACCACCACCACCAGCCCATATGGTGGTGGTAAGAAACCTGTGGCCAGCACAGTTTCCAGGTAGGTTTCTCAAAACCAGGAACATTATCATTCAAGTTTCTGAAACCAGGATGTGAATAAAGATAATCAAGATGCTCCAGTCAGAACTGGAATACTGCACCAATCTAATCACTAATCATTACAAAGAACACACACTGAGTAAAACCAGTTTGCTCATCAACGTCCTCCAGGTCCACTTATTTTTGTCATGATCCACTCTCATGACATCAGTTTTCTCTGTGAATGTGAGTGTCTGGTAACTGAAACCCCAAAACCACGCAGCGCCCAAGCCCGCAGTGAGTCAGAAAAGCAGCCTGAGGCGCCATCTAGAGCCGGCCGACCGCAACTACACCACAGTGACAGCATGATGAAGTCCTGCACCACCCGAACAAGAAGAGTCCGGATGGATCGTCAACATCCTGTAAACAACAGCAAGTATGAAGAGAGAAGTAACGATTCTAGTTCTAAGACATACAGACCCAAATACAGCCTTACTATGCAAAAAAACTATTTAATACTTTTCACTTGAATGTTGAAATTTTTCACATCGCAGTCAAACTGATTAATGCCATGTTCGGTTCATTTCAGTATGAAAACTATGAGGACATGTGACAAGATGTGAAGATAAATTATTTCTTCATACATCTACAAAGCGAGATAAATGCTGTTAAAATACAGATTCATCATTTTAATTATGTATAACACTATAATTAAAATGTCAATGCTTTGAATGGCCTTTGATGTGAAGATGCATTTCAGTACCTGATTTGTTCAAAAAATTATTTCTTTACATCGAATTTTTTTTATCTAAAAATGTCTCTAAAATATCATATTTTCAGAAGATAAAATGAAAATGGAGTCAAATAAAAATCACCTTGTAATGACTCTGAATGGGATTGAAATGATTCTTAAACAAATTAAATTAATACAACATAATTAATTACATGTATAAGATGAGGCCGAAGTGAAGGGATTCATTTAGAGAAAATGCCCCTCAGGCGTCCACAGTTTATGATTCAACCTGCCCTTCATTCATTCATTTCATCCATTCATTACTACACACTGACCTACACAACAGGTTACCAGCAGGGAGCAAAACCACCCGGCGACAGGTGACAGAGTTTAAACACAACAAAGAAAAGACAGTGACAACATCCAAGTAGATGAATTACTGTTTGTGCACACACACACACCTGGCCGCGTTCACACCAGCACTAACCCTCATTCAGATTCATCAATAGTTTGAAGCACAGAGTCAAACTGAGTCAGCCCACTAATCAACCTCCCCATCACCTATCAGCATCACTGCCTGTCCGCTGTTACCATGACAACATCTGAATCCGTGAGGTCATTCCTCGTGCCCTAATTTCATACAAAATGCTGGGTATTTTTTGAGTATGTATTGGAGCTTCTGCACACTGGAACATCAGGCCATCTATTCAAACCTGACAGACACATACAGCATGTGCTCTGCATTGCAAACTCATGCTGTTTGACTGAACTTTATTCATAAAGTTAAATTCACAAAATAACAAATACAATAACTACAATTTTATCTGTAGAGTTCTGACTGTCATTTACATCAAATACCCATGAAAAATAAATTGAAGAGCAATGTGTGCTCCTCTGTTAATTAATCAGGATTTTCTTCTGTACAGACACGTTGCTCTCTTCAAGATACTGAAGTTTCAAACACTTAAGTTTGTTTTATGCCAGACATTCAGCATCTGGCCCATTAAATTTAAAACTATCTGCATGGCCACTGTTAACTGAGTAAAGCGAGTCTTTAAATCTTTAAACCGACTGTACATCACAGTGCATCTGTCTGTGCAGGTGAGCTGCTGGTGAAGTGGCATTAGACACAGAAGAAGAAACAACATCAGGGGGAAGTTCAGGGTACCAAAAGAGATACGAGCTACGTCTTCCATCACTTACAGCTGGGCGACCAATCAGACGTGAGCAGAAATTCAAAAACTCAACATGGACATCACCATGGAGACAGGCTGATGTCAATGGTGGTTTGGGCTAAAAAAATACTACGGGACCACAAAGTGTGTGTGTGTGTGTGTGTGTGTGTGAGTTATGGGGGGATGGGGGCTCCACCTGCTCCCACTGAGCTGCTGCCAGGCTGGAGATCAGCCAACAGCACCGGGCCTGAAACCAAGTGTGCACCAAGCTCGCACTACCAGAGAGAGAAGGGAGAGAGAAAGGAAAAACAGAGTGATGAGGAGAGAAAATAAGGTCAGAAAACCAAATGAGATGGAGAATTACAAAAAAAAATCAGATGAGGAATGGAGAGGAGAAAGTCGGAAATGAGGGATATTGATGAAAAAAGAGAGAGAAATGGCAAGAGAAAGTGTAACAGAAGAGCAGGAGGAGAGGGTAGGCAGAAAGTGAAAAGGAACCAGATTAAAGTGCAGAAAGCAGAAGGAGGTGGCAAATAGAAAAGAGTGATGAGGATGATACTTAGAGATGCAAAACAACCACAAAGACACACACAAACACAACCACAGAAAAACTACTACAACAAGATCTGAAACAACTACAAACAATGCAAGGGGATGTGGAGCCTTTTTCTCATCTATGTCCGGGGGCCCAGTGTCTCATAATGTCTCATACATGTGCTCTGACAAGAGGCACGGATCCATTGATTAAAAACTAAATAATTAACCTGTTAGTTTGTTCTTTTTTTGTAAAACTGACACTTGTCCATTTTGATTGTGTCTCCTGGCAGCCAAATATCATAGCAAATGTTACTGAACTGAAAACCTATTCAGGACTTTTGATACATCCGGAGGCCTGCAGAGTATTCTGTATTCTCATCTGAGACGATGAAAACAAATCTACTGGACCTAATGCGACACAAGTAAACGTTTATCGTGGCATCAACAGCAGCAGCTTCACAGACAGTTGGCTGCTCCAACGCTCCTCACAGCTCAGCACTCTTTATTTTTAATTTAATTTAATTTTTTTTGTGCTTCTCATCGCTGAAACGCCTAAAAACGGAGCCTCTATTTGCAGATGACCTTGGCCGTGTGAACGAGGATCGGCTGCTTGGGGCGTGAAAACACAAAAACGTGCGATGAATGTCTGTGCCAGGATATCAACGCTCAGATAATAAACTCATCTCACTCACACATACAGAACTCTTCTTCGTCTTCTTCCTCTAAACTCAGCGCTGGCTGACAGGGCCGAGGTGTGTGTGTCTGTGTGTGTGTGGCTACAACAGAAGAGGGGGATGAAACAGGAAGGCAGTTGTGTAGTGAGAGGGAGGCAGGAGGAACAGATGGCCTGGCAGAGCATGGGGAGAGGCCGGAACCCCCCCCCCACACACACACACACAACCAACACCCCCCCACCCTCTGACCGACTTTCATTGATGAGCCAGTGTGTGTCTGTGTGTGCGCACAAGCACGTGTTCTGACACATATGCCATCACACAATATTATTTAGAACAGCACCACCCCGACTATTTCAAGTTTATACACAAAGACGGAGACGCGGCCGCACAGAGGACGGAGCCGCCTGCCAACATCCAGCCAGTGCACACAAACTGTGTGTCTGTTGCTCTCAGTCGTCACGTTCAATAAGCTCACACAAACCAAACAAAGAGCAGAAACAAGTGGACCCAAACCCAGCTGCTCTTGTGCGCTCGACCCGACTGGCAAAGTCAAACTGGGGTTGGTTTGTACACCAGAGTAGCACTGACAAAACAAAACAAAAAACGGGACAGTAACAGTTTAAACAGTTCAGGGGCTTTTAACTGTATTTCACAGTTTGAGTTGGAAATTTCAACACCTGACGTTTCAGCCACACATCAAAAAGGCTGAAAGCTGTGTAAACAACTAGTAAGCTCACTAAAGGGACTAAAGTGACTCAAATCTCAAATGGTGGAGGAATACATCATGTTTTTTTGTTGAGCTGCTTTATCCACCTTGTTGGGTGCAGACAGGACTTCCTGTCAACCTTCCTCCATTCCTCGTGCGATGACTTTCATGAGCTGCTGCGTCACCTGTCATGTCTTACCTGCATCGGGCTGTGAGGCTTCCCTCACTGGGCTCCATCCCACATCACGCATGCTCTGCGATCAAGTGATGAACTTATTAAAATCTAAACCTAAACCCTAAAATGAATTGATAATTAAATGAATCAAAACTTTTCTCTTCTACCCCATGATCATAGTCATACTTTTTTTTTTAAATATTACATTATCCTGGCTTTGCAAAGACTCTAATGTGGAGAAGGTCCTCATTTTGACCTGGACAAACAAATAAAAGAGATGGTACTGAACGCAGCAGATTTCAGAGCAAGGATCTGAAGGGTGCAGACAGTGAATGCAGCCTCGCCTCCATCCCGACCGAGAGGGAGGGTCAAGGTAAAAGAGACCAACCGCTGGGAGGGACGGAGGACGAGTCGAGTCAGCGGTTCACTGGGCATAAAAAACAAAACCCAAAAAAAATCCTCCCGTCTCCTCTCACCTCCGGCCTCCCTCTGAGAGAGAGAGAGTGTATTACTGTGGTATCAAACTCTCTGTTCACTTTATGGATCCAGCTGAGGAAAAAGTTAGAGCGCCTGACATTACACAAGCTCACGAAAATATCTGGTGAGTGCTGAAGGGAACGCGGCGATGGGGGTCAGAGGTCAACCCTGACAAGAGATGAGCTCCTCAGATTCGTCTTCTTTCTGTCTTACATATCTAAACCCATCTCTCTCGCTCTCTCTCTCTCTCTCTCACACACACACACACACACACACACACACACACACACACTACTAATGCCTTCGCTCTTCCCTCAGCAGCAGATTGCCCACGCACACCAGGTTTCACCAGGACCCAACCTGACTGGGTGCCCAAAAAATATTCTGCCTTCTTTGAGAGGAAGAAGAAGGAAGCCCGCAGGCGAGATGATGGGGAACGTAGGCAAGCTGTCAGCAGGGCCGGGCATATGCTGGGTCCCCCCACCCCCACCCCCTAAAAAAAAACCCTCCTCCACCCTCCACCCACGCCTCCCCCCCAAACCTCCTTCTGTCTCCTCTCTACCAAGCAACCAGGCTGCAAACCAGCAAACCAGACGGTAAACAAGTCAGTCAGGACATCATGTCTCAATATGTTATTCATAGTTTAGGTAGTGTAAAGATATTTCATATGTGTTTGTTGGGGGCTGACAAAGACAAGAGAAATGTTTATGTACGTAAGGTGCTAAAAGACACCTTCAAACTTCAGTTACATCTGAACTCTACTTTTTATTCTTTTGCCTTGTAATTTATTCAGTTGCTATTCCTTGCTATTGTTGTGTGTTGTGTGTATTTTGTGTTTTCAGGCACTTAACAGGCCTTTTCCTAGCCCTGAAACATTTAAGAGACGGGGTGCCACCGTGAGAGGGAAACCTCTTTTTTTAAGTGATTTGTCTGTTTCTACCAACACTACAATTTTATTTAATTTTTTTAATTCTTTGCTTCTTGAAAACAGGGGATGAACTTTTCGGTGTCATGAGGTTTACAGACGATCATACATCCTTACAGACAGTCTAGGTCATATTTAAGTTTTTATTGGATTTATACGGGAACAGTTTTTCTATACTTTTGTTATACTCTGGTCTGTCCATGCCGATATGAACTGTATTTTCCACTGTTTTTATTCTATTGATTTTATTGTTTGTAGATTGGGCTGTCCTGGTCTTCCCAAGGAAAATTAATTTTAAACACAAATTTGAAAAGCTTTGGATTTGTCTCAGTAAGATCACACTTGATATTTCTATATTAAAATGAGTATTAATTACAGTTTAGCTGCTTAGGTTCAGGCTTTTGTGAGAATTTGTGGAGAATTTTTAGTAAAAAAGAAAGATGATCAAGCTGCTGAAAATGGCAAAGGAAAAATTTAATTGTAATAAACAAAATCTATGTAGAGGAATTAAACTGCTTTGTAATGTATTTCTGGCTCCCTGCAGAGACAGGTTACTCTTCCAGCAGAGAGAAGAGTAAAATCTGATATTAAATCTAATCTCTTTTAATCCAGTGCAGTCTAACGTGCTGCGGTGACAGACAGCTGCTTTAATCGGCTCGTTGTGTCTATAATGGAGGGAATTCACCTGAACACAACAACACTGGAAGGTAACAAGGCGGGAAACACTCCGACACACACACAGATGTGAAGTCTCCCCCCAAACACAATATGAAAACGACAGAGGAGACCTGCCAGCTGTTCACGTAAAAACTGGGAGTCTGCACACACAGCTGGGGAGACACAGACACAGACACAGAGACACACACACACACACACACACACACACACACACACAGTGTCTGGCAGGTGTGAGGCAGAATGAGAACCAATGGGATTGCTGCATTAATTACAGCGAGGAGATGATTGATCAGAAGCTCGTCAGCCATGGCATCATTACAAGTCACAGAGATGGTTCCTTATTGGACAGCCAACCCAGCAATCAGTACAACAAACACACTCACACACACAATTCTTATGAAACTATTATCAACACATTTTTTACCAAAATATATGAAGACCTTCAGAGATTTGAGAAAATTATTATTTAAATATCTGAGTATCTCTCATCCATCCAATGTGGGCATGAAAATCATCCACTGATGTTGTCAAACTGTGGTTTGGGGAGCTCCACTGCATTTTAATTAAAAAGAAAACAGCTTCAACCTCACAGTGGAAAAATAAGGATTTTTTTAACCACATTTTGATGCACAGAGAGCAACAGGGATTGAATTCCCGTAAACTCTGATCTGATAAATATTTATGGAGGTTAATTATGGACCACAACAGGAGATCATGTTCTGTACTGTGCTGAAGGATTTGAAACGTTTTCTGTGTGGTTGCACAGTCATCCATTGACTTCACAAGAAATTCATATTGATGCGGGGGAAAATAAAAAGCAATTTTTCATGAGGAATTAAAACATTAAAGGTTCAAATAAAAACAAAGTGAACTTAACCTCAAGCCCTCCGCATAATAAGCCTGAAGGACCAGTTGCCATGAACCTGATGCCATTTCTAAATCAAACACATTCTTACTCAGAACTCAAATTGTTTCTCTTTTTTCTTGTTATTTACTTGAAAATGCAGAAATAAAGTGCTGACGTGAACATGCCTGTTTTGCAGAACATGTTCAGTGAATAAACTTTAATCCATGAGGAATTTGTTTGATGGACAGTCTCATAGTCCCGACTCTGTGGTGTCCGCTGGTTTTAGGCCTCCGTTGTTCATCACCGTGTCTTCTGTCTTTTCCGCTCTAATGCTTCTTTAATTGAACACTGCCACTGTCCTGTCATCTCATCTCATGCTGTATATCTGTCTCCGTCTCTTGAGGAGGCGGGGGGGCGGGGGGCACAGACAGGAGCTTTACCACCGACTGGCGTTGGGCCTTTTGTGGCCCTCGGCAGCAGTCGGGAGGCCGGGCCCCGTCTCCTGCGGTGTGACTAACGTGGGGCGACAGCGCCAAGGCGGCGGAGGGTGGCGGCCGCTTGCCAGGGACCCTCACGCCGCTCCGCTCGGCTCAAGGCCGCCTTTGTACGGCGCGGCGGCCCACTATCTTCCCACAACATGTGCTGCTGTCGGGGGCCCGGGCGGGCCAAATCTTCTCTTTTGGAGAGAAAAACTCCCCCCAAATCCTCTTGATGCGCTCCCGCTCTGCACTTTAATGTCTTCATTTACCATAGCCAGTGGCCTTGTAGTGTTTTGAAGCGGGAGGGGGGGTGGGAACGAATGACTAATTCATACGAGCATTGTGTTTGAACTTCAGCTGCACGGCTGAGAAATGCATGGGCTTCGTGTGCTGTGATGCTGCAGCAGCCAATCAGAAGGCTGTCAGGTGCTGATTGGAGATATTTAGGAAAGGCAGCAGAAACACAGTTTCATGGAATTACAGTTGGCTGGCAGAACGTCTTCTGCAGAGAAATGAGACTCACATTCCTCCTAATCGGCATGGACAAAATAATGCTAATGCAAGTGCTAATGCGACAATAACTGCCTTCATGGTTTCAATTAAAAACTAACACTGAGGAAAAAAACAAATAGCACATCATAACATTTTGAGAACTGAAGCAGGAAAATCATTAATGAGACGTAACGAGCCAAGAGCACCGAGGACCCCAGTGAATCCATTCACAGTGTAATGTCTCCCTCTGCTGGTGGTTTGATGGCAGTTCACCAGCAGGACAGGGACAGCTCAGCACCGAGGTAGAGCGGCAGAGACGGGGTGGGGGTGTCAAACAGAGGTCGTCCAACCCCACCCGTTCCAAACATAAGGCAAAGTCAAGATGTGGTCACAGCCAAACTCCTGAGGAGATACTTTCATTCACCACCACAACACAACACTGTTCACTGGCACATGTAAACTAAAGACGCGCAAAACCACCACAAATGAGGGTCACAACATAAAAACCATCTTTCTGCTAGTTTAATCGCTGAAACCATTTGTTTTTGTGTGTGTGTGTGTGTGTGTGCGTGCGTCGAGGTGTGTGACCCGAGCGTGGAGGAGAGTAATGAACACGACGGGGGCGACAGCGGGGAGCGAGGACATTGAAGGATGCTGCGGGAGTAAGTGGGACGCAGGGACGCCATCACTCACCTGTCCACCTTCACAACCCCACCCCCGCCACCCTGTGCCTCCACCCAAGCGACCCCAACTACGGACCAGAGGAAGATGGCTCTGGGTTTGTAGATGATGTATGTGCGTTGAGGAGGCACCTGGGCTCATGTCCAAACGTGTTTGTCATGAATCCCGGATCAGTCTGTTCACCCGCCGCATTGTTTCTGGTTCTTGTTTTTCAGCAGCTTCTCATTCAAACGCAGACACATTCATGGCCAACAGAGTCCACCTTACCAACCTTCAATATATCCCACAACACCTTACGCTTCCAAAGGAAACGCTAGATACCTCTCCCATCTCCTCAGACCTCCTTAAATCCCTCCTATATCTTCTCAGTCCACTTATATCTCTAAGTGAGACCCTGAACATCTTCTACAACACTATGGGCCGCCTCAATCATGTTGCACACCTTAACAGATACCTGGACAGCCTCCTCCATCACCTTAGTCCACCTTAAGCTCTTTGTAAATTATGAGAGTGCACTTCTTCACCTCCGACCTAACCTCCCTCCCACAGCATCACAGACCACCTTAACTCACTCTTACACCTCCTCAGACCACCTCAACCTTCTTGTCCTGGTTTACGTCTGTGTCGCACGCCTGTCTCCCTACTTTTCCACATCAGTTCCACCCTCTTCCTCATCCTCCACCGCTGTCCCTGCCACCCTCTCCCCCTTTCTCCCCCCTGTTTTCTGTCCAGCTGAGATTCTCGGCTCTGTAGCAGTAAATGGATGTGCCCTCCTGAGTGAGCGGGTCAGCGCTTATTTCCGCAGAACTTAATGAGAAGCACATGCTGCTGCTCTCTCTTTGGGTAGCGCCTCCTCCTCCTCCTCCTCCTCCTCCTCCTCCCCCTGAGCTCCCTCCAGGCCTCCTCATCCGGTCAGGCGGGGCCGGAGGGGTTGGCTGAATCCCCGGGAGGAAGATGGAGGAGAGGGATAACTCCCCAGGAGAGAGAGGTGAGTGGAGGTGAGGAGGATTTCCAAAGAGGGGAGAAGACTCACTAAGGGCCAAGAAAAACAAAGACTAATGCTACGTTCCTGTCCTACTGGAAAAAGAGAAACAACAGAACAATATCTTCTTCATCATATAATGAATACATTCATTTCAGAGGGCGGGGGAGCGTCAATGAGTTCACCTTGACTACAGCCTAAACCAGAATAGTCCAACACCAACAACTGACCTCTCTAATACACCTTCTTATTCAACCTAAAGTGCAAACTTGCAATTCTTTACAGAATAAAAGATGTTTGCAGAAGTGAGACTGGCTCATAAAAGTTGAAGAGAAGCAGGCGGAGGAAGAGGAAGAGCAGTGACATTAGAAGAGTCGGGATGCAGTCTTTATGTTGTTTCCCGTGTGCGCACTTGTCTCATTAAAGGATTCAGAAACACAAGAGACCTTTTCAGCAACCTCCTCGCCTCCTGCTCACAGGTACAGACCGGAGAACGTGATGGCAAATTATGTCAACATGGCTCAAATACTGAGCGCTGATAGACATGTGGAGCTTCACTCATTTGTCACAGAAAGTAAAAGGCAAGACAAACATCACTCTTTCTTTTCAAATAAAAAACAGGATGATGGATGAATTACAACAAAGACATATCAGTCTGTCAGTTGCAACTTGGTCACTGCTCATTTACAGGATGTCCTGTTCCCAGAACAGGGATTCACCAGGAAACAGATCATTTCCAGGTGCACTCTGGGTCAAACAGGACCCCTGGGTCAAAAAGGACATAAAAAGGACATAACCAGTATATTCAAGCCAACCATGAAGCAAATTTCAGACATAAAACATCAAGGGAGAACACAAGAGTGCATTTCTTTTTGTGTGGCACAACATGGGAGTGAAAACCACATGAATAGGAAATGCAAAAAGACTCACACTACTCCCAAATCTTTACATCCAGACAGAAACTAGAGAGAAGGACGAGGAACTGCTGCAGAGTTTAGGTTCAAGTCAGAGGCTGAACTGTCTGTAGAGTCGGTAAACTAAGCTTGTGTTGAATAAAGTGAGGTGAAACCCACCTAGAGTCAGTGAAATGACTTGTTAAAGCTCCAGAGAGAAGCATGGGAGGAGGCCGGGTGGTTTTTCGTCCTTCAAACCACAAATGTATCTTCTTACAGATACCAAACCTTCAAAATAAAGCACCGGAAAAGTGTCAAGTACGAGACCTTTAAGAGGAAGGCTATAAGAAAAGCCTAAAACTGAGGATAATTTGCTACAATTTAAGAACAACTTTTGCGTGCATGTGTGTGTCCAGCTGCAGACAGACTGAGGATCCTGGGAATAGGTGCATCATAAATATTCATATTGGAGCCTGTGGTTGGAACAGCTGCCAGAGAGAGAGAGAAACAGGCTGCTGGGAGACGATCGATCGCAACTTGTGTTGGAACGCAGCAGCTTGGGACACACACACACACACACACACACACACACACACACACACACACACACACACATACATACAGACACGCACACTCCTGGCTGCAGCAGGTGGAGGGGAATCTGTCTGTTTGCCTGCTTTGGGCTACCGGTGGTGGAGGCGCACAACAACAAGGCGGCTCTGTCGCCAACATGTGGCGTCGATGCAGTGCCACCGTCACTTACACCCAAAGAATGATTGACATGTACTGAACTAATTCACATACTAATCTGAAAAGTAAAGATGGCTTCTCACATTTTATAGAGCATCTAATTTATGAATTAATCTGAAATATTATTGAGAGATTAACTGAGAGCTGCAGCTTCATTTCCAGAGATGGCTGGACTCTGATATTAATCCTCATCATGTCACTTAGTAAGAACACGTGCGGTTTCAGGTTTAAGAGTGTGGTCTTGTTCACTATGAGTTTATGAAAGAAATTTAATAAAAGTGGAGCTCATGAAATATTTTTCCCATGGTTCCCTGACTGAACTGACGTTGTCTCTCATCAGAACTTCAAGAGTCAGATGTCATTTCCTGTTTGATGCGAGTGAGCTCTCTACTTCAGGCCAGTTGGGGGACTATTCAGCGGCAGCCCTGCAGGCAGTTTCCAAAACTCTGTTCTTCAGGGTTAAATCAAGTTCCCTCCAAACTTTTCCCCTAAATATTACAATTATACCGCTGGCTCGTCCGTCGCCGGGAGGGGAGCAGGACAAATCCTCGGTTGGCCATCCAGATGTTTAGGCGACAAGCAACAACTGTCTGGTCCCCAGGAGAGCCGGCCCTCACACGTCACTCAGCTGTTTCTGAACCACAACAGCTGAGACAAACCTGCCTCTCTGACCTGTGCATGTCTTAATACTACTACTGTTACTAACCATGTCACTTCCATTATGGGGTTTTACTGCTGCTGAAATGATGGTGAGGTCTCCAGATTTCTTGTTTTGTTAAACCAAAATTCCAAAGAAAGGAAGACGCTTCGAGCTCCAAGATGGAAACAGATTTTCAAGAAATTGAGAAAGCAAAGTGACCTGAACCTACAGACCCAAACAGGACTTTCACTATTTCAAAAGTCAAGTTGATTATTTTTCCTCCCCTGCCTTCTCTAACTCTAAGACGTAGCCACAGCCTTTAGAATTAAGTTTTACTTCAGTTTCCTATAGTGACTAAAACAGCAGGCAGGACCTCAGTGTTTTGCTGCAGGACAATCTAAAAATTTGACCTCTGACTTTCTGTTACTGGACAGTTCCTGCTGCCTCTCATAAGCCACCTTTGACATAAAAAGCCTTTGTATGTGAGCCATGTGTTTGCCGGACTGATGAGGATCCAGCTCTCTTCACCTCTGAACGTTTGAAAGCGGCAGCGTCTCCTCCAGCTGCCTCGCCGAGTGTGAAAAAGGAAAGGATTAAGCTCTGTTTACTCTGTCAGATCTGTTTATTTCATTCTTTTGTGGAAACGCCTCAGTTTTCTTCACCGCGTCCCAGTTATCAGTGCAACATGAGCCAAATGTGTTTGGGGAAACTCGTGTGTGTCATGGAAGTGATGCAGAGACAAGAACAGATGGGCTAAATTAATTAGCCCATGTATGTTTAAGTAGAAAGGTATTTATTTGCGTGAGTGGCCGAAGGCTGGAATTAAACTGAGGAGAAAAGGGGGAAAAGAGAGACTGGGGAGTACTTCCTTTTAGCAAATCTCGAGGAAAAGCGACGTTTTCACAAGCTTGCAGCGATCGGGTTGCAACGCAGAGTGGTTTCAGGGAATTATAAATAAATCAGAGTCAAACAGGCGATCTGGATGGAGGAGGAGAGCTCTTTGTTTACGGCCGACTCTGGAGACCTGAAACGGACCCTCCGAATAAATAAATACCACCGCTACAGGAAGTTCAGCCGCTTCCCCTCAGGCCCAGTTTAGTTTTATTAGCTACAGTCCTGCAGAGATACCAAACAATGAGACCTGCCCCCACCACCACCACCACCACCACCACCACAGCCTCCTGCTCCCCCCTCCTTTCTGAGCATGTGTGCTGCTCCTTGTACTGCTCTTTGGCTTCGACAGCTTTTGTTCAGAAAACTCAAGAATGAAAAATGATGGAAGACATCAAGAAAGTCTTGAAAATGAAAGCTTCAGAAAGATAATTATTTTCAAAATCTAATAAATGTAAGAGAAGAAAATTACCATCCTGTATTCACCCTTTTTTTTAAATGTCTCAACATCCATATTGCCAGAAACTGCCAGCAACAAAACACCTTGTCTAACATGGGTTTCCTTCCTCATGAAACTTAAGCAAAGAAGATATTTTTAAAAATATTTCAAATTCAGTGTCATCCCTGTAAGCTGCCTACGTCTTCGGCCTTTGCTGCGGCATGTCTTTGCGCAACACCGCCACCAACTGGTGATGAGTGGAATACCACAAGCTAAACTGCACAGCTTGCATGTAAATGTACACATGTGCACATTCATCATGCAAGAGGCAACATGAAAACACTGCTCCAAAGCACTACAAGTGGTCAAAAACTCTCAGGGGACATTTAAATCAGCCTCAGGATAGACAGGAAGTCGCTGCTGTACTGATGTATATACAGTAAAAACGTCTTTCATATTGTTCAAGACAAAACATGAGGAAACTACAAACATATGGCCGTGGCTAACAATGAAATCACCTATAAGGGATGGAGGCACACCCAGCCGAGCCCCAAGCACTAACAGCATGCCACAATGATGTGTAACCAGGCCACTGTTGTTCCTAGCTTACTTCAGTAAAGTGCAAAATCCATTTATTTGCAGATGATACAGTTCTTTACTGTTAAGATAACACAAAAGAGGAATGTTGGCAGGCTATAACAGAGCAGCCTTGTTATTGTGTGTTAATAACCTGTCCCCAAACAAAATCAATGCTTGATTTCTCTGAGAAACTTCATGACTGGACATGCCTTAAATATAAGGACAGCAAGTCCTCACATTCACATAATTAGGTGTGATAATGGATCCCTGTGTACAGTGGTAGTTAAGAGTGAAACTATGAAATTAGACTAAAATCACCAAAAAAGGTCAGAAAAGAAGACAGATCTCACTATGCACAGTGTCCTTCTCCTTGCTCACAGTAACTGTGTCAATAACCTGGTTCAAAGCCCAGATCGACAGAGCCTGATACACAACATAACATTAAAAGAAAAAGAATCAGTTTTTGTTTGCTCAAATTAAACATGACAAACAATTTTGAAATAAATTTAAAATTCATATTTTTGTGCTTGCAAAGAGCATTTTCCTGGGCTTTAAATATCCATGACACTCTCGTGCTTGAGGAACCAATACAGTGTAACACCACAGAAAACAAGCATCGAACTTCACGCATGCATTCTTTAGGCTTCGTCAATAATTGAGGTACCAAGCCAGAAACGGGTCTGCAGTGTGGAGGTGGGGGGATGTGGGGGTGGACAGGTGCGTTCAGGGGGAGAAAGAGGGGAGGGGGGCCTGGAGAACAACAGCTTGCTCTCAGCAGGGGTCCTGGGGAAGGAGCAGGTGAGGAAGTATCCATTGCACTGCCTTTACAGCGTCTACCTGACACCAGGTCAGTGAGGGGAGGCGGAGAGAGGAGGAAGAGGAGGAAGAGGATAAGGTGGGAGGCATGGAGGAGCTCACAGTCTAGAATATCAGCAAAGCACAGAAAGCAGAAAACCACCATCTGGCAAAGAACTGGACAGAAGTAAAAGAGTCGCTCTGTTCACATGGCACCTGAAATCATCCCAGTTAACACAGATCTCTGCCTGTGTTTATCAAGTCTGAGTAGGAAGTGGGTCTCAGCTGGCCCACACTTCTCACCTATCTGACACGTATCTGATCCTACTCTTATCTCAATAATTATCTTCCGATACCTCACTCTGAGAGCCAATCTCATACCCAAATTTAAAACCTGTATCCGTCGCTGCATGGAATTGAGGCAAATGAAGGGTTAACCCTGATGATATCATCGTCTCAGATGAGGTAAACCCCTTCATCAAGTCTGACACAGAGCCAGAGGTTATAGGTCATGAGAGCGGATCCACCCACTCTGTTTGTAGACGGCCCCTCGGCAGCCATCATCACCTGTCTGTCACAGATCAATACGAATGACAGGACACGCAGAGGGCACGACTTTACTTATTTAATCAAAGCTCACGTGTGTTTTTCTCCGCAGCAGAGATAATAATCCTCCACATTCCTGTCTGAAGTCAGGCTGTCATAAGATGGATTTTAAGGACCACACTACCGCCACTATTAGACACATCATCTAAATGTTACACACAACCAACTCACTGAAACATTTGCATTTCATATAAATGTATATGTTTATAATTGGGCAGGCAGTCAGCCAGAAATGGTGGAAGACGTAAAATGCGCGGTTGTATCTCCCAAGCTTACATAATGAGTGTTTTTGTAAGAAAGAAATAAGACAGGTTCAACCCATCAGATGATTATCTGAATGACACATTCTCAAAGCTACTGCTAGCAATTATGAATTTAACGTGGGTTGTCATGGAGGCAGGCCTGACTTGGCACTTGCACAACCATGATTATTCTGTAGAGGGTTCTGAGGTCACACTGGACTGATAAAAGTGAAGGCAGTGTTTGGATCTAGCGCTGAAACTGAAGCCCGCTGACCTGCTGCTTTTTGGTGCCAGGGCTGAACTGGGGTTTGTGATCTCCAGCTGGGTCTCCGCCTCGTCTGTTTTCTCCTCATTCGCTGGATTAATTAAAATCCGCTGCTCGCTGCTCCCATTTCATTGTCCTCCGGCCTCTCCAACAGACCTCTTCATTCACCCCAGAATGGGTCCTTTTATGGGGTGGGCTCCCGTCTAAAACAAACTCCGGTGGTGAGAGTGTGTGGGAGCTGAAATGTGTCAGAGGAAGACGTACAGTGCGGTGGATCATTACCTCTGAAAACTGCATGTTGTGTGATTTCAGTTTGCTCAGTTTGATAGCAGTTCTTTCTTAACTGAGCTGTTTAGTGCTGGGAGTAATAGAACCCATGAGGTTCTACTTGCAACTTTAGAAGTTGGGAATGCAATACGTTTGAAGTTCGAGTGGTTAAATCCTGGGAAAACTCTTGCGACTGACCAAAACGGATGTGGCTTTGTTCCCTTTTCAAAAATGGCAATGAATGAACAAAGATGCTTAATAAAAAAGAAGCTATTTCATAAGACTAATTTTGTTTTTGTTAATCAGCATAAGAGTTCATGGTGATATTATTAATTTTTATATTATCAAGTATTTCTGTAATACTCAGTAGGTATTTCAGTTTGCACAATCATGTAATTGTGGATTATGTTTTTCAGTGCTTCTCAAAAAAAGGATTTCTCCTCCATGAGGGCTAAAACAACAACTTTATTCTTAATGTGAAGATATTTACTGTAGCTAATGATCACACGGAAAAGGAGCAAAAGATCCAAAGACGAGTTAGAACTAGGGAATGTAAATCAATGATTAATAAATTCAATAAAATAAGTATCAAAATACTGTCTGGTTGATTTTCTGTCCACACACTGATCGGTTTGCTCATTGGTGGAGCAGCGTGTTACTCTTCTCTCTCTGAGTCTGTGGAGATCCAACACATTTTGGATAAGGAGGAATGATCTGCCTGTCTGATGTCCATGCAGACTGCTTCTTCATTTTAAGAAAAACATGATTATAATGCTTGTCACATTTAGGAAGCATTACCACATGCCTGTTTGACATCTGCTAAAGGACCCCACCACGATAATTGCTGAAACTAGAAATTTTCTAGTTTAAAATCCTTATGCACATCACAATGAAAGTTCTACAGGAAGACCCAAGCCTGGTGCGGTACTGAAACTTCCAGAACTGTGGTTTGTACTGTGGTCTGAGACAAAGCAACAAGCCGGGTGTGTTGAGCGGCGTTGTTGTTTGGAGCGTGGAGGGTGAGGCAGTCTGCCTGGCCTCTGCAGGCCTGCAGGGCCACACCGGGACACCTAATCTGCTTCATTAATGCTCCCAGTCGACCATCAGCACCGGGCTCCCACAGTCCTCTCTGGTTTCAGCCTGTCCTGTCCGAGGCCCCGCTCACCTGCAGCTGTACCTGCTCGCTCACTGAACTGCAACACTAACGGTCACACTGGAAACACTGCGGACACTAATGCCTCGACTTTTCCCTGATTAATTAAAGGGTCAACTGATACCGACTATTGAAGACTCAGCCCCTTCCAGCCTCTTTTTTTCAACTGCATTTCCTCAAAAATATATATTCCAATAAAAAAAGTATAAAATGGAATAGTGTAATATAAAAATAGTTCACTCTGACTGCTTTCTTCATGTCTGTGGGGAAGTTCTTCAAAACTACTGAACACCACAATAGAACTATGGAAGTAAAACAAAACGTTTCCTTTTTTTAAGACACTTAATCCAAATTGGTTTTGAAAGGGATTTCCATACTGGGAAATAATGTGGTTTTCACAGGACACTGAAAGGAAGTATAATATGGCCACAAATATTCATTTAAGTCAGAGAACCGGTGCTGTGCTTTTTTTTTCCAATTTCAGCATAATTATATGATTAACTAAACTGCACCATATCAGCAGATTACTGAGCTGAGGGAATGTTATGTGATTCATCAATAAAACTGTATCGGCCCCGCTTCCAGAATAATGTAATATCCCTCAGTTGATCAGTTAATGGCTGGAGGTTTTCTGAGCTCTGGCAGAAATCTAAGCAGATTTTTTTTCATGTCCACAGAGTAGAGCTCCTCCGACGTTTCTTCACTGAAACCAGAATAAGCCTGTTAAAGCCCTCAGCATGGTGAGCGGAGAGAATCAGGAAGGGAGATGGAAACAATTAGGAACGTGCAGATGTACAGCTGATTAGCAGGGAGGATGGATCCAGTTTGGAAAAGCAGATCTGCAGCTTCACCTTGTGCAGGCCACACTGGAGCTGGACCGAGGCCCGACTGCGTGTTCGAGAAACACCGTCACTTGATTTCTTCTGACTTTTAGACGGTGATGGAGAAAGTATTCAAATCCAGCTCTTGAGGAGAAGTACTAATACTTATGGGTTTCCACTGTGCAAACTTGCAAAGAGGCAGATACGAGGAAGAGGCTTGGTGGTCCTCCTCAGGCATGCTGCAGTCCCCAGTCTAATCTCAGCCTTGTCTGAATTCTTGTTTCCATTAACCCGTGTTTCATGTGCATTTTCAAGTTTTTCATAAAGAAATTCTTCTTCGAAACGCAGAAAATTTGAAAGAGTCCTGCAAAATTGCCTGATCATTTTTCTGGTACATTTCTCTCTTTGAGAGCTCCACAAAAAAACTTGTCATAAGACCTAAGACTATTTGTCAAACTTCTAATTCCTAATTAAAGGTCAACATTGAACCTTCATACTCAAAAGACATGTGTTCTTAGACAAACAATGACAACCTGAAAAGTAAACTCAATTTAACACTAAAGTAAACACTGAAATTCACATCTATATTTCTACAAATGGAGGAAGTGTCACTGTGCTTCTACGCTGTTCCCATGAACACACAGTAACTGTATGTAAAAAGCATGTACCGGCCCATGTGGCCTGCTGCTCTCCCACCCCCACCCCCACGGCGGATTAAGCAGGGAGCCAGCTGTAGTCATGGGGGGGTGGGTGGCAGGGGGTGGACATGCTGCCGATGGCCTCTCCAAGGTGACCCCTGGCAAAAGCTGGCATCACATCTGTAGCCGAGCCCGGCCTGTCCTGACCGCCATCAGGCGGCAGCAGCCTCCTCCGTGCCCCGACTGCCCTCCACGCTGCCCGGCTGGCAGGGAGGGGCCTCCTGCTGCACAGAGAGGGAGGAGGGGAGGACCGGGGGAAGACAGAGGAGGTAGCAGGGAAACAACCCTAAAATGCCAATACTGATTTGACATTAGGTTCAATAACGTTTTTTTAACGTCCAATGCCAATGTTTTCACGTTGGCATCTTTCTACAGTATCTGCACTAGTCAGGAAACGGTCACAGCAATAATCCCAATAATCTACGTTAAAGCAAGACAACTGAAACATTTAGTTAAGGGTATGGATTAAAGGATGCCTGAGACAAAAACCAAAGTGGAAAAAACCCTTCCATCACAGCATCCTTCGGCATCTTCCTGCATCGTAGCAATCTTGGGCATACAGCTGCCAAAAACCATATGACTGGGGATCACACTGCACACACACACACGCGCGCATGCACATGCACACACACACACACACACACACACACGGCCTCTAACTGAAGACACAAGACAAGTCTATGTTCACACTCGCACACCGATCACTGCACAAAGTGGGTGATGCTGAAGGAGGTCACAGCAGACTTTTAGGAATATAAAGAAAGTACGCAAATATTGTGCATCTGAAATGAAAGGTCAACAACCCCCCCAGTAGTTCCTGGAACCCTCTGAAGGACCCCTGGAGGTCCTGGGACCCCATGTTGTGGCCCATAAGATTAAAGGAATCTTTAAACCCTGTGAGAAGGTGTTTCCTGTGTGTGTATGGGGGGCAAGGTCTCCCATGATGCCCCTACCAGCTGTTTTGTCCTCAGCTCCCCCATAGGCTGGGACAGTTGGGGGGAGTAGTGTTTGGGGTCAGCGGCTCCCCCTGTCGGAGGCGTTGGCAGAACACAGCGATAGGCTCGGCAGGGTCGGCGGGCGCCCGGACCGGACAGCCGTAAGTAATGGGGTCCTGCACGCACGCAGGCACTGCTCTGAATCAACTTAATTAGATAGGGGAGGGGTGTGTGTGGGGGGGGTCTGGCCACGGGACAAAGCTGGGAGTTTGTACACACGCTGATAAAGAGGTGATCGCTCCACATTACTGCTAATGAATGAGTCCTTGGAGGTAGATGCTGACAAACACTCCTTCACGTGGCTGGGGTTTTTTTTGGAAGCTGTTAAACGGCTCTCTGATGTCCAAACATATGGTGCTACTGTGACACTGTTTCAGCAGCTTACTCCTCTAAAAATAATTTGATGCTAATTAATCCGTCTTCACATGGAGATTAAATGCGTGGCTGGGGTGTCTTCAATTAATAACTCCACAGATCCTGCTCCTGGATTACTTTTCCTGTACTTCGTAAACTTCTGTGCCAACGCCCTCGCTTACCGAAGACGAGTGATGAGCTGCAGCTCCCTTTCTTTCTCTCGACAGTCTGAATGTCTGAAAAAAGCAGCAGGGACTGATCTGTTTCTCCTTACCAGGCTGTTTGGTGTGCAATATAATAAGTAAAGTGAATAAGGAAAGAAAACTTTAACATTTGATTTTTCATGGTTTATCGCACCAATAAGAGATGGCGCTCGAGATTAATCAGGATCTTAGAATCATAATTGTTGTTGCTGCTTTGGCTTCATTTGGTTTAAATAAATATCAACCAGCTTACCACTGATTTGTTTGTAAGACACAAAAACATTTTTTGATTTTTGACAAGCATTTCCACTTAGGTTAAAAAAGAAACCTCTGACTTATTGTATACTGGGGTTTACAGCTGCATTACTTGCTATTGGCCTTTAGGGGGCAGAGGAACTCTACAACAAGCTAATAGTGCAGCAGTCCTGACATATTATTACCTTATAAAGTAGCGGTCGCTAACGTGAGCCAACAGCTGTCCACATCTAGCAACAGGATTCCCGTGGAGTGGTGGGTTTGGCCACTTGATGGAACTAAGCCCCAGAGTTCCCGCTCTTTCAGCTCCGTTTTTGGTCTTCACCAGTTCTCACGAGAAACATCTGGCTCTGTGAGGAGCTGCGTACACCGGGCGGGAGCCGCAGATTCAGCTAATAACTCACTACTGCGACCTCCCATCACATCTCTATCAAGACACTGCTTTAAAGCTGTGAAACCAAAGCAGAACATAAAATGAGAAACAGGTGACGTGTGTGACCGAACTGTTAACTCGAGTGTCGAGACCTTTCAGCTGTACATGTGTGGTTCGTCCGACTGACCGCGACACGAGGCCTCAGCGCTGACTGTCCAATCAGACTGCTGACGATATGCAAACATCTGGCTGCAAATCCGCGCTCCGCTAATCATAATGAACTAAGTCGCACTCTTGATTTTATCTCCTGGAAGCGTTGTTCCATTTCTCTAATTGTTTAATCACTCAGATGGCTATTAAAGCATTAAAAGGTTAAGAGCGCTCACTGCACCGTCATGGTTTCGGCTTCTGCGGGAGGATGGGGGGGGGCATTTTCCTGTGATTAAAGGGACATTTCACAGTGTTATACAGCTGCTGTGATCTGTAGCTTTAGTAGGAAATAATTAGGACGAAGCCGTTAATGTTCGTGTATCTAATAATCACAGGCTCATAGTGAAAACACACACCTGTCACCTCATTTCTAACCAGCTGTGTCTAGCCTAGTCCAGTCCAGTCTACCTGAGAGGATTAACCCAGACCCCCCCACACACACACACCAGCCCATCCACCAGCTACTGCAAAGTCTGAAATCTTTTCCCTGCATCTCACACAAACTCTGCACTGTAGGGCTGTAACTAAGCAACATTTTATTCACCTTGTGCAAAAACTCAACTAGTACTGATGTGATTGATGATGGTGAGAAACATCAGACCAGACCAGAAATACTTATACTAATACTTATCTCCGTTGGGTCTCTCTGGTCCTGTTTTTGTTGTGTTACATGTGTTATTTATATTAGTGTAACTAATGTGTGACCTGAAGTGACTATGTTGTGACACTTATTTTATGTAATGGTGTGTTGTTGGTTTTGGTCAGGTCTCTTCTGTGAAGGAGATAAAGTAAAAGAGAATTCCTGGTTAAATAAAACAACTTATTAACAAATTGCAGGCATCAGACTGTAATGGCTGACGCCTGGAATTTGTGTGGTGTTTTCAAATTAGTCAAATAAAAAGTTAGAGAGGGGGAATCTTTCTCAAGCAAATCTTCTGCATGCACGATGGCTGAACCTCCTGCTCTGTTTCCAGACAGGGAGCGGTGACGGCTGCGTGACAAAACAGGTGATATGTACAGAGTAAAAAAAAAAAATGGCAGAAATCCATTTCTGCCAATCGAGCAAACGGCAAACACCCAGCGCTGCCTCCCCTTTAACTGAAGACTGACACCTCTGCTGGCAGCCAAACACCGAATGGCTGGAGACCAAGAACTGTGTGGCATGCAGAAAATGATCACTTCAGCACGCACACACACACACAGCTCCCGAATACCAGATGGCGTTTCTGGATTCTGTTTCCTTTTTTTTTTGTTACAATCACAAAAGAGCAAGTCTGTAAAACCACAGTCACACAAAACATTCACACAGTTCCAACTACATAACTCTCCTATATACAAGTGCACAAAAGTGCAAGGCTGCCGAAAAACACACAACAGGGTTTGTATGACAAACGTATGTGTAGTTTTGCCCCTCACTGGATATAAGACAGATACACAGGGACAGATCTGCCACTGTTAAAGACTGTTATCTGTCATTTCTGATTGGTCGCCATGCTCCCAGAGGGCGGGCCTGACCTCATGTGAGCCTACCAGAGGCTGGAGAATTGAACTGATCCATTTATCGACTCAATCAATCGATCAAACTTTGTGTACAGCACCTTTTCCTCCAGGTGAGTGTACTTCACGGTGCTTCACAGTTGACTGGTGAAGAGTCAAACAGGAGTAAAACAGAACAAATGTAAACGGAAAAAGAGTGAAATAAAAACGAGATCCAAGACATTAAAAACAAATTTTTAAGCTAATGACAATGAAATTTTAAAATTAACATTTTAAAATCTACTCTTTAATATCAAAACTGAGCTACAGACTACAGACAAAATATATACATACTATACAGTCTATAAAGAATTGATCTGCAACAGCGCTTTGTATTTAACATTGTTGAATTGTGACTGGATCACATTTTCTATCAACATAGTGAAAAAATTATTGTTAATTTATGCGTTTGGCACGTTGGCAAATATGTCGGTGCTGATACCAGTCAACTGTTTTGTGACAACTTATTTAATTTGTTTTCCACTAAAATATCTGATCACGCAGTTCAGTATCCACTTGTACCAACTTCAACTTTATTAAACTATTACTCTTTACTGTTAAGGGAAAGAGCCTGGTCCGACTTAATAGAGGAAAAGACTGTAGACTATTTGCTGCGGACGACGAAATGATAACCCTCATTTCCTGAAGTATCTCAGTTTGGTTTCTGGCTGCATGAACCGAAACACACACGAGCAATCAGACATGTCCGTTTAACCCTAACTCTAAAGGCGAAAATGCACCATTTCTAAGCAGGACATGAACAATTAAAGCTGTTTATAAACGTCCTATAAACACACAGTAAAGGAGATGAATGCAGCACGCTACGGGAGCTGGAAACAGCTGTTCCTCCAGATTCACAGATTCACCCAAGTCCAAGATGAGGAAGGAACAGAAGAGTCACTTTAAACGGCATGTAAAGCATTGTGGTTGTATTTAAAGCCAGAGAGAGAGAGAGAGAGAGAGAGAGAGAGCATAGAAACCAGCAGCATCCAAGGTTGTTTGATACTGAGCCTGAACTGGCAAAGAGCTGCAGCACAAAGCAGAGAGAAACAATGCTCACTTTGTTTAACAGAGATCCTTTAGGTTCACAGAGTGGGGTGGGGGGTGGGAGGTGGGGTTGGTTGCTTTAACTGTACAGCAAGCGGTCCATACATTTCTCCACTAAAGACACACACGACAAAAAATGATGACATTAAAACACAAGGCTGGTTATAATCTATATTTTTGTTAGTGTCAACAACACTGACAAGTTCCAAGTGAACACACACACACACACACACCATCCTGCTGCCTAAAATACTGACAACAGCACCAAATGTAGATTAATCCGCTGCTGAAAACAGTCTCCAATGAATGCACTGTTTCCTTCTGTTTGTTTGTTTGAAGCTACAATGATCAACTGTTTTAGGAAAATGACTGAGACCTTTTAAAAGTGAAACTCATAATCACACATACATACTATATTTATAAGGTGTTTTCAAAAGTTTATCATGTAAAGATTTATTTCTTAACTTGGAACCAAGAGAGCCACAGACGGGCGGTGTCGCGGGATGGACCAGGCCTTGAACTACAATATTCTGGAGCTGGGAGATGGTCTATCAGGGATACTATCATTATGATTATCATCACCATCATCATCATCATCACTGTCCCATTGTTTCTCCTCCCAGCAGGACGTCCACCGCACACAACCAAACAACAACCGAGCGGCCTAAAGAAGAAGCAGCTGTCTTGGCTGGTAGCCACGTTTCTCCAGGGAGGAACAGACATGGAGCAGGAGGTAGAGTCAGAAGAGGAGGACAAAGGAGGGGTGATGAAGAGGATGAGGAGGAAAACGATAAAAAGGAAGAGCAGGCAGATGTGCTTACAGAAGCAAAGAAGATGAAGATAGAAGAGAGAGAAAGCTAAGAACAAATAATTTCCCTAACTCACTTAAACCTGCAGTTACAGTCCACTTGTATTCAGCCGAACAGATCATCACCTTTTAAAGTGATGTATGTCGAACATGTACGCGTGTGTGGACCGAAGCCTTCCAACAACCTGAATCAGTCCACTCTCATTTGGAATAACAATACACCTGAATTAATGATGCAGCTGCGTACGTGTGTGTGTGTGTGTGTGTGTGTGTGTGTGTGAGAGAGAGAGTATCCTGTGTCTGTGTGTCGGCCTCAGTTGAGTCGAATTGTTGTGCAAGGCGTCAGCAGCAGCTCAGAGGCCAGAGAGAGACGGTCGATCCTCTGGATACAGTAACACACTCCCAGTCCACAGCAAACACATACACACTTTGAGCGCAGCTTGTTTACATCAATATATGGTTTTTAATCCGTTCAGTCAAAATAGCTCCTCTCACTCTGATCCAAAAAATCAAGAGAACCTCCTAAACACGTGCCATCTTTGTGATAACTGATTATTTTCTAAATAAATTCCTGAGCTGCATTGAGGACATTGTACATCTTAACAAATACTAAATCAATTACGAAAACCTGAAATAAAACATTATTATAGATAAAAAACCATTAGTGGGGAGTTGTGTTTTGTGACCTGGGGTCAAGTCCTTTCATGTCCACTGTACACAACCAAAATAAACGGGCTGACGGGGCGAAGTCCTCCTCAATTTTATCATAAGGATGAGAAATTGTCTGAACTAAGAACAGATGTTTCTGAATTCTGGTGGAACCGAGAGCACCAAAAAGTCCAACATAACCACACAGCTGTCAAACAAGTGGCATTTCATCTGATTGACTGAACTGTTTGCTCAGGATTTACCTGCTCACTATAGTTCACTCTTCAGACGCCACATCCACGAGTTAATGTCGAGGAACTGTCAGGCACTTTGTGGCACATCAGTTCCTGCGTGCCGCTCTGTGCAACCAAACAACAGAGCGAGGTCCAGGACGTGTTTAGACTATCTCAGCAATCAGACTGGAAGCAGCAGGAAACTGTTAAAAGCCTAGTTCCATCAGAAAGGAACCAAAAAAATCACCTTCAACATGTTAGACCTGCGTGTTGTTGGTTTACAGGTCAGTCAGCAGTCTAAGCAGCTAGCTAAGATCTGACAACGCCAACAAACAGCTACAACAACAACTGCTGCTAAAACCACAGCGGCAGTGGTACAGTTTATGACAAGAGGCAAACCCACAAAATGAACTTCAGCTGCACTCATTCATTTTTGCTCAGCAACTTGGCTGTAATAACACAGGGTAGCCATGTTTGAGCCAATTATCATTGATTTGGAAGTCAAACCTGCAGATGACTGTCCACATCATGCAGTTCTGTTCTGGGGCTCTGAGACCTCGGTTCGAATTTAGAAGAAATCTTCATGTTACACTATTAGATACTTAGACAAGCCCGGCTCCACAGTGTTTAAAAACAGAGAACTGACATCAACCACATCCAACAGCTTTGGGGTGAACTGGAACACGGACGGCCAGACCTTATCACCGAGCATCAGTGCCGGACCTGACCGATGCTCTGATGTGTCTGAATGGAAGCAAATCCCCACAGCAGGTTCCACATCTGGGGGAAATACTGAGACCAGGAGAGTGGAGGCTGTCAGAGCAGCACATGAATGACTTTTTTCAGTGTATCTTGGGAGTCATACGTTTACTGCCCCATCAGTGAATGACAGCTGTAAAACTTACCAAAGTACTGACTAAAAACTAAAAGACAGAATCTTCCTTTAAAGCTAAGGCAGCGAGGCAGCATCGCTGCTCAGCTTTCTCTCTCTCTCGGGTCGACTGGGTTTCCCTGCTGCCGCCTTGGGCTCAGCTTTCCTTCACTAAGACCAGCAGCACAGCAGCGGATATTACAGCCCCAAGCCTCCGCTCACTTATTGGACGAAAAACAAAAAGAGAAGGAGCTAAAGAGCCAACCGCTCTGTTCGGCATTAGAGGGAGAATCACAGTTCACAGCACCTGGTCAGGTCATCCTGCTGCACCGGACCTGATACTGATGGGGGTGGGGGGTAGGGGGGCAAGAGGATACCACTCAGATCCCTCAAACGTTAACTCTGTTCTTAGCTCTTGTTCTTAAAAAATTGTCTTTGCAATTCTGAAAAGATCTAAAATCCAGTAAACACGGTAAATGTTGGACTGATTTAGACTGATATGACTTATCCATCCTGCTAGGATAAGAGTCAGTTTATTATTCACATTATTATCTTCAAACACAATACTTATACTAAATATAAATACATTTGACTTGACTTAAGCAACAAAGGGAGGATTAAAGGAAATCAAGAGAAAAGGGACAACGAGGGTAAACAGAAGGAATTATCATGTGAAATAAAAGGAGAGCTCAATCAAAAGAAGGAGAAAAGAAAAGGACTGAAGGAGGGAATCGAGGGAAGGACAGGAGAGAAGAGGGGGAGAGGTAAAAGGGCGGGAGAGGAGTGACTCATGTCCGTTGGCCGGTGACAGCCTGAGACACACCGGGAGCCCGAAGACTTGATGTGTCCTCACACTTTCCACACCGCAGGATGACCACAGAGGCCGAGAGACTGCCAGGATGAAGGGGGAGGGAGAGAGAGGGAGGGAGGGAGGGAGGAGGGAGAGAGAGGAGAGAGAGAGAGAGAGAGAGAGAGAGAGAGCATGCCGTGTTCAGGAAGTTCAAGCAGACAATTCTAATCCCCCAATTTCCTCCTCTCTAATCATCTCTACTCCGCTCATGGCCGTCTCCAAATTGGAAACATCTTCGGCACAATACGACACTCCCTCTCTAACACACACACACACACACACACACACACACACACAGAACCTTCCTGTGTTGTCTCAGTGTGGACTCGGTGCTGAAAAGGTAAAATTAGTGTGAAAACTTGAGTCTGACGCATCAGCTGACTGACTGAGTCATTTGTCCTGGAAAGCAGTTTTAAGGCTGCAACAATTGATTATTTTCATTATTGATTCATCTGACAATTACTTAGAGAACAAAGACATTCAATTTATTAGAACAAACAACAGCCAAAAGCAGAAAATCCTCACCGACTGATCATCGCAGCTCTGAGCAGGTCACTGTGTTTGTAGCCTAGCTTAGCACAAGGACTGAAAGCAGACAAATCTTGAATCATAGCATTTGAATATAAATTAAAATGCTATGATTCAAGATTTGTCTGTCTTAGATGTAGGACAAATTATTTTAATCATTTAAAAAAAACAAACTGAATGAGCCGGGTCAAGTGTCTTTCTCCTAAATTTTGGTACCACTGGTTGAATCCACTCCAGGACTCCAGGACATGTACACAGGTGTAGCCAACCTGTGTAATTCTGGGTCATTCTGAGACTTGGTTTGGTAAAACCTTCTGCCTGCTCTCCTGTAAACCTTTAATTCACTATCTGAATTATCTGTGTTTAGAGGAGGCAGCTGCAGAAGAAACCTTGTTGTCCCGGGTAGGTTTTTTTTAACCCCGGTGTCAAACTAATCCTCACGCTCTGACCTCCACTGCAGTCCACCTCCAGTTTTCTCTGTCTCCTCAGATGGTTTCTGCCCCGCTGTGTTTTTCTCTCGGTTTCCCTCTGCCGAGCTCATTAATGTTGGTTTTTAAACTGTGTCCGTGTCAGTCAGACCCATGGAGCGGTCCGACCCTCCTCCGAGACTGCGGCTAATGAACTGGACCTCACACAGACCACAAACACAGAGCCGAGCCGACGTCAGGCCACTGCGATTCACGGTGCCGAGTGTCACCTCTGCTTGACCTACGACCCCTGAACACATCCCGATCTTTTCAAAGCGACTCTTTAAACTTTAAACTGATTAAATTGATGTAAAACAAATAGATAATAAATGAATTAATCAACTATTCTATTTTTTTATATCTTTACTTATTAGGTTTTGGTTTATTTCCCATTTCAATAATTTTGTTCCTCGTCCCTGAAAGTGAATATACAAAGTACAGAGAACACATTCACCAGCCTCCCGTCTCGACAAACAGTCAGTGCCATCAGGATACTCTGACCTCAACACCGAGCACACTGAACATCTCAGGGTTTTGGACTGTTGGTCAAAAAAACACCAAAAAAAACATGTGAAGATGTCACCTCAGGCAAGAGGAAAGTATAAAGGGCTTTTATGCCTGTTTTCTGGCACTGATTCATTGAGAAAACTGTAGAGCTCATACTTCCACCAAGGCCAAACAATTGCAGATTCAGCATTTTCTTCCACCAGATCCTGATTATTTTCTGGACCTGCCCCAGCCCCTCTGTACAAACCTGGAAGATCTCGACACCATAAATATGTCTAATTCTGGACCTCAAGATCAAAAAATTATTTCCTGACACACTGATGAAAATGTTGAAATAAAATTTTGTTAAGTAAAGTCATAAAGAAAATCCTGGATGTGCCTCATGAAAAAAATTCTTGAACGGGTTCTCCCCCTGCCCCATCCCTCGAGTCTGGTGCACATCGGGTCAGTACTTCTAATCCTTCTGACAAGTAAACAAATAAACAAGCCAACAAACAGACAAGGGTTGCACTCTATCCAGTGCAGCACACTTTCTGTCCCAAATATGTGAGGAGGATGAGACGACGGTGAAAAAGATGCTGTTTGTCAAGCTCTTTTCAGCTTCCACCTTTTTGCTACCGAGCCATAAAGCAATGACTTTTTAACAATTATTCCCGGCGCTTAATGCTTAGTGTTGTATATACTCCAGTGTTTGTTCTGTCTGTCTTTTTTTGCACCATGGTGTGTGGTGCAGTGTATATTCAAAGCCCTGAATACGACAACCCTGTGCAACATAAGCAGATATAAAACAACTGCAAAAATAAATCGTACAAGGTTACAGAACAGCAACATGAAGTCGAAAACCTGACTTCTTTTTAAGAGCAAGGTGGTATTTTAATGTGCATTGATAAAACACACACACACACAAAGGATGAATATGGCTATGGAAAGAGAGGGGGAGTGGAGAGCGGAGGGTTTGTGGTTTGGTCACTCATAATGGATTACGGGGCCGTCACTTGTAGTTCCACAGAAATCCTGTCAACCCCTGTGGAGGATGAATACTCGTGGAATGCACGCCCGCACGCACACACACAAAGAAAGTGCTATCACCATCACAAACCAGCAGGGTTTGTTACCGTGTCAGAAACCTGCCTCCTCTCCAATCAGCTGCTTTTCTTGTTCATCGTCTTCGGTTTTAATCTTTTTCTCATAAAGACCTGAAACAGCGTTTTTTTCTCTTCTGTTTGGCAAAAACATGATTGACTATGTGAAGGTTTTACATCATTTAAACCCGTTTATTATTTATTGTAAAATAAATATAATTATATCAGGCTTACAAACCTGGCCTCACACTGAGAAACGCTGTTCAATAACATCTTTTTTTTGTGCTCCTCATCTCACTGTTTACTGTTTTTGAGTCGCATGAGGCTCCTCACTACCTCCTCACAGTTAAATGTTATTATTAATAAGGTCTGATTACACTGGAGTGTGTTCACTGTAGCTCTGCTGCAGACAAGTGTGCAAATTGGTTTCACAGTCATTTGCTGTCAGGCTAAAATTCAGGCACAACATATACAAACTGGCAACGATTCAACTGTGATTATAGTGTGTTTAATTTTAATAAATTTGTACTGGATGTGCAGTGAAGCAGAGAAAACACTGGAGGATAAATGTAAAGTTTTGCTCATATAAACATAACCGACGGACAAATTATTTTAAGATGGAATGAAGATCTTGTCTGTGCAATAAAACGTATTTATTTTAGATTTTTTTCCAGTAAGTTTAAAATTTGGGATTTTACTTGAGTCCATCAGAGAAAGTAAGATACGTTTTTGGTTTTTTTTTATTGACATTTAAAACCATTAAAAACATTACATAATTTTTCACAGCTCTGAACATAACTGAGCCTGAATTTTTTTAAAAAAACTCATTTGATAGAGCAGCTTCAATTTGACACCATTAATAACCACATTAATACCTTAAGTCAAATCAACAATTTTCCCTACAGGTATGTGTGGAATGAGAAAGTATTAAAATACAAAATGGGATTAAAAAACAGAAATCCATCCATAAAATCCAATACTAAATTAAAAGATGATTTTTTTCCCTAAAATGACCCGACAGAAATCATGTGGAATAATCACAGCTGCTTTTTTAAATTTTAAGCAGATAATCCTCCTTTCTGCTTGCGGACGGTTTAACCTTTTCCTGCCGCCTCAGACGGACTGAAGTCCGACTAATTATCCTGCTGAGCATCGGTGACATCTCACCAGAAAACACAAACTGATCTGATAAAAATTAACTTAAATAGCACGTATATACATTTTTTTTTTTTTTACAGATTTTTGACATTTTAAGTTTGTTTGAAACAGTCAAAAAAAAATATTGTAGGGACCCATTTGGGTCTGTATATAGATGGCAATATATGTGAAAAATAAACCTGAAAATTAAACAATTAACAGAAATGATTTGAAAGTGAAAGAAAATAAAGGGGGTTTTTTTTGCTTAGAAATGGATTTTACAGTGAAATATTTCCTGAGCACTCCGTAAATGTATTCATTAGGAAAGCCCACAAATTTTCAAGTGAAATTAATCTAAAAAATCTGATTTTAATTTCTAACCGACACCTCCAGACGAATGGATGTTTTAAAAATACTATTATCGATGCAAGTATAGAAAAGAGACAGTGTGCCAATGACAACACCATTTGCAGAGTTGTTGGTGTTGAAACTTACTAAAACAAAAAGCCAGTGGAATTAAACTCTACCACCACACACACAACAAAAATGTTCTGCCTCACACAGAAGTGCAAATGGAACAAAGACAGCTCGCCATCAGGTATTAAACACAAAATTGATTTAATAAAATGCCACTTTTTAACAAACTCATCTTTTTCAAAGTAAGACTCCAGCCAAGCCAGCCCGGCACATGCAGACCCCCCTGCCTGCACCAATAAACACGCACGCGTGCACACACACACACACACACACACACACACCCTCCAAAACTCTCCCACCCACCAACCAAGTCTGCACACGCACACACACAAGTTTGTGAACTTATTCTTGTTAGAACACTGCATTGATTTCCATTCATTGTGGGCAGCTTAACCCAAACCCTAACCTTAACCAGCACCAGGACACTGACGTTTTGCCTCATTAGGACTGGGACCAAAAGTGCATACGCACACATGCATGCATGCACACACGCACGCGCGCACGCACACACAAACCTCCCATTAACATCCACAGGCTGCCCGTCGCCATCCTGCTGCTGCTACTGCTGGTGGGCTGGACGGTGAAAGTGTGTGTGTGTATGTGTTTAGGGGGGGGCGGCGGTGGTTTTGGTTTGACCGAGAGGAATTCACAAAGTTCACGGTCCTGTTACGGAGAGGATAAAGCCATCTTTGTCTCTTTGGCAACACAACTCTTCTTATTCGGGCTGAAGGAGAGGAACCTGCAGCTGCAGAACTCTGCGTCGCTCCACCTAAACTAAATACACCATCGGCCTGGTCCCAGCACCGGTTCCAGCACCACTCTCTGACGGTGCTCATACAGTGTTAAATGCCACGGTGACAGCAATAATGAACTGTCCTCTAATGAACTCGCGGTGCTGGGAGCTCTTTCATCTCTCTGGCTCATTTGGACGAGCCGGTCACAATAGACTATTGTGAGCCACCAGAAAAAAAAGCAACCCCGACCCCCTCCTCATCTATCAGCGGAGTCACCAAACTCCCCTCAACCCCCGTCTGTCTGTTTGGTCTTCAACCGCCCCCCCTCTCCACTCCATCCTCACAGCCACCGCAGCAGTGACAAGGGTGTCAAAGGTCGGCTGGCCTCACTGACCACGACAAGCTGCTTAATATGGCCCGGCGCTCGAGCCGGGGCTCCGGCCCGTCCCGGGACACCACCGCTGAGATGGGTGGGAGTCTGAGGGAGGTGGGGGCATTTGTTCCCTGGTGCGATGTAATTGCCACAGCGGCGGTGGCGGCAGCGATGTGTCAGAGCTGAAGAGCCGAGTGCGAAGTTCAGTTTGGGTTTTTTCTCGGGGAGCGCGCAGAAACAAAGCAGGACTTTCTGTGTGTTTCCACGTTAATTAGACGGAACAAGAGCAAGAAAGAAAGAGCAGAGGACGACAAGCGGAGGCTCAGCGTCACGGCAGCAGAAGGAAAGACGGAATTAAACCCCCAGCTGCGGCTGCGGACCTGAGCTGGCACCCGTCCGCTAACGGGACACCCCGGGGAGATGAGAGGGGAGTCGGGACGCTGTCAGATAAAAACAACAAAAAGTCCAAGCGGATCGCAAACCCCAGAGCTTTTTGGGGATATAACACAGTGCTGCGGCACCGGGCTGTGTTTCTAAAAGCTCTACGACAAGAAGTAGCAGGAGGTGGGATCGCTCTTCTTTTGGTTGAAAAGAAAGGGAGGACGGAGAAGAAAGCAAAAAGAAAGAAGAAAAAAAAAACAGGGCAGTTGTGCCAACTTACCATCCACCAGGTCCTGGCTGAGATGTCGTAGCAGAGCTGCCATTTGATGGAGCCTTCCGAGGTTTTCCCTGCCATTACGCTGTCAGCAAGCTTCATCTGCGAGATAAGACACCTAATTGAGAAAACATTTGCACTGGCATGTTGGGCAACATGTAGCCCGCTCCATACCATATGGAATCATGGGTAAAAAAAAAAAAAAAGCTCTCTGACAATGAACCAATCTCATGCAGACCCCGTGGCAAGGTGAGCGGCAGTCATCTGCTCCGAGAAAAAAAAAAACACACACACCCCTCACACACACATGCTCAGACGCACCGCGCGCACGCACACACACAGCCGAGCAGAATGATGAGCCTTTTTTCCGCATCAGCGAGCACCTCGGGTCGCTTCTCCCTTTTTTTTCTTTTTTTTCCCTCTCCTTGGGTTCAATTAGGGCTTGTTCTTCGTTATCACCATCATCATCATCACCAGGAGCAGAGAAGAAGAAGAAGAAGAAGAGGCACCCCGCGGAAAGTGAACTGAACTAACTCCAAACAACTTCTACCAGTTTTTTATGGTCACATTGATGGGACGGATGCAGGTAGAGAGAGAGGGAGGGAAGGAAGAAGACAGAGAGAGAGAGAGAAAGAGAGAGAGGGCAGAGGGTTGAAGGAGCACAGGGCGATCAGTCCTCCGGACACATGGAACTGCTTACAGACTATCATGCTATGTTTTGTTTTGGGTTCTCCCACTCCACTTTCCCCTGAATCCCTCCATCCTCACCCCCCCCATCCCTCCTTCAGCAGAAAACTTGTTTTGGCATAAATACCTCCAGACTGAGGGATCCCGTGGACGCCTGGGCAGAGAGCAGATCTGCACCGGTGCTTTTCACACTCTGTGAAGAGTGGATGCTGGCTGCCGCCACCACCGCCGTCACCCGCCTGGAAAACATCACATCGCTCCATCAGTAAGTTCACTGCAGTTTACATTTCTGTTTCACAGCAGAGGACATATTCAGATCCTGTGTGCAAGTTAATGTTGCACAGAGGAAGTTAATAGCCCTGAATGCAAGGAGTTATTAGTAAAATGTACTTTGAATAATGTAAAAGTACTTATAAAATAGCTCCTGTCACGGTTATACTGTTAGATATGATGCATTACAAATGTAAGCAGTATTTTGATGTAACTGGTGGAGGTAAAGCCAATTTATCTGCTTTTTATACAGCGTTGTCAGATAATTATAGTGGTTACCCTTTACAAAGAGTGTACACTTTCCCCAACTGCTTAATCACTTTCTAATGCTTTAATGATCAGTGCACTCCAAAGTAGTACATAAACCATCTGTCTATGTTTGAACTGACTGTGCTCGTATATGAAGATAAAAGTTAGATGTCCCTTTTTTAAAAAAGGCTACAACTCTTTTTCAGTAATTTATGCTGCATTACAGCTGGGTTCCACTTTCTTTGGCTTTTGCATATTATACGTTGCTGTGTTGCATCTAACTGTGGTCTCAAGTCAATGAATCTACATCGGGAAAAAAAAATTGAAAATAATTTTGTTCTTCTGCACTTCGTCTTTTTCCTGCATGATTCACTTTTTAAAAACTGAGGGTGTAGCTAGAGTTTTGGTTTTTTTTAAGTGGAAAAAAGACATAAACACCAGCCAACCAGATTCTTATTAATGTTTTTTTAATGATCCATTTGTAAATTTTTTATTAACCACTGATAACAATAAAAGCTACAGTTCTTAACCCGTCTGTTGTTTACTGGAAAATGCTGCATAATATTCCCCTCTGAAATTCAGTGAAGTAGAAGTAGTAGGGTAAAAAGAAAAAAGCTCAAAAAATTAAATATTAGGTTAAAAGTGCCATATAACTGTACTTCAGTGCAGTGAGCCTGAAAATAAAAACAAGGATCTTTTAACTATAAAGAATTTCAAAATTTAAATGAGGACATTTTGACTGAGCATCCACATAAGTTTTTTAACCCCTTTAGCTGCCTTGTAGACCCACCACTGTTTTTAGTTTGTTTTTAAGAAAATTGTGATTCTGTTGTTCAAATATTGCTCAAAGTTAAGTGATAGCTAATAGGTTATACACCATAAAATACACACACAATAACAGGTGCGCAAGGCATCTCGGAAATTTCCATGAAATGCAAATATGGTGTTTTATGTATATGTATAAATATAAATATATGTATGTATGTATGTGTGCATAATTTCATTATTTTTTTACTACTGGCATATTTATTTTCCGTGTATATCTGTATATTGCTGCTGTCCAGTAAAAACCTTGCACTTACAAACTACAAAATTACATATTTTCTTTGTTTATGGATCAACTACCTTAAAAGATTTTTATTTGCATTGTTTCCTTTTATTTCTTGCTGTTTGCAGACACCTGTTCAAATGTGTGTATTTATTCAAGTTTTCCACTAAGGGTTCACTCACAGACACAGAAATCAGCTTGTAAACACTGCGCTGAGTGTTTTATGCACTGAGGTTTTGAAAGGCTCTGTAACAAAATTTGTGGTTAAACGTTTTTAACCCAAACAGAAGCATGAGATTTTATGACAAGTCAGGCTGTTATGAGGTTTATATGGCTGACAGTTCTGTTTCTCTCTTCCCCAGGTCAGAGAAAAACTAAAGCAAAAAGGCTTTTTCCAAAGCAGCAGCGTCCCATCTTCACGCACATCAACACAAACATATGCTTTAACCTGTAAGATAATTTCACTGCCTGTTTTTGCTGAAGTTGGGAGGGTGGCTAATAAATGGCTCAGGAGGAGATGCAGGGGATCTGTGAAGCTCAGGTTCCTAATCAGAGGGGAATACCTGAACCACAGCAGAGCCACCATCAAACAGTTCTCCTATTGTGGCAGCCAAACGAAGGAATGTGATTCAGCCGGAGATAGGGAGGGACGTTTGGGCTGTTGGGTAGGATGGGAGGCATTAAGGTACACCAGGCCAGGAGGTGAGGAAAGGGGGAGAAATCTCTTGCAATATGGAAGGTATGGGTATCTACATGCAGAATTATTCTGGACTGCTTGAGCCACTTATTTACTGTGTGTGACGTGAAGACATATTCAAGCAAATGTTGGTTCTCCAGTTAATTATAAAATATAACTATTTATTCAAAGGTTACAGAGAGCTACATAATTTTCCCTTAGTAAATTTTAATGTGCAAACGAGGGCTGAACAACTGCGATATTTGGTTTTAAACTCATACTAAGTAAAACCAGGGCAGGTTCATCTATATCAATACCAACAGATACTTTTTAGTACTATTGCACTGTTGTCATGTTGAAAATTGACAGTTTTAATGGTAATTAACACATGTTCCTTATGTTAATAAAAATTGGTAATCACTGTATCAGTACTTTGGGGACCCAACTAAACTGTTTTAGTTTGTAGAATAACCAATTTACTAACTTAAAACATCAACTGTAATCAGTTCAAACTACTAAATCGAACTCTTCACTAACCTAAGCTAACTCTACACTACTTACAAATGTTACCTCACAATTATAGCTAGTAAAACAAAACATTCACTTACCTGAACTACACTGGTTATCTGCTAAAATAGCAGTTAGCTAACTTAAACCGTCATTTGCAAACAGTTCAAGCGAATAAAATGAGCTCTCCCTTGACATTAGCTTATGCTACATTTAGCTCACAAGTGGACTATTAGCTAATAATTTTGACTAAGACGAACTTAAACTAACTGTTTTAGCTGCTAAAGGAAGTTGGCAAACTTAAACCATCGTCTGCAAACACTTAAAAAAAAGACTTCTCCTCAGGTAACCTGAGCTCACTCTATACTGTTTAACATCACAAATAAATGCAAAAAAAAAAATTAGCAACCGAAACAAACTATTAGCTAACCTGAACTGAACTCCACTCTTTAGCTAGCTAGAACTCTTAAAGCTTCAAAATTGGTGGAAGCGGACAAATCACCTATATTTGTTTACATATAGGGAAATTAAGAAAGCCGAATTAGCTTTCAGTAGCCTCTGCTTGCTGTGTACCATTAACATAGTGAACACTACCATTAATTTACCGTGACAGTGAAGAAAACGTATAAACGTGACTATTCCCGAGGAGCGTCTTTTTCTACGATTTCTAAGCGGATTCGTCGACGTTTACTGGCGACGGGCGTCTGAGATAAAGACCTTCTAGGAAGGTTTAAGTCCCTCAGAATCTACAAATATGTGTCCCAGGCCTCTGCGTTCACATATGATTGAGTTCTGACTTAATTCTCCAACACTAAGAGTCTACAAAAGTATCCTACTTGAGCTGCGCGTCTGCGGGGGCCGCCACTGTTGCTGCTGCCGTTGATTGTGTTAATCAGCAGCCATACTACAATAACTTACTTCCTGTTGTTGCGGACACACCTGCGCCCACCTGTCCCTTTCACCTCACTCACACCCTACCTCATGCAACCCAAACCTAGTCTGCCTGCTCAGTTAAAGAAACAGTAGCCCATTCTGGCAACACAAGAAAAGCGCAGAAGAATCAACCCGTGAAGCCCTGATAGCTAATATATCCAAAAGTTTTGTCTTTATTTTTGGTCTCCACCAAGCCCGCTGTTTGAATGTGAGAGATTGACTTTCAATTTAAGTCCCAGTTAACATCCCAACAAACGTCCCTATACCTTAAACATGTTTCCTAAATTATAATTACAGTAAATTACAAAAATCTGAAATTATTTGAATGGAGAACAAATACCATTTTCTTTTGCTTTAAATTAAATGACACATATATTAGCTTCACCATCCAGTAATATACTTTAATGTTGTTACAAAAAGGTCAAATAAAAGCTTTAAAGAGCATTTAATAAATAAGATATGATGTTTGTGTGTTTTTTTATGCTGCACAATAAACAGAAGTCCATCAGCTTGAATGTGATGCTATCTGAAAAATCACCTTCTCATTTATTCAGTATTCCCTACAATGACAAACACAGAACAACAGTTACACTCAACAGTAAATAATAAATTGAGGTTTTATTTATTAATTCATATGTGGTTCTCATCATGAGAGATGATTTGTCACATGGGGACATGTGAATGAAAAGTCTGAGTTTATCAAAGCAAAATGACTCAAGACATGTATCTGTGTAACAAAAATACAACTGACGACCTTATGTTGAACAATAACTGTAAAAAAGACTGCTCACACAATGAAAATGCTGCTCCTGTTGCTGGTCATTAAGTCAGCTGTCAGTAGGAGGCAGTGTTGTGTTTCTAGGTTTTTGCTATTTTTACTTGGAGAGGAGAGTTGACTGAAATCAGGAGAGAGCTTTATTTTATTTGTATTCATTTTTTACTCCATCTGATTCTACAGAGGGTTTCTACTCACCTGTTTCCAGATCTCAGCGGAAACTCCATGCTCTAATTTCCCAGTGTTTTCTGTCCAAATTAATGACAAAGAATCAATGGTGAATAGCACATCTGTCCAGTTGTGACTCATACAGATGACTAGATTTAAATAATGTTTTCTCCAGGTGCAGATGGAGGATGAATATATAATTATAAAACCAAACGATAGGGTTTGTGGTGATTTAATTAACTGCAAAGTTGTTTTTAGTATCCTGTATCCTGTCACAATTAAAGCTCACGTTTTTGTCCCTCAACAAGAAAGGGTTATTTCAGCCCTGCCAATGCTTTACTACATATGGTCTGTATACATTTTTGATGATATCAGGAATGAAAAACCTTTGTTTGGAAATAGAGCATATAAATGAAAAAGCAGAGAAAATAATATTAGGGATGCAACTAATTATAGACTTTTTTGTTTGGAAAAGGACTCACTATTTATCAAAATCAAAATTTTTCAGTCAACTAATTTCAGTTCGATAAGATTTGAAATGCTGGAAATAAACATATTAGGCTGGAAAGGTATGTTATCTAAAAAAAAGTATTAAATTTAAATGAATTCCTGTTTGAAGCAACAGCTGTGATAAAAACTGAATTTCCTGACATGCCCTTAAAAACAATCAATAATGATAATCTGCTGTAGATGACAGGTTAGAGAATTATTCCATAGATAAATCCACTTTAAACCTTTGAGCAGTAAAAACAAGAAGCTTGTAAAAACATCTCATGTTGACCAAACAAAGACACAAACTTCTGTCAGCGCACCGATGGTCCGATCAGCCAAACTCCAGCAGGATCCTGTCAGCACAATGAGCCACGACACATTTCTCCAATTTATCCCCAAAATCCAATAAGTTACCCAAATATGTGCATTTCACTTCCTTCCTTTCACTCACCGGAGAGAGAGAAAAAAAAACTCTGATTGTCAACATCTGTTTTTCCTTTCCCTCCTCTTTGTGGAGCACGGCAGTGCCCCCGGGGCATCAGAGCAGCAGCAGCACCCTGCCACCCAGTACTGCATCCACCCTCCCACCCACCATTCATCCATCCATCCACCCGCCCGGCTGTCCCACTGAAGTTCACTGAAGCCAAAGCATCCATATGAAGACACATTAACAGGGACATTTCCCCAAGTAGCTCACCAGCTGTCTTTCCACTGCCACAGTCACCACATCAGCCATATTAAATGACCCTTTGTCTTTTTTCCTTGTTTTTACTCTCCACCTCCACGCTCTGTCCAAAAGATTGTGTTCAAGTCATCTCCTGTGTATTCTCTCCTTGCGCTTCCCCTAATTTTAAATGTTTAGCTCTGCAGCATGTGCACTTGCAGAACATTAGAGGATCGTTCAAACAGAGCATTTGACAAAAGCCAGGAAGCCTGCGCTCCAAACAAGAGTGTTTGTTTTCATGCATTTTTCCCCTCATCCTGATTGCTGTCAGATGCCTTTGTGTTCCAGGTGGTTGGGACTGCAGAGGGAGAACCACGCAGAGAAATAAATACCATACATCCTCCTTTATTTCTGCTGCTGTCAACATATATATTGTTCTCAGTGCAAAGTGTAAATAGGCCAAATGGTTTTGAAATCCACAACAGGAACTGATTACTCTCAGGGGCCGGTGAGGAATCAGGACCATCTGACTCAGAAAGTGAATTAGATCAGAGAGGATTCATTGATTCACTGGACTGAATCAGAGTTGTTCGACCTGTCCAGTGAGATTTCTTGTGGTTCTTTTTCTGGCAGTATCGTCTCACTGACAGTCCAGAGATGGTTGATGCTGCTAGTTACAAAAATATGTGAGATATAGGAGATAAGGCACAAGAGTCTATAAGTATTCATGTTAGATATCTGAAAGAACCTGTGTGTATTAAAGCTTTAAAAGGCAAGAAACAGGCTCATTTTAAAAGTAAGCACTACATTACATGGACAAAAGTATGTGGACACTTGCACATTACACCTCAGTTGTCACTGTTGAATATCTCATCCAACACCCATCTACAGCAGCACCACTGAGGTTCACTACTGATGTTTATGATAAGGTCTGGCTCATAGTCAGTGTTCCTGTTCACCCCAGAGGTGATGAACTGGGATTCCTGCTGACCAGTCAATTTTCCCATTAAAACCAACTCTTCATGGATTTGTGCATGGGGGCAGTGTCATGTTAAAACAGGAAAGACACAAACACCAACTACTGATATATAGTTTTAAGAACTCTAGTCTCTCTTCTCTTTTTCTTGTTTTCTACATATCAAATAATTAAGTTTTTAACAGGAGCTCTTCTTGTTTTATAATATAACCTTTATTGCACAAGGGTCAGTCTATCTTGTTAAGACAAGTCATGACCTCTGTCATCATGTGACTTATCCCTTTATTATGTTCTTACAGCACAAAGTTCTTATAAAAACAATCACTGGGTATTGAGTAAAGTAGTAAGAGCAAAAAATTAATCATTACATGAAACATACCTGAAACCAGAGTGTAAAGTGTATTTTAGAGACAATATATCTCTTTCAGAGACAAATTCTCCAATGTATAGGTCTTTCCTGGGTGTCCTGAATACAGCCTGAGGACAGTAATAAGGTCCTGCTGGACACGTGCGCTGACGATTAGAAACACACCACAGATCACCCAGGCATCTGCTCTAATGAGCAGCAGAAACAAATCAGTGCAATAATGACTTCATTGTTCTCCAGTCGAGACGTGAGGAGGAAAATATCTCCTCCGTCAGCTGCAGACGCTGCTGCTCCGCTCTCTGAAACACTGCGGCTGAAGCAGTCGGTAGGTTTGTGGAGCAACTGAAATTAAATAACGACTGCCTTGATAGCCGATTAGGGATCAGCTATCAACTATCAAGTTAGTCATCCATCAAGTGAAACCCTGGATGTGGGTATCATTTGGAATTTTGTGATACGCCTGTTACTTGAGTTTCTTTACCAGTACCAAACTAATCTTTAGAGTCTTCCTTTCAGAAATGTAGACGTCTTCTACGACACCTGTTCTTCACCACTGAACAATGAGCAACAATAAGCGGTTTGTTGCTCCAGTATATTCTGGGCCTGGATCTGGACCTTGTATTTTACCATGTATTGGGAGTTGTGCAGGACACCTTAACACGACACATGGGGATTGAATTGGATATGGTCGAGATACATCTAGTTAGCTTTCCCAAGAGAAGATCGGACTGATTAGGGAGCCTCATATAGTTAATTCAACCTTCTTGACCCTGCCACTATAAATGAGTAAGCAGTTTATTTCCAATAGAAACACACGCTCTCCTGGAAAAATTTGGTCTTCAGTTGTTGTGGCCATGATTGGAAAAAAACATTTCCAAAAGCTGATGAATGCTCTAAAAGTGTTTGGTTTGTCCAGAACCACTTAGACTCAAACTCCCATGAAACACTGGAGATGCCAAATGAGTCAATACAAGCTGGGACTGGTTGTCTTTTTTCTGTCTTATATCTCCGGCTTTAGCATGCAAGCATATGGCTGTTCTCTGGAATCAGTATGTAGTAGTGCAGGTTTGTTACAAGCCAAACTCATAGAGTATCATTAGAAAGAAATTGTTTGTTAATTTAAAAAAAAAAAATGAGTAATGTGATTTATTGAAAACAAGTAAAAAGCTAATCAAACACAACACAACACAATTCAGCTTAATATCCAAAAAGCTGGAGGACAAAGTGACAGTCGTAGCACTTCCTTGTTACATTAGTTTGGTGAACTGTCATAAATACAAGGCAAGATTTGTCCAATAGGATCTTTGATGATTAACAGTCTGTCACTGCAGATACTCTGTGGAATAAAGTGAACCATCTAGGTTAATATATTCTCCTGGAGAGTCTCCATTCAACAGAGCTGACACCGTCACTGTACAACCAGCTGCTACACCGCAGCCTCCATACAATGTGTGTGTGTTGTCCAAACATATTGAATGGTGAATGTAGAGGCAGCCACAGGGCCCAGAGGGCTGGCACACAACATGGACAGGAGTGTAGGGCTCTGTGTGTGTGTGTGTGTGTGTGTGTGTGTGTGTGTGTGCATGAGTTTTGAGCGTTAGCCATGAGCACCATCTGCCTCTCTGTCACTCAGAGCCAAGATGTTCGGTCAAACCACTCTCTGGTGAGCTTGGACATGGTTGTGAAGCTCAGCTTGTTCTCTCTGCTCGATTTTAGTGTTCAGAGGTTGTTGGTTGTTTTTCTTTTTTGAGTACATCCACAAATGCTCAAAAACTGAGTGTAGTGGTAATTCTCACCACAGACCACCAGCACACGGCCTGAACATTCATCTGCGTGTCAGCTGGTACAAATCTTTAATGGAGATTCAGGGGCCAACAGCAGAAACACTGATACTGGACATTTTTTTCACTGCTGACAAAAACTAAATCCATCTTAAAACCAATTCTGTTGTATTTACATATGTTCTGTACAAATTAAAGAGTGCACTTATATGTTCATTATTGTGCATATAATTTCACTGGAAATATACTGTACATCATATATGATTCAAACATCAATGAAGTAAACTAAGCTTTAACTGCATCAGGGAAGATTAAGAGTTTGATTTAGTGTGTTGATCACAACTCAGCTTTGATTTCATGAACAGGTGTTTTGATTTTCATTTAATAGAAATGAAAGATGTAAAATGGAATAGTAGGAAAATTATATCACAATGTTGGGTTTGGTGAGGATTCAATCAGATGCCATACTCCCTTCGTGGCGGCGGCTTCTGTTGTTTATTGTCTCTATATAATCCATTTATAGCTCCCTCAGCACCACTGAAAACACAGAAATGCATTTCACATGGCTTGAAAACTTTCAATGTACTGGACTTGTTATATATATTTTTTGAGCTATGAATGAGGTCAGGGCAAGAAAAGGTCAAGACAGAAGGTGTTGCTGTTATTTTGTCCCCACAGGAGCAAGGAATGTCACAGGCCATCTGACAAAAATGTTTGATAACAGACAAACACCTTCACGTCCAGATTAATGAGGAGTTTCACGTGTGTCCTCTTCAGTTTTGTTTCCCTCTGATGACTCCATGCAGCGTCCTTGAAGGCTATTTATACCCTGTGACCTTTAGCCGTGTCTTAATGGATTATCAGAAGGCACTCATCAATTCTGCTGGGTGAGGGCTGACGGTCACGTTGGCACCAAACATTAAAGTTTTGGAGTGATTTGTTCGGCGGTTTTCCTGATTAAAAAAAAGCACACACAGAGGCATTGCAGTTCCCTCCAAACAGGCCCTGAAGACACCAGAACGGCAGCCAAATGACGCTGATGCAGACGCCTGATGCCAAAAGTGCCGCAGCTCTTCCCCTAAAACAAGACATTGTGCAGTTTGTGCTGGCATCTGAGTGGACAGGCGGGGGCTGGTAGCCAGAGACACCCCGGCTGTGCTGATGTCCATCTTGGCACATCACAGCCGATCAGGAAGAGTGGCGGTGAGTGGCAGCCAAGCCTGTCATCCTCATGTCCTGTGACAGCCAGGATCCCCATCCACCCCCCACCACAAAATCCACCCAAAACTCCCTCCTCCGCCTCTCCTCTTCCCGCTGGACCCTTATCCCCTGATAACAGCACCAAACTCCACCACATACTACCATCATGTTAAAAGCTGACTCTACATTCTCAGTGTGACATGTTTGCATTGCAAATTCAATTCAAATTCAACAACAACTCAAGTCACATTGTTCTACATTGTGGTTCCAATGTGTTTGCACTTTGATCACTGTACAACAACAGATACAATCAATGAATTTGGTTAAACAAGTGGCGTGGTTGATTCACGGCTGTCCTCCCCATTGGACATGTACAGACTTTTCAGTGATAATCATAAATCTTCTACATGGAAAATGTAACTTCTAAATCTAAAATCTCCTAAAAATCTCTAACTACGGTTTACCCATCATTATGGTCGGAGGTTACACCAAATAGATCACACTGAAGTGATAATTATATCAACAACCCTAATTAAAGATTATATTGTATGTGTATGTGTTTTACTATAAAACATCTTAGTCTTGATCCAGTTAACTGTCAATAAGCTTCACACAAATCTAGCTTCAAATTACCAATGACTTATATTTGGTGTATTTGGCAAAGAAACTTAGTATAACAGAATGTATGCATCAATGTACAGTATTTGACTTTGTGCACCTCAGGTGCAACATACAGTAGATGCACTAAGGTGCAGTACTGATTCTCTGCTTTAGAGAGCATGGGACATCAATGAAAACACTCCTCGGTCAATATTGATAGAGTTTTTTGAGGTTCTTACCCTCTCAGGCCAAAATCTATCTGGCTGAGAGAGAGGTGATGGCTGGCAGCTCAACTCGTCCTGGCAGCTCTGCAGAGTTTCCTCAGCCAGTAGCAACACAACAAACACTTCTCTGTAGATAGCTTCTCTGCAAAGTGCAGCATTGACCTGCATCGTGAGATCTGCAGCTTGTTCTTCAAACACCTGGAAAGAATCAGTTCACTCAATCACATTAGGATGCATATTGGGATGAAAATATATCTCTACAAATGGCCTAAGATAACTTGCCTTAAGTTTAAATGTGATAAATGTGATTTCAATAAAAATGGCTATTATTTGTTGACTATGCTTGCTGATATAGTACTGCAGAAACACAACCAATGGATATTGTGGGTTTTTTCACTGACACAGATAAAAATCTGCATTGCATCAATCAAAGTCCAGCTTTGCGATTGAAGGAGACACAGGAAGAAATGAGAGGACTGAGAGAAAGAGAAAGAGATGAGAGAGATGATGAGGATGAGAGAGGAAGAGCAGGTACTGTCCTCTGTGACAGGGTTAGCATTATAACCCTGTGCTGTTCAACACAAACAATAACTGAATTAGCAGATCATGTTCAAAGAATGTGGTCATATTTGGTTATGATTAGATTTCAGTGGTACATGTAGTGTGTATTTCTTTTTAATTAAACATGGTCAACATTCATTTTCAGAGGTTTCATGATCATTTTCGTAGTGTGGATCATTCATTACAACCATTAACCTGAGTCCCGTGGATTACTGCTTGAAAGATTTATGCTACTGCCCACTGACATGGTTTTAAAGCTAGTGTTATTCATGGTTGCCCTTGTCTTAAAATGCACATATGCAGATCAGAGACATCCTGAATTTTTGGGTCATGCCCCTCAACTCCCCATGTAAAGGAAATAAAATTATTGCAACATTTCAGCATTTATTTACTGTAAATAAATGCCATCACTACCCATGCTCCAGAACAAATCTCACGCCAAGCTGAACTCAGAAGTGTATAGCACTGGATATGCACTGTCTTTCTGCTTCATGGTATTTAGCTCCACAGTCAAGGAAGAAGCTTTCAAGATATGTCAAACAGGAAAACAATTATCGTTTTAGTTTTACAAGGTTGCCACTTTAGCCATCTGATGAACTATTGAATACATTTGCCAACCTTTCTGTCAACAACAGTAAGGATAATTATCATTTGTGTAATGAGTAACTTCCCAAAACTGACTTTATTGAAGTCAGTGTTAAAGTTCCTTGAATTCTTAAAATCATTTGTGTTACTGTTAACTTGTCCGCCATGATTGAACTTGTGTTATGCAGAGCACATGACACCAAAACACTTTTCCCTCCAGTGAAACCTTAAGTTATCTGTGGAAAAGAATCTGCACAAGAATGTCTTCTTTTAAGAGCTTATTTACAATTTCAACGAGAGAAGAGGGAGGCCAGCCACCCGCTGTCTGTTGTAAAGAGGAGGTCCAATAATTTGAAATGGTGGTTTTGGGATGTGTGTGTTGTGGGGAGGGATGGGTGAAAGCTGGATCTAAGATTTCCCCTTCTTCGTATAATGCCTCCTTTGTTGTGACTGCAGATTAGAGACTGGAACTGAAGTTCACAAAATACCTGCTTTCCCCTGAGTGGGCTGTCTGAAAGCTCACTTTTATTCCTCCTACCTTTGAAATTTTCCTCTCGAGGCAGCTTCGGCGGCCGGCCCGGGCCAGGTGGCTTTCATCTCCTGATTCGGTCGAAGCCGCGGCTCGCACTCCACCATCTGAATTAACCTGTCCATCCTGATGACAATGCTGCCGAATCTTCTTTGATATCCGATCACCTGACTGTTGTGATAGGAAATCTTCAGCTCTGATTGAATGAGTGAAACAAACTCAGGTATGACCAATCCTGCTGCTCATTGTTAGACTGACTTGAAGCCCAAATTTAGTTTTCTGCCTACATTATGCTGAATGTAATAGACAGAGAGATTTCATGTAGCATATGACGAGTGTTTTAGCTCTTGAAGTCAGATCAGAGAAGCTTTGTTTTTTTACAAGCAGACCAATAAACAGTGGAACCACTATGAGAATATAAGATAAGATATACAGTATGTAACCACCTTAGTGTACACTGAGCAGTTAGCTTAGGACAGACAAAAGTAAACAACCTCCTTAATGACAACATATGTCATATCATTATCACACTGATTTGTAAATTGTGAAGTTAGCTGTGTTATTTGGGTTTGTAGGTAGGTTTAACAACAGGGACAGATTCTTCCTACAGAACTGGATAACGACCTACAGAGCTGCAAATTTTAGTGGGTAGAAAAAGACTTTTACAGACTAAACAAACAAAAATATAGTTGAAAAAATTAACATCATAATAAAGGTGCAGTCACCTGTCCAGCAGGCGACTCGTGTACCCGTCCCTGTAGAGCAGACCTGTGGTTAATCACAGAATTAGACTTGTTCCGCTGACTGCCTCTCCAGCTACTGGTAATCATCAATGAATGTGAGTGTATTTAGGCCTCAGTTTTGTTTGGCTCCAGGTCAGATTCATTGCTACAGTGGCATTCATTGCTACAGTGGCATTCTAGTATGTTATGTTTCCTTGTAGCTGGTGCCATGTTCTTCATAACCTAATTCAAACTGTACTAGTTCTGAGCCGAGGACTGTCATGCAACATATCAGGTCCTGGATCTTGAAACCTGATATTCTGAACACTTGAGCATTAATCAAAAATGTAGGAATGTTGAAAAATAAACTGGATGTCTAAACTGGAATCTGGATGATCTCTTACACAGTATCGTCCAGCTACCAATAGCTTCACTAAACACACATTTACCAAATTTTGTCTTGACCTCACTGGAAGGCACACCCTTGATGTGTTACTCACTGATTGTGAACTAACAGTCAAACCTGCCATAAGATGTTGGCATTGCAAGATCAGATTCAATACATTTAAAGCTTGCTCTGTGTGTGAAGGAACCGGTTTTCAAAATAAAAAATGTCGGAGGAGAATGAGGTCGTGAGCTCGCCTCCCGCTCATAGGAGCCTGTCCTTCCAGAATTAGACTGCTCCCTGCTGATGAATGAAGACATTAATTGAAAATGGTCACTATAGGAGATCCCAACATGAGGCGGAGGGCCGTGCCAGGCAGATAAAGTGCTGAAAGAAAAATGAGACGCTGGGAGGAAAAATGGGGGACTACTGGAAGAAGGGAGGGAGGGAGGGAGGACAGGGACACAAAGGACAATGTGGGGATTGAAGGTGAACTTTCTCTCTCTCTTTCTCCCTCTGTTTACTGTGTCACTCTCTAAATTTATTTTACAAACATAATTTAGCACATGCCTTTAAGCATCTATACATAATTTTCATGTCCAATAAATATATAAATAAGTTGAAAATACTTCCAATAACCAGAAAGCATTTATTACATTCAGCCACATTCTTCTTGTTAATAGTGCAAATCTGAAACATAATTTTTATGTATGTAGCTGTAAGCTGATTTAAGCTTTTACAGACAGATTTTCATTGATGCATGTATGTATGCAGATTGTCTTTAAAGGTCCAGTGTGTAGAATTACTCCATGACCTTTGGATAAATTAGATAAATCATCAGCATGGTGTTGGTTCCATTTAACACACAAGTCCAACTTCTGCGTGTAAATTTAACATAAAAACATTGTTTACCATGTTCTGTTTTTTGTTGTTTTTTTTCATGCAGCAAGCTGGAATGTGCCACAACACTTCCTTCTCTACCATGCTTCACAATGATGTTTCTGCCCCCCAGTCCGGTTTTTAAAGAAACTCAACCTGAGCTCAGGCCGCGTCGCGTGGCTGATGTGGCTGACTGCAGGCAGTGATCTATGAATGCCACCAGCCCATCCCGTTTATTTCTCAGGGAAATGGTGTGGCTCAACCCCCCCTCCCTCGCTTTAACTGCTGTTTAGCATAATTAATGTGATCGGCCCACAGCGACGCTCCATGAGCTTGGGCCTCCTGCCACTGGGAATCACATCGCTGAGGTTAACCAGTTTAACGGTGGAGTGGACCAACCAGCCGAGCAGTGCAGTTGGGAAACACTGTGGAGACATATCAGCTTTCTAACACATTATATATATACATATAACATATATATATGGTGCTGTTGTGCAGCTGTGCACAGCAATGAAAATTTAACTTATCCACTGAACCAATCAACTCAGCCATTTAAAAGGAAGGGTGGCATTGTATGATCTAATTTTGAATAGTCAAATAAATGCCATATATTTGGTTAATGTGACAATCTTCATTCATTTTGCAATATATCACTCATACCTAAACTAAAGATATTAATCTAAAATAAATGTCAGATATACATAAAAATATTCACCAACATGTTAGACATTCAGAAATAGATACATATCAATTTTGTTTGTCTTCTATTCTAGCCTAGATACAGTACATAAAGTGGATTCTCACACGGCTGAAGAGATCTGAGTCTCTGCTGCTATTATAAATATAATCTCAGTGGAAACAGGGCGACAGAGTGACCTCAAAGCCTGAGCCAAACCTTCTCCTCCTCCTCCTCATCTTCCTCCCTTCAGCACCTCCAACACATCCAAACATCAACACTGTGGATGTTGCGGTTCTTTTATTTTATTTCCATGCTACATTATTTTCAAGGTTTTTTTTTAATTGGAGGGACATCAGATTGTTGCCTTTGTGGGAAGACAGCACGGTGGAAACATATGTTGACCAACCCCCCCAGCAGATGTCCAACTGCGGGCTCCAACATGCCTCTTCTGCTGCTGCTGCTGCTGCTGCTGCTGTGATCCCAGCCTCTGTTGCCTTCTCCTGGGTTCACTACAAACACAGAGACTTTTCAAGGCTGAAAATCTGGGGCTGTTTTATACAAGACGCTCTTTCTCTCAAATACAGAGGTGTGCTATACACCTAATCAGGGATCCTGACCAGCAAGGGGAGGGAGACTTAACTGACAGACAGATGACAAAATCTTGAATCTGCAAATCATGCTATCATGTTAAATTTGGGGAAAAGCTTCAAGTTCTTCAATACGAAAAAAGAACAAAAAATTTATAAACAATCCTAAATAACATAAGATGACTAAGAGGAGAACTTCCTGTCTGATTCAGTGGATAATTTAAAGACATTAACAAGTGCTGTATTTAGTCCAACTAGATATTCTCTAACAGGTCTGTTAACATGCCTTTCATGATGAACGTGGCTCAAATGACCAATGCTCAAGAAACTAGTTACTCTCAAACAGTTTAACAATTTTAAAGTTTCTGCGTACATATGCATTACGTTGTTTCATGTCAGTCTTCAGGTGCTGTGCTCACTGTCACTGCAACTGTAGTCACACAGCAACGCCTCAAGTGGCAGGAACAAGGAGAATAAATATTCTAAACTGTTGTCAATTTGACCAAAAGGCAAAAGTTTGTAAGGTCTGAAAGTATAAATGGCTGCCGTAAATCAGACTCTACTCACTTTTTTCAGAAATACATCAGATCATGGATGTACTGAGAGAGCTGTCACATATCCTTGCTGCTAGTTTGTCCTCATGATCGCTCACACTACACTATCTTTAATCCATGAAGGCTTTATATCTGTAAAAATGTCCCTGGGCTGAGAATAGTTGTTTAATGTGCATGATGTCACCAATGTAAAGTCCCTGGGCTCAGCAGAAACACATGGAAGGGGGGTCAGGAAGAGAAACACGCACGCACACAATGCAGAAATAAACCTGGAGACTATAAAACTTTTTTGGCTCATTCACTCAGAGAATAGTTTTTCAATGAGCTCAATTGTGACAACTTTGAGTAGTATCCAGTTTGTATAATACAAGGATGCTTGAAGTGAGACAGACTTAGAAAGCTTCATGTCTTGAATATAAAATGAAAGTTCACGAAAGAAAATTGGGACAAATCTTTTTGGCAGAGTGCTGGATTTTAAAGTTGCTGGATTTTAAAATTAAAATTAAAAAAAACATGCAGTGACGTGTGGTGGTGAGGAGTTGCCATCTGCAGCCTTCTGGCCCACTCTTGGCATCGTGTCCATCAGCCTTGCCTGTTCCCAGTGAGGGCAGATTAAAAGACAAGCAGCGCAGTCTGGCAGCATCCCCCCAGCCCCCCACCCCAAGAGAGAATTACCCCGCCCCTGTGCAGGCCCCGATACCACCGTTCCTCCAACAAAACAGCTTTTCACACCCAAACACCCAGAGGAGGAAGGCACTATCCTAATAACACTGCAGCTCAGAGGACAACCATCTCCACCATTGTCCCCACTGCCAGAGAGGTGGGGGATGGATCCAACCCTCTATGAGGTCTATTGTACCTCTTCATCTTTATCTCTCCTCTCCTGCTGCTTGTGAGCCTGCCACCTCTTCAGAGTTAAAATCCCAACACAGCTAACAGCAGAGACAATGAGGACATGGCTGCAGCTCAAATTGAGCAGGGTGCTGAGGGTCAGTGGAATGAAAACAAAGCTTGGCTTGGGCTGAGACTCCTGGCCCTCTCCTCGCAGTCTTGTTCCCTTGGTTCAAAGGGCACAGCGACAGTGATGGAAGCTGATTGGGAGCTGGCTGCAATGAGGTGGGCTGGGGAGTGGCCCGGCTCTGCTCCTTCTCAGTCCTCAAATCAGACCCTTTAGCTGTTCTTTTTCATCCAGGTTTTCCCCCCTTTTGTGCTGGCAATTATGCTGTAAGGTCATATGATAATGTAGCTTTACATCCTCTGTCAGGGGAGAAAAATTAATAACCAATCCCCATAGTTTTGTTTGACTGGAAAAAAGACAGAAGGCACAGGTGACAAAATAAAATGTTATGTTTCCTGTAACAGGAGATATAATATTGGTTTGATTTGTTATTAGACCTTTTTCACAAAGAAATGCTTCCACAGGAGACTATCCAACTCATCAGTATTTGTGTAATGGTACTTGTGCACTTATGAATGGGCCAACATATGCGAATTTGAAACTGAGTGATTTTATGCATCATGTGGCTCCAGTGATGTTGGGTCATCCTGCAATGGAGTGGAAATGTGGCATCATTTGACTCATAGTCCGCAGAGAAATCACTGACCTGTCTCCAGTTTCTTTCAGGAACACATCTGTTGCTCGAAATCTCACAACAAACAAGGCTGGTTTAGACCCCCTTAGTTCCAATAATGAAGGGGCCTCAGTGATCTTCCAGCTTTTTCTTAACAGTTTGTTTGTGTTTGTGTTTTCCTTCTTTGGCAGTGTCCCCATGCTCAAAGTCAGCTCTGTAAACATATGGTTTTAGCAGTTTGGTGCGGGAGAACTGTTGTGCACAGATTCCTGACCTCACCCCTATCCAACACCTTTTGAATGAACCTGAACAACCACTGTGAGCCAGACCTTATCACTGATGCTCTAATGTGTATGAATGGGAACAAATCACTGCAGCAGCTTCAGCATCTGGTGGAAAGACTGAATTAGGAAAAGTGGAGGCTGTTAGAGCAGTACAGTAATGTCCATGGTGTCAAATGTGCATGAAGTGCTCAGGTGTCCACATAGTATTGGCCATTAAGTATCCATCAGTATGGCCGAATTTAATCACATCAAATTTAATTATCTCTCTCAATGTAAAGTGAACACCAGTGAAATGTTGGAACATGCAGATATTGCACTATTTTTACAGTGTAAAATGAACTAGTTTTACAAACTTTAAAGGACCCATTTTAAAACAAGGTTTAATAATAATCTGGAATTTCAATTTCAAGCTGACTTTGATTTTTGTAATTTAAGAATAGCATCATCTGTTTTATGACACACTAGTCTCTTTAGAGATTTAAATTTTTACATGAAGGTATTTTCATAATCTGGTTATGCATTTTTTTCATCGCTGTAATTCAGATGAACAGTTTTGGATGAAGCTGACACTCGGCTTCACATGGCTGAGAGGAAACAGAAAATATGTCGAGTGTTAATGTTAAACAATTCCTGGCTGCAGGCTGCTGCTGCCGGTTTGCTGCTGCAAACCTGCTCTAAAATATTTAAATTGAATCTGGAACAAAGCCACTGGTGCTTGTTATAAAGTCTGCCCTGCAGGTTGCGAGTTACTATCTTCATCCAGCTTCAGGTCAAATATTTTCCAAAATGTAAAACTGGATGTAAATGGGACATATTTGAGCACTTAAAGGCAGCGGGGCTTGGTGAAAATCCTGCCTGCAGGGCCGACTGTGCATGCGAGAGTCATCAGTCACCGCCTGTGACGAGCACCACCTGCTCGCTGGGGACTACAGTATGGAGGCCGTCCGTGATTAGCGCCTCATGCTAGCTGCTGTGACAGAGGGGCTCCATTCAGGGGACGGGGGGGGGGCTCTCCTGCCAGGCGACAGGACTGATTAGTGTAGATTAATAGTAGTTAATATCATGAGGGACTTTCCACTGTGTCACCAGAGAACACACACTCATTAAGTGCTTTTAATTACCATCATTAGCCTGAGTTTGTCCTCTTCTAAACAGTTCAGTTTGTTTCCCAGGACCTCCGTCTCTGTGACAGAATCGTCCCCCAACAGCACGAGGACATGTTGTCAGACAGACTGATTCAAACTAAAGCAATCAGAAACGTGAAATTGACTTTTATTTATGAGAAGAGAGGGTAAAGAAGCACATTCAAAAGTTCCAGTACCGACCTATAGCTTGCACATGAAGGTCACATGTACTGAAGGTAATCAGGGGTCACAGAGAAAACACCTGCCCAATCTCAATACTGCATTTGTCACGGACGGACCTGAATATCAGTCCAGCTGACATCAGGACTGTGCAGTGTCCAACTCAGACTGCCACAACACAAAGATGCCCTATTTATGTTTAAATACACAGTTTCAGCTGCGTACTCACAAAGAATCCCGGTGGTTCTTCTTGTCTGCAGACCTCGGGCTCTGGTTCGAGGGCCTCTGGTTTTGTGGTGATCCTGTGTGGCTCACAGAGACCTGGAGCGACAGAGTCTTTGTTCTTTCAGCCACCCTGTCGTTCATGGAAGTTGACAGCTGCTGGGTAATAAGTGTTTAACTGAGTTAATTAATGAGAGCTGTCAAACCAACACAGTCAGCTTTATTAGAAGCTGAGAGCTGTCCACTGATCCACACCACATGCACACAAACACTCTCTGCTTCACTGATGGGACTTATTACATTCAGCTGTTCAAGCTAAAACTTACTTGCCTCATTCAGTTGCACTGAGTTGACGAGTTAGTGCAAGATGAAGGGTAAACTCTGTGGGAATCAGCAATTGTATCCCTGTCATGGACAGTTGGAGAGACTGCAATAGTTGCTTTATCATCCAGTTATGAATGAGGTGACATGCAAAAAGTGGAATAATCAGGTTTTCAAGGAAAAAACAGGGCTGGTTCAAAACCAAAGTCAGACTGAAACCTGATCCATTAGCCTAAATACGGCAAAGATACTAAGTACTCACATTTTATGGCATCCTGGGCACATGAACACTCTTCAGTGCTCACTTCTCAGATAATAAACATTTGTTATTTACCATAAAAATATATGGCATTTGTTTGTGATTACGTCATTAACAGAGGATATATATAAATAAATATTTAAATTTAAATTATTTGTTGGTAATTAAACTATATTCAGAGGTAGCTTTTCATAGTAAATCATGACATATCACTGCTTTACACTAAATTGATGTAATTAATCTAAACTAAACCAAATTAAAAGTATTACTATTGATGATATTGATAAAATAGTGATCCTGGCCCTGGTAGTAGTGATTAACCTTAAGTGTTTAAAATGCAAAAATACATTAAAGCTTATTATAACAGAAACCAATTTAGCACATCTTTACTGGATCAGTTTAACAAAATGTTAGTGTCCTGCAGAAAACATAAAAAGTGTGAGTACTAAAGTAAGTTCACTTCAATATTCTTTTCTTTATGTACTTGCTGTATATGCTCTTATTCCTCTTTTATCACCATCATCTTGTGTGGTTCTCACATTCTAGCAGCAGAACAGCAGAGATGCTACAGAGGCTCCTGAGGGGCCTCTGAATCTCCCCTGCTGGGACCGACTTGGACCAGGACAGCGCCTTTGGTCATGCTTCCAAATGTTTCCATTGATGGGCAAGAAACATGTTGGACGGCTTTCCCAGAAGAGGACCCCCCCGCCACCACCCACACACACACACACACACACACACACACACACACACACTCACCCCACACCCAACACAGCCGGAGCCAAAACTCAATCAGGCTGAGGCTGAAGGGGAGGTGGGGGGGTCGGTTCTGTTGGCAGCAGAGCGTCTTCATGTTGTGAAAGAGATTCGGCCATTGCGGGGCAAGCATGAATTATTGAAGGATTAGTAATGATGATGATGATGAGGATGATACTGATGATGTTTCTGTCCAGCTTGACAGCGGTCACGGACAGTGGTGATGATGTCACGGTTACAGCTGATTGAAGGTGAAATGCAGGTTTTCTCTGAACCAGCTCTACCATTCAGTATGTTGCCTTTTATGCCAGCTTCATTCTGTCACATAATGACCCGTGATTCAGTAAGTGGACAGGATGATTGGCTGAAGTAAAATAAACTCAAGGTTTACTGTGGCACCTGCCGCCGTGACTCCCTTCGACCAAACGCAGGGCGAAGGAGACATATGGACAGGTGCACTGGGAGCACTGGGAGCTCCAGGCAGTGAAGGGGGCAGCTTCAGCCAGTCGATATGAACAGGAAGAGGAGGAGCTGAGTGGAGGTGGGTTCAGACCGATACCTTGATTTGATTTAGTCCAGTCTGATATGAGTATCACATTTTGTTTGATTCGATATTTATTGTTGGGTATCAATACAGTCTGTGGTGAAAGGCCATGCTACAAACTGACCAGTACCCATCTCTATCTGGATGGGACAACAATGTAAATTCACTATTGTTTTACCTTTAAAAAAAAAACAGGCGACATAACAAGGTGAGCTTGTTTTCAAGTGTGTGAATGAACTCATTGCTGCCCCTTGTGTTGGACTCTATGCTAAGCTAGGCTAACCATGCCCTAACTCCAAAGCATGAGACTGATTTAATGTGTGAACATCCCTCAACACACACACACACACACACATACACAGGTGGTTTTTCACAGTTTTGTCTCACCAACAGTCACATTAAAATCACTTGATAATAAGTCAAGTGTCAGTACTGTCCCCTGCAGTGTGACAGGGGTCAGTCAGACTCAGCCCCAGACGGTGGCTCACAGAGTCTTTACTGTCTCAGTCTGGACCTGAGACAATGTGACTGACTGATGTGTCCATTATGGTAGGACACAGTGATGGTGAGATGGACAGCTCCCTGATCTGAGTGAATGGGAGGTGCTGGGAAGATGGCTGACCCTCGGCCCTGGGTAGTGAGGGTCGTGTGTTTTGCGTGTGTGTGTGTGGGGGCACTCATTTCACACTCACACAAAAACCAACACACTGGTATGGACTCACAGTTGGTTTCCTGTTGTGTTTCACAGAGGCCACCACCAACATAGTATACAGACCCCGTCACTTGAATTTGAGATTTATATATTGAAAACACACATCTATTTATTATTTATCACTTCTCATCTTATCTCAAAATTCATTAATGCTGTTGAAGTTCAAACGCGCCAGTGTTTAATTTTTCTGTGCATGTTTTCATTTGTCCATACATGTCCATATGTTCCTGTGTGTGTGTGTGTGTGTGTGTGTGTGTGTGTGTGTGCGTGTGTGTGTGTGTGGCCATGGTGTTTGCATGCGATCGAGCTCACCAGCAGATCAATTAAAAATGGTGAATGAATAAATGAAAGGTGTTTGGGGCTGTTTAAGTCGAGTTGTCCATTCAAGTGACAACAGCAACCAGCCTCTCTGGCAACATCTGGAATCCCCCTCCCCAAACAGACACACACACACACACACACACACACACACACACACACCTACTCCCCCCTCACCCCCTTCATGCATGTATAATGATGTGTTGGCTCTGTGAACAGCCGGTGTGTCGAGAGGCCTCAGGTGAGAACAGTCAGCTCCTGTGAGGGTCCTGGGACAGTACGACACTTTGTTGTTATAAAAAACCTTTTCCAGTTCCACTTAATGCTTCAGTTTACTGTACCATTATATACTGGTGTTCTCTCAGCTTTTTCTTTGTGTTTTTCCTTTCAAATGAAAATACATTATGCATACATCAAAAGACATAAATATTATAAAGAATTGTGGGATATCTTCTAATGTTGCAACCAATATTTGTGTTACTGAGAGACAGTGACATAGAGGGAGACTTGTTCTAAAACTGTGGAAGATTTAAGTCAAGAAAAAAACATTGATTTTCTTAGAGATCTTTGGGAACCTAAAACGTTTGGGTATCCCCATACTTTTGTCCATTTTGAATGTGACTTTTATTAAAATGCTGAATAAAGTTTCAGTTAAAAAGTGAGTTTTCTCCACTGTGATGAAAGATCCTCTCTTGTGGTCCATTCAAGGTTTACCTCACCTTATTTACAGGCCAATCAGGAGCTGTAAACAGAAGTCACATGGACTGACAGGAACCCAATTCTTCCATTCACAGTTTTACTGACCTGTCACCTGTGTCATGACTGAGTCTCTGGAGTCAAACACGTCACTTTCATTATTCTACTTCCTGTCTCACCCTGGTCTCTCACTAATGAGGTTTATAAAAGACTGATTTCTTATGACAGAAGAGAACTGCTGTCTGGATTCTGTTCAGTGAGGTTCTTGTACTGCACTATCACTGACTCTTTTGTTTGTTCTCAACTGTTTGAATAAGTTTTTTCTAATTATTTTAGATTGAATTTAAATACTTACCCCTATAAAAAGTTCCTAATCACATGACCTCAAGAATTTTCAAAAACCATAAAGTCTGCATCTGTCATCATTAGATTTGTGTTGGTTTATTTTCCATATCTTGTCTTCTTTTTATATCTTAAACCCTCTGCCATGTTCCTCCTCCTTTGAACACAGCTTTCAAATTAATTTTCAGTTTTGACCTCACCAAGCCTGAGACCCATCCGCTGTGATCCTCTTCATTATTATGAACTATATAATTCTGATTGTAATTACATGTATTCATGTATGGATGTAGCTTGGTGTGTGTTTACATGCCTGCAGCAGAGTGAACTGATCAAACTGTCACTGTGAGCTGATCTCAGACCTGCCTCTGTAAACGCTCTGATGAGCCCCTGTGTCACATGGCAGTTATTCAACATACCTCCAGAATGGTTTCACATCAGTCCAGCATTTTTTTCCCCATTTTTTTTTAGGATCCATATTAAAGCGCCTCGGGCTGATTCATGACCTAAATTACCAGAGATCAACTGATGGTTAATAATCGGTGAGTGTAAACAATGGATGTGGGCTGGATTTGTATAAAATTTTACTTACAAATGAAAGAGAGGACTCCAGCATCAGTCATGCATGTTAAACAGACTGTGTGTGTGTCTGTGTGTGTTTTCTTGCTGTTCAGAGGATTGCGGTGGAGGTTGTGCATTATCATCTGAGGCTCCATCAGCAGGGGGAGCTCTGCTCATAATGCTGCAGGGCTTCGTACACACAGAGACACACACACAGGTACAGATAAGTTTTCCCGTTTGTGGTTTGATGCTGTAAACTTTTTCTTTTTATTCCATGAAGCAGGATCATCTCAGCAGACAGAAATCCTACATCAAAATGTACAAACACCACAAAATCATAAATGCATTCATAAAATCATTTTCACAATTTCTAAAAGAACTATATGGCATATATATAGCATCTGTGTAAAGCATCAAAATAATGAGACCAATGTATAAAATATCAAAACGATATTATTGTTATTATTATTATTATTATTATTATTATTATTATTATTATTATTATTATTATTATTATTATTATTATTATTATTATTATTATATTAGGAAGGAGAAGAAGAAGGGATCTAGTTGAAGACTCAGTGATTGGAAACTTTATTTTAAAAAATTGTTTATAATGTAAACAAATATATAAATATATGATGATGGTCTCCTCTCATCAGAACCAACAACAAAGAAACTCCCTGCTCGGCTCGGGGTCATGGAGCTGCTGTATTTCTGATGAACAGTCCACCAGTAATTGATTAAATTAACACCCACATTAACATAATCAAGTGGGGGTTTTTATATTGTCCTTTATGTGTGAGCAAGGCCCAGAGCTAATCCCCTCTACCTCGCTCTCTCTCTCTCCCTCACTCTCATCCATCCATCCATCCATCCATCCACCCGTCCATCAGTCAGGCTGTCCGCCCTGTCAGTCCCCATCAGTCTCCGTGGCGACGGGATGCTGGTGGTAACCCGCGGTGATGGGAGGCCACTCTAATATGTAAAGCAGGCCGTCTGGACGCGGGCCGAGCTGTCAGAGCGTCCCGGCTGCCTGTAGCTGCGAGGGAGGCCGCGGCTCGGGTCAACCCAAATCTATGCTAATTTGACATTTCCAAACTCATTTACATATGTACACATCAAAGTTTTTTTTCTTTCCTGTAAACTCTCCGGGTTTTTTTTCTTAACCGCATTCCTTCTGCTGCTGCTGGTGGTCACTGTGAAGACATTCACATGTGTAAACCAATGTAAACTCACCATCTCAGTTTCATGATGGATTGACATTATTTCTTTCAAAGGAACTGATATTTAGGTACAATTTCTCAGGAAGGTCTCTATACAGAAGGATGTGGTTTGGTACTAGTTAGACTGAAAATGAAGACTGTCAGTTAATCCTTCCAATCAGCTGCTAAATTTCCAATACCAACGCAAAACCATGATGATTTCCTTCTGGATTTAAAAGTAGAAAATCTTTCAAGTATCAATAACTCATCTAACTGTCTGAATTGTATCTGTATTTCCCAGATTTTTTCTTTGGGGGACATCTTTCTGGTTTAATAACTAACTCTGGCTGTTACTGATATGTAAAAAAAAGGCCATGTATGAAAGAAATAATTTCAACTTGAGGCAAAAAATGACAAAAAAGCCCAAAATTGTAACAAAAATCAAAAATCAAAAATCTTCATACATCAATCAAACAATAATTCTGTCTGTTCATTAAATATTACAGTATAACACTGGTAAATAACAATGCTGAGATTTACATTGTGATGACATAAAAATGAGTTCCCCTCCACTGCACACAGCCACACACACATCTGTTCAGCTCTGACACACAGCCGCCTGTCATCACATCAGTCCGCGGCTGCTGGTGGCTGATGACAGGGCATCGGGAAGGACGCCACCTCCTTCCCAGAAGGCCTTGCTTCTGGGAGGCAAGGAGGCTCCCCACCTGTTCGAGGTAAAGGGAGAAGCCCGGCTGACGATAAAAACATGACTATCAGTTGGACTGTCTGTTTGTGTCACCTCTTTCCTTAATCAGGAGAGGAGAAATAAGACATGACATCACATATATACATATAATATAAGCAGAAATCTCCTGAGCTGAAATCTTCTCTGTTTGCATCTTTAACTTCATTTATTTAGTGGGTTGAATATGACCTGAAAACATCCTGATAGTGTCTCCTTTAACCTCTGCTTTGATGTGGGGGGACTACAGTGACTACTCTGCATAACGAACGTGTAGTGAACAGGCGGGGGTTTGGTTTTAATCCTGCGTGCCTCGTGTTCGACCTCAGCACGCCTCGGCTCCGATTAGAAACACAATCACGCTGTAGCCGCCGCCGTCCCGCCTGTTTGACATTCAGCGGTTTATTCAGCTGCACGATGCCCGGAGGCAACAACCACACCATGCTGTTAGCATTCATTAGGATCAGGGCACAGAGCAGACCGAGGATTTAATGGGCAAGAATGAGTGAGGAACCCCTGAATCCCTGAGAACTGCCTTACAGTGTCTGACCTGTTGTTCCTGTGGAATTATTACAGCTTGCATGTAGGGTCAATAATGACCTGCTGTGTTTGTTTTTTGTATTAGCTAAACTGGGCAGACACTAAACAAATTACCCACACAGTCTACAGACCTAAACCCCCTTGGAGATGGTTTGGGTTAAAATGGACCGAAGGTGAAAGCAAAGCAACAAGTGCAACCCATATATAAGAACAGGAAGTATAACGTTTGGACAGATTCTGCTGGGTTTTGGTCTACATTTGTTTAATGTTGGAAAATTAAGCAAATACGCTGCAATCAGTCCCTGTTTGTTGTGTACCACATGATGTACAGACAGCTCTGTCACTTACTTTGATATTAAAGAAAAATGAAAATCCAAACATTTCTCAGGCAATTTCTGTCTATTTTCTCGGATTTTGGAGTGCATCAAACATTTTTCTCCATCGCTGTCAATGTCTCAAGTATGACCTAAAAAAATGGGATCATGCAAAAGTTTTGTCTGGATTTACATTTAGTTTTTCTTTCCTGAACAGTTTTATATTTAGTGCTATTATAAGCAGCCTGACTGAGTTCAATATGGAGCCACACTGATGATTTAACAGTAAAATCACTGGGGATGTGAATGTGACACCGTGCAGCCGCTGTGTTTCACTGGCCAAATTGTCATCACATGACGTTTTCACACCCTGAAGATCCTGCACGCACACGCACACACACACACACACACACACACACGCTGGCACTGGGCTGCTGTTCGTGGTGGCAGAGTGTCTGGGGAGAAGCGGTGGACGGACGGGTCACCCGGCACGGTTGGCAGCTCAGCTCCGGCCTTGGCTCGGCTCGCCATCGCCGTCTGCATGCACTCATGATGTTGGCAGGTCAGTCCACCACCCTACCCCAGCCCCAAACACACACACACACACACACACACAAACACACTCAACTACATCAGCCCTGTATAATCCTGCACCCCACCCCCTCCTTCTCCTGGCTGCAGATTACACACCTACATGCTAGATGCAAGGTTAGGGGTGGGTGATGGGGGAGAGGGGTGGTGATGGGGGGTAGGGATGCCCTAACTCCCCCAACACCTTCTACGCACACACACAGTTCTGATGTCAGCTGGCTGTGAAAGGCGGAGGTTGACCACTCGCTGTGATTAAGCACCAACTGGGCTCCGGCCAGGGGACTGGAGTCTCGCCACACTGCCCCATCGTGCTCCTCCACCAGCCAACAACCTCCTGCTGAACCTCCTTAATCTCCTCCTCCTTCTCTCTGAGAACATGTCCACACACAGCTGGCTGAATTTAAAAGCTTATCTTTTCTTCTCTGGTTTTGGCCTAACATGTTCAAGCACCACAAAATTTGTTTTTTCAAAATGAAAAGGCTTTATTCTAACCCTCTCTTTGACACTACTCATCCAGAAAGCTATCTAAATCTGAAAAAATATCTTCTCTGCTCTCGTCTTCCATCAGGTCCAGGATGTTTTTAAAAACTCTCACTTGACTGTAATCAGCGCCTTGACTGTGGGCATGGAAGGTGCCTACATTACCCATAAAATAACTGAACCTCTGATAGTTGGGGGGAGATAGGGGTGTGTTATGCCTACACCTGGAAAGAGTGGAGGTTTACAAACCTAAACATACCAACAGGCGAACTTCATCTTCTGGTGTCAAACTCCAATGAAGCATTTTATCATTTAGGTACGAGGGCGTGATGTAGAAACCTGATCCAGACATTTCTTTCAGCATCTTTTGAGGCTCAGGGCTTCCCTCCAACAGTCTCGTATTCAATCAATACACAATCAATCAGACTGGGTTATCACTCTCAGATCAAAGATTGAAGACACTGATGACACTTGTTTAATGAAAGTCAGAAACTGGCCATGTGGAGAGTGAGAGAAAGATGGCTTCCTATTCAAAGCTGAAACGCTGTGGATAAAAGCCGAACTCCAAAGACACATGCATGCATATACGTGTGCATATACATGCACACATGCGTGTGCTTGCACAGACACACACACACACAAATGCACACACTCCCAGCAGGGCAAGAGGACAGGATTCTGGCTGATGATGCATGAAGTCCTGACTGCAGCCAACTCCTCTCTGGCCTCGACTGGCTAATGTGAAGCTACTGCTGCTGCTTCACTGAGCGCACTCCGTGGGACACAAGCCGTCAAACCCACGGCCGCTCCGCCTGGCCCCGTACCCTTCGGTCCATCCACCCATTCATCCATCCAGCCATAGGGCCGTGCTGGGTTAGCCTCAGCTCACGTAACCTCCAACACACACGTGGTTGTTTCATTATGACCCCCCCCCCAAGATGGACGAATAAACAATTCTGAGAAATTAAAATAAATAAGTGATGAGTGATTTGTTGAACCTTGATGTCGCTTTCTTGAGAGATAATATTTATTGCTATGTGGAATGCTGCCCTACAAAGGAAAAACACAATATTTGGTCATGAAGTCATAACCTGTATTTGACTGATAACATGAAATATGCATAGCTTCCCAAAATGCAGCACAGAGCAGTGCCTCTCATTTTCTTGACTTGCAAATTTCATTTGTTTTCTTGGACGCACCAGCAGGAAGTGTTCTTCCAAAACACACCCAGCTGAATGCATGACCACATGGTGAAAAGTTTGTCAAAGTTAAGTGAAGCTGACTGTGATGTATTAGCTATTTGCAGGCTGATTTTCATAGAAGGATGCAGGAGGGAAGTCAATCTAAAATAGGAGGAGGATTTGGAAAATACTTGGCAGTGAGTGATGTTTTTCAAAACTGGTTTTGAGAAATTTTTATTATCTGAAAAAGCAAAGAATTGAGTTGATCAGTTGATCAGTTGATTTCATTTATTATGGTGAAAAAGTTGTAGCAATAACTGGAGAAATTGTTTCAAAACTTAAGGTGTTTTATTCAGGAACAGAAATTTATGATTTAGTGTAACAGCTTGTTGAAGGAGGCTTTATCCATTATAGTGACTTTGCTTGTAGTTTTGTGCAGTGGAAAATGTAATGATTCTGCAGCAGGAGGCCCTCAGGTCTGCAGTGAGATCAGATTTACATTTGTTGGCCTCTCAGCTGGTATCAGCGGGTCTCACGGGCCTGCAGCCACGACCCCAAACCACTTTAATATCATGTGTGTGTTTGGTTGTGTGCCCAGGTTATCCTGCCACGTTGCCTCCCTATAAGTTGGTGATACTGAAAGCAGGCTGCCAGAGGCCCCTGGAGGCTCCTGTTAATTCACTGTCGGTCTTATAATGGGCCCCGTTCACATATTAATCAGATCCATGGACTCCATCATTGTTTACATGCCTATGAAGGGATTTTGCTTGGTATGTGTGTTGTGGACGAGGTTGTTGAGTCAGTGATGTGAGAGAAAAGGCCAAAGGTCATCATTTGGTGACAGAGTAGGAGGAGGAGGAGAAGCCGGTTGTCCTCGCGGCAGTGAACGCACCGTCGAGCCGCTTCCTCATTTCATGTGGAAAAACCAACTAATTACGTGGAAATATGATAATGTATAACGCTCGGGGAGCCGCCCGCTCAGCCCTGCTTATTACCCAGGGTCCTCCACTCCTTCCCTCGCCCTCTCTCTACTGATATTTCTCCCAGGGAGTCTCGCCCTTTCACGACTGGAGAAACATTAGCAGCCAGTCCGGTTTGTTTTGCATCAAAACGACGCCTCATTTGCATAATGTGAGGATGAGCTCCTCCCTCCTTATTGCTGCCAGGGAAGGTCAGACCCCCTCCTCTAAAGCCCCCCCATCTTCCTCAGGAAGTGATACCCCCCACAAACACACACTGCCTCCTCCTCCCCATCTCTCTTGCCTATCTTCATCTTCTTGTGCATCCATTTGTCCGGCCTCACCTGATACTGCCGGCCAGGCTTCAGGCCTGTGTGTGTGTGTGTGTGTGTGTGTGAGATCCACTTCTTGTTCCACTTCCTTGTTGACCCAGCATCATCAGGAGGAAGGGGAGGAGGAGGGTGTCAGTCAGTCATTGGTTCTGACGTATTAAAGCTGACAGGTTCCCAGTGTGACTCTCAACCTCCACTGGTCACCAGTATGACTCTATAATGGGACTAATGGGCCTGAGAGAAGATCAAGCTCCACTACAACAGACACACAGAGACACTTAGACAAAGTCAAATGTATTTCTACACACACACACACATATCAGTCTTCGACAGGTCTCATTGTAATCATCCCCCAATCCTATTTGTGGGTCTAAAATTGATATATATTTGGTACATGATACATGACATTCAGAAAACAGAGGGGGACCCGAGTATGACCTGACCCGTCCCTATTTAGACCCAAGTATATTTAGACCCAATCTAAAATGCAGTTGACCTGAACAGAGAGATGACACATACAGGTACTTTCATTTTCAATTTAGCTCTGTGTGTCTTGTGCATGCATGTGAGAGAGAGCGGGGCGAGCAGGGCAGCCACATATAAGTCAGTGAATAGGAATCACTGCCTGTTGCTGAGTGGGAGGACGGATGTGTAGATTAAGTTTTTGTGGGTGTGGGGAATTGCAGACATTCTTTCAATTCATGGCAGTATAATGGTGGATAAGGATGGCCTCATATCATTCTCTTACTCCAGCCTCGCTCTGTATTGATTCTTCTGGAAAAATCCCTCTCAACCACTATTTTATGTATTTGTATCGGTTTGATGGTGCCCAAACAATATAACATGTAATAAAAAAACACATTAAAACTACACTACTGAATATATGGTCAGGGACCATTTGCAAACACTTAGTTGTTCATATTGTTGTAGCCAAACTTGCTACTGTTTCGATCGCTCCAGAGACGATCACAGATAGAGACGATCAGAGTAGATGTCAAGTTGCAAGACACCTGATCTTAAATGTGTGGATGTCAAGGAAGTGGAAACCTGCACGTTGCATGTGTGACAGTGATGTGACAGATCAGTGAAACACTCAGAGTTATTGTTAATGACATATGGACCACACTGACACTGAGCAGGCACTTTCACTGTGAATCTCTTAATAAAGACGTCTTTCTCTCGCAGCTCCAGCTCCTCATGGGCCGGTGCTGCCGAGCTGAACCGCTGCCATGAGGCTGGCAGTGGCCCGCTCTGATTCTCCTGCCAACACACCACCGGTGGAGAGGCTTCAGTCAACGGCTCCAAACCACCGAGCTGCTTTAATCTCTCACTTTATTTGTGGCTGTAAAGAGGCTCTGCAGAAGCCCTCGGCTCCGACCGGAGGGGTGTCGTCTGCTTACCTGATAATTACTGAACTCCAGAAAACTGTCTTTCAAAGAAGCACGGACCAATCCTCTTTTTCCCGGCCAGCAGAGCTGTTACAAGGTGTCTGCTGCCAGCAGAGGGAAAGCCTGCAGTCCTGTTTCCTCCACCACACAGCTCCACCTCTGCAGATTCAACACCCAGAGAATCTGCCACTCCATGATCACAAGGACAAAATGTTCACCAAGTTTATGGCCAACAAAGTAGCTCGGTCGAGAGCAAAATTCTTCTTCTTGTTTCTTTCCTGCCTTCGCTCGGTGGTACAGACTGTTCCAGGATTTAATTATGGGTCAGTGAGGAGGAGAAATTAATTTCAGGCGGTGGAGGAGTCACGACGTCAGGCTGACAGGGGCCTCGGGGCCGAGGAGGTGGGCGCTGGGCCAAACGCCATGGCAAAGTCTAAAGTCACCACGCAAAGGGTAGCAGTCAGAAGTGATCAGAGAGCGCCGGACAGTCGACTGGAAGTCAGTCAGAGCCGCAGCGACGTTTCTGGCACCGAAGCCACCAAATGAACCTAAATCCAGTCTGACAGACACGCTTCAACTTTCAGCACAACTTTCTTTGTGTGACCTCTTAATGCTGAGGTTACAACAGGGAAATGTGGATTCTACATAAAGTTTTTTCTCCCTAGTATTTTGTATAGTCCAAAGTCACTGTGAAGCTGTTTCCACTCCTTTTGAGTATGAAACAAGTGTTTGTGTGATTGTCACGGAATTAACAGATGAAAGCAATCTGTGTGCACAAAGCATGCAAATGCATCCTGGATGATGATCTTTGCCTGCAAGGAATCTGCAAGACTTAATTAAAATTTACTTGAGTAAAATTAGGAAAAATTCCAAGTTGTGATAAAGAAAAACATTTTAAAGTGTGCTGTCTACAATGATACCAGCCCATGGTGAACAGAATAAATACAAGTACGACCAGTAAAAGTAAATATAAAGTAATAACAAGCAATGGCAAAGGCAGCGACACAGAATAAAAGAAATCATTACATAAATAAATAAAAACGAGCCAAGAGACAGAAACACAAGGGGCCTACATGTAATCAAATATTTATAATCTTAAATCTAAATTCAGCTCTCCAAGTTCTCCAATATTTCATTTCCAGTTCCCTCATCATACAGATTATAACGCCTTTTAAGACAAATTTGTGATTTTGGGCTACATATATGAAACCCATTCTCAAACTGGCAGACAACTTTAATATGAAGCTGCTGGACCTTCCATTTATATTTGAATTATATCATGATTAATGTCTTTTCTATTGAAAATACAAATTTAACACTGGATTAACACAGGACTCCTTTGTGAAATCTGTCAACCATTATTTGAAATGACAATTTAATTTTCGCTAATAAATTTGCTAAAATTAGCATGTACCATAAAATCGTTGTTTTGGTATTATTTCCTAACTGCAGGAAGAACCGGATCACTTCTACTTTACCCATTTTTAAGTAGATCTGATCAAGTTTTAGAAAGAAACCTCTTTAACACAAATGCTACTGTGTTTTCATTCACTTTGGTTCCATCTGCTTCTGCTCTGTCATTTTCTGAGCTCTGTTAAGCTGCTGCAGATGAAACTCAACATTTCCTGCACAACTGTTTCACATTAGAAAAACTTCCAGCGACAAAGAGGTCATAGTCCCTTCTGTGCCCCGTGGGTTTTTAATTTGAAACATCTGCAGGAAGTATTGAGACGAGCCAACAGTGGCTCTCGCCATCAGGAAAATGTCAGAGCAGAAGTCGATGAGACAATCACTGAATGAGAAATGTATTTTTCTGGTAGGATAGAAATTGTTTTATACTGAATTTATCATTTGTGACATAGTACTACAGGGGTTTTTTTAAATTATAAAGTTAAGACCTCTTTTGACTTTTGATGCAGAAAACACACCTCAGCACATTCCTGATTGGCCTCAGTGTTGACCTGACAGCTGACCAACAGCTCCCTGACCTCGACCAATCAGCTGAGAGACAGTTTATTTCTCTCATTTTAATAACAGTCCCATCGTTGTTATCCTGTCCTTATTCAGGTTAGAAGTATTTCATTTCCAAGGTGGTTGATTGGCAAAACAGAGAGAAGAGAAATGACAGGAAAGAAAGCAGATTTCCTTCCTCCTGGATGGTTTTCCCAGTGATTGGACCCTCCTCGAACCGAACCACCGCTCTCTGCGGTTTCTGACAGACATGTGTTTAAATACTCAGACTCTCAATGCTGACCTGAAATGCCAGCACACTGCTCGGGAAGCAAGAGATTCAAACTGAGAACAAAACAGAATGCAGCGGGTGCAGAAAGGAAGATTTTCTTAGCAAAGTTATTGACAAGACCAGATCTTCCCAACAACTACTGGTCAGATTCCCTGGAAACCTGTGACCCTTGACCTTTCCTTTAGTGCAACATCAGGAGGAAAACATCCACATGAAATATCAAAATCAACTGGGGTGATTTTTATATAATTTACTAAACACAAGTTGCTACCAGTCATTCTCTTTGACTTGCTCTTGTTCTGTCCGCTCTGTTCTGGTTCCCTCTGTGGGTTCTACAGTCCTGCACAACTCTCCATCCAGGATTTCACCAAAGTCTTGAGCTTTTATCATTCTCTTTTTTTATATTTATTCATTTATTTTTTGCCCTTATCAGCACAAACTTCGCCTGCACAGAAGCCGTACATGCTGCTGGTTGTCGTTCATGTTTGTCTTTGTACAAGAACATGTGACTGTTGGTGTGGATTTGCCTTGTGTGTGTGTGTCTGTGCGTGTTGGTAGAATAAAAGAGGTGAACAGGTCAGCTCTGCTCTACTGCTTTCACTCAGTTGTGAACAGCGGCTCAGTGGGGGGCGGACCTGTTTGTTCACCAGGCCATTAATGTGGGCAACAGTCTGCACCGAACCATTTTGGACCAATAACAGCACCGTGGCAAAAAGGCTTCCTTATTTAATTTTGTGATTTTCTCCTTGGATTATAAAAGCTGTATTGTGTATATGCTGTCAAAATGCTGAAGGACTACAACACAGACACTACAGGTCCTCTAAGTGGGAAGAAGAGCGAGCGTCAGAGTAAAAGGTGTATTTTTTACATTTATCAGTGTCACAGAGGGAGAGTGAGAAAGAAGGACAGAGAGGCAACGAGACAGGGGGCTGTAAAAATAAGAGTCCTGGAAACCTCACTGCACATTTCCTGTTTGCTCTCCCTCTCTCCCTCTGTCTCTCATTCTCTCTCTCTCCAGTTTTGGCTTTAAGACTCAACCAGTCACAGAAACTTGCTCGCCCTTTGTTCTCCATATCTTACAGTTCACCCCCTCTCTTTGCCTCCTCTCTCTCTCTCTCTCTCTCTCTCTCTGCCAGACGTCTCGGGGTGACGGTAAGCTGTTGAATGGGGGGTGGTTGCAAACAGTGAGTGTGAAGTGTGTGTGTGACAGCATTCCTCTTCCTCTGAACGTGTGCAGAAGGTGAAGAAGACGGAGACAAAGACTGGAGCTCCAAGAACTGGAGGTAGGTGCCAACCAACTTCACACACTCTCTCTCTCACACACACACACACACACACACACACACTCACACACTTGGTTGTTGCTCTCTTGTGCCAACACACACCTCCAACAGGCCTCGAACAATGAAGAAAGACCAAGTAGACAAAAATCAGGGAATCTTTTATTCTCTCAATCTTCTGTTTTTTGGGCTTCTTTCTAATTTGAAACACTTGTAAACGCACACATTCATGGAAGCGTGCCCCTCCAGTTTTACGGGCTGAGGATGTGATTAGAGCAACAGGAGTTCAGTGGAAACTTTCCCAACAGCGTTTTCTTGCAGTATGTTTAGCTCCTTCAGGTCTGCAGCTTCTACCTGCTGCTCAGCAACACAGGGCTGCTGCATGTGCATCTGAACTCAACTGTATGGACAGAAAAACACGCTATGTGAACTTCTCCACCTACAAATGAATAGTTAGACTAGTATAGTCTAGAATAGTTAGATATAACATGGATACAGAGAGATCAATTCAAACACACATGTAAACTCATGAATAAACAGTGAAACTGATGTATAGACAGATGAAGTTACACTAAGCAGATTGATGAGAGATAGAACCGAGAACATGGCAAATTTGTTTCCACATACATGAAATAAATATATTCATTTTTGTGACTGCTTCACAGAGTTCCATGAACTTGGGTTGCAGAGCGGGTTGCAGCTTTGAATAGTGGGAATATTTAGCCGTATGACAACATTTGTACAGTATGTTTACCAAATGGAAACCTAGATTAGCTCATCTTAAACTTCAAAATCAGTTTGTCGGCCCAAACCACCCAATAAAAATTACATTGCTCTGCTAATCTGAATGTATCTCAACAGTAATAGTGGTAGCAGCAGCAGCAGTATGTAATATGTATGTAAGTAATATCTTTAGGTGTTGTAGCAACAGTGCAACACAAGTGGTGCTGGGGAGAGCAGCAGTAGCAACAATAACATAAGCAGTTCTCTGCTGCTTTGTTGTTTCATAGATGGAAATCTGAAGGGAAGACTAAATACTCAGCATGTTTGGAATGAAAATAATCCAGTTTAAAGCCTTTGAATTTGGCCCCATTTACCAGCCAAAGACAGAGTCCAGAAACCGTCAGCGTCAGTGTTCAAAGGGCTGTGTGGGTCTGACTGTGGTCAGATCTGAAGTTAATGATCATGTCTCATTCAGGACTGTTCACCTCAGAGCTGCAGCATACTGTGTGTTTTCCATTCAGCAGGAGTGAATCACTTCCAGCCATCGCAGCAGCTGGAGGATCATTTAACACGCGTCCTGCCTCAGTCTTGGCCCGGTCCTGTCCAACATTCAGTCATTTTTGCAGAGGCAAGGCACCAATCCACAGGATGTCCAGGTGAGACTCAAATGAATTACTCAGATGGCAGGGAAGTTTAATCTGTAATCTGTCTGGATCTGTAATCTGTCTCTGGAGTGGAGGAGTTTCTCTGTTGTTTTCTGCCTGAAAACTCCTTCAAGAACCTCAAACTGAAATTTATTGTTTTGTGTAGAATTTTAACTAAATTAAGAGTGTGCAGCCATAGCAACTCCTCTGTGATTCTGTGTAGTCAGACACAGTGGTGAGCTAAATGCCAAACACTGGAGGGAAAGTCAGAGAATCACCAAAGACAGAAAGGTTTGCATATCGTTGGGTGACTCACAGTTCGAGTATCTCTACAGCTTGAAACAACCCAGTTTTATGGCTGTCTGTGAAATAGCTTTTCGAGTTGAGGTAATATAACCTAAATCATCTTAAAAACCCGAATCCAAAATAACATATTCACAAAGTTCTCAAAACTTCTTTTTCCCGTAACTACCTGTAACAACATTACACAACAGGTTAACACACGTCCATCTGAAACCTTGAACTAACAAAGTGATACTCATCTGGCTGGATGGGAAGTGACACGCCGGCTCCAGTTGGCGCCCCACTTTGATCCTAAAAACACCAGCCCTCCCCCCCGCTCTGCCCGTCCCATGCCACTTCCAGCACCTCCACGGGGTCACGCAGATTAACCTCTTGTTTCCTGCAGTGGGCTTTAGTTTGAAGTGAAATGGAGGGTGAAAGCGTTTTCCGGCCAGGAGTGTGGAGCAGTGGGGGGAAGAAGCCAGGCCAGCCAGCTGCATGCTGGGAGTTTTTTTAAGGGTTTGGAGGATTTAGAGGAGTTTTGGTGTTGGCCAAAGACAGTGGAATCAACTCAGAGCTGAGTAATTTGGCAGTAATGGATGGAATGCATAAAATGAAAGGAATTGCTTGTAGTCTTAAATCCAAAATCCAAACCTCAGTGTTTTTTGTTTTAACTCATCTCTCCTCCACAGGTTATAGTGACTCTACATAAAAGATGAGGATGTGGGCTGAGGCAGACTGACAGAAAAATGCTGAAACACTGGTACCTGAGATAACTTTTCCACAGAACAACTTTTTTCCCCTGAACGTGTGAAACAAGAAGCCCTTGCTGATCATCAAATGGCTGCTGTAAGCTTGTTGTTGCTGCTGGCAGTGGCAGCTACCTGCAGCTGCAGTTTGGTCATGGTAAACTCTGGTGTGGAGGTCACCAGGGGACGCTCAGTGTTCATCACAGAGAAGGAGCTGAAGATCACTGTGGCTCCGACCACCGACTGTAAGGTGGAGGTGGTGATGAACGAACCCATAACTCAAAGAGTGGGGAGGCTGACTCCACAGGTGAGGATGTGCCTGCTGTAGTTTGTGGTAGCCATTTATGTCAGCAGTATTAAAATGATCCAACAATGTCTGTGGTATAAATGAACAGAAACAGTACAGTGATGTCGCTGACGGTTTGTTCTGTGTTGTTTGCAGGTGTTTGACTGCAGCTTCCTGGAGGATGAGGTAAAGTACATCCACAACGGCAGTCCTCTGCTGAACAAGGACACAGTGATGCTCAGAGTCTACAGGTTAGTTAGCAACTGCGAGCAGTGATATTATACATGCTGTAGTATTAGTGCAACAACAATGGTGGTTATTGTTACATTTGTTGTAATATTAGTACACATGAAGTTACATAAGATATTCAGCATTATATACATAAATATAAGGGAGATTGAAATTTTACAAATGCAACTTTGCTGAACTGGTGATTTAGTTTGTTCAAGTTGAGAAACTGAGTATTAGGAATAATGTCTGATTGCAATAGTATACTATATGTAAACTCTTCTTTAAGACTCACATCTAACATGCTGTGACGTATCTGTCTGGAGGTTCACGTCCTCAGACACACTGGTGGAGACGGTGGTTCTGCCGGTGCGGATTGTGGAGTCAGAGTCTGGTGTGGTGGAGCTGGGCAGTGCTCCTCTGGTGGTTCCTCAGTTCTACGGTTTATCCAATGCCATTGATGGCTCCGTGCTCCACATCAGGACCATGGCTGACCTTGTTTGCACTGTCCGATTGATGAGCACTGACACTAACGTCCCTGCTCTGGGTCAGCTGGTGAGGGAGGAGGACTCCATACAGAGGAAAGGTGCATCACAGTTGGACACAACATATACTGGTACACAGTCAGTTCAGGTCACCGGTTTCACTTCTATTCTAAAGTACTGCTCAGGTATGTCAGACCTGTGGTCTGACATAGAAGACACAGAACAGAGAATTAGAAAAACAAAACAAAACAAATTCATCCATACAAACAAAAAAATAACATAAATAAATAAATACATAAAATAATCTGTCAGGGAAATATTTAACAGTTCAAAGAAAAATAGTGCAAAAGTGGTCTTCATTTACTTCAGTTAATTTAAGCCCTCTTTTCAACCATCCCTTGTTTCTTTTTTAGGCAGAGAGACAGCAGCACTCTGTCCGGGAAACAAACCCTGTCTTCATGACACTAAGGAGGTTCGTTTCCTCAAAACCAGCTGCCAGGACTTCCTGAGCTCCGGTCTGAAGTACCAACACCTCAGCCCTCCGTCACCAGAGATTGACTACATCCCCATCAAGGTGGAGCTGAGGGACCAGACCACCAGGGCCCTGATGGAGGTGTGAGATACAACCAGAAATTAAATTGACCCTCCCAAAGAAAGGGAAAGACTAATCTATGTGTCAAAAACAGTGTGCAGGAGGGAAACAATGTTTAGAGAAGACATGTATTAACACTACAAATTGAAACTCAAAGGTGCTTCGATTGTCGTTTTCTCAGGTAGGTTTATTGGCAGTCAGAAGGTGACATGCCACTTATATGTACCTTTCTCAGCTCCGTAGATAGAGGAGCAGGTTTAAAAGGCTTCAAAAATCCAAATTGTTAAAATGTTTAAACATTTTTCTCACTTTGTTATCACAGGAAAAGTGTGTCGTTCATACAAGGACCTGTTGTTTTTAACACTTCTGATTGCATATTCTAGGGCAACACTTGCTTACTCTTCGACACCACATGTAACAGCAGAAGTGGTGGCAGTATGTGTTGATTTCTGGAGAAAACTTTGGAGAAAACTTTGGGGAAAACATGGTGACTTTATCCTTCATCTGAGCTTTTCTGTCCCTTCCACCACCAGACAGAGGCGGTATGGTTGCCAGTTTTGATCCACGGTGCGATGCAGAACCAGCCCCCCCAGGCCGCCTTCATGGTCTCCTTCATCCTAGAGGTGGACCAGTTCATCCTCACACCACTCACCACTGCGACCCTGGATGCTAAGGACCATGAGACTCCGCAGGAGAGGTTGGTTTTCAACGTGACCGTCCCACCCGATGAAGGCTACATTACCCACCTGGATGATCACACCAAGCCTATCAGGTCCTTCAGCTGGCTGGACCTCCACGAGATGAAAGTGGCCTACCAGCCTCCCAACGGCAGCCATGCACACCGCAGGAACTATGAGGTACAGGATTTTAATACTGGATGTGGAGTAAAGACCAATTTAAAACATATAAAAAATCTTCAACACATCAAAAACCTGTAGCCACTTTCATTGCCCCAGTGGTAGCGGGGGAAAATTAAATTAATCAATTTCATACACGAAGAGCATTTGTTTTGTACCAAATAAATTCATCTGGATGATACTGGATGATACTACTCCCAACCAAACAGTTTGAATTTGAAAGTTATCTAACCCTGAACCAAACTGTTTTGCCTGCTAAACAAAACAGGACAATTAGCTAACAACTTCACAGGACCTTAAAATATCTCAGTTTTAAGTTGGTGGGCTGGCTAGCTAGTTTGGTTGGAAAAGTCAAATTACCTTTCAGTGTGGGGACTGACTAAAAAGAGACTTCCAACTTTTCTGACAGGTGATTAATTAAGAAAAAATGTCTGTATTTTTAATTAAATTACATTTTCAGCTATTTATGTGATATCTGTCTCTATATCTTCTCTAAGGTGGAGTTCCAGGTTATAGATGGTTCCTATACAACCAGCACACCCATCATGGTCCACATCTCGATCAGGGCAGCTGAAACAAATGCACCCAGAGTATCCTGGAACATGGGTATTTAACGATTTTTAATGAAATTTTAAAAGAATAATCTTTTCTCTGCATGTCTTACATTGAATGAAATTTTAGTGGTAGCACAGTTGTTGACAAGAGATTTTTTTTATTTTCCCCCTTTATCTCTGGTGTCTCAGGTCTCGACCTGTTGGAGGGTCAGTCCCGACCAATCACCTGGGAGGAGCTCCAGATAGTCGACAATGACAACATCAATGCCGTCTACCTGGTGGCTGTGGATGGACCTCTCCACGGTCGTCTCACTGTCAGAGGTGAGGGAGTCACTGGGTCAAATAGACAGCTTTTAGAATAAATGAAACATACAGGAGCTGTATTAGTCTATAATCTGTGCTAAATGGGGGTGTTTAGTTTAAACACCCACTGATTAGATTAACTTTATTAATCCCACAACGGGAAATTTACACGTTGCAGCAGCAGAGGAAAGGTGAAAAGAAACAAAAGAAGAAAGACATAGTGAGCATAATTTACAGATATTGCCAGCATTGCTGACAGGAGAAACAAGAAGTCAATTGTACAACAATTGTAAAGAATAAAAAATTAAAAAATTATGGACTGATATATTATATGATAGCAAGTATGGTGATGTGACCTCAGTTCCATTAACAGATTTCAGGTAGTGGATGTGTTGTAGAGCCTGACAGCGGTTGGGATGAAGGACCTGCGGAACCTCTCCTTCTTACACCGTGGGTGTAACAGTCTGCTGCTGAAGGAGCTGCTCAGGGACCCCACCGTGTCATGTAGGGGGTGAGAGGTGTTATCCATGATGGATGTCAGCTTAGCTAACATCCTTCTCTCCCCCACATCCTCTACAGAGTCCAGGGTACAGTCCAGGACAGAGCTTGCTCTCCTGATCAGTCTATTGATCCTGCTCCTGTCTCTGTCCGTACTGCCTCCTCTCCAGCAGGCCACAGCAAAGAAAATGGCTGAGGCCACCACAGAATCGTAGAAGGTCCAAAACATTTCCTTCTCAGGTTGATTTATCTAAAGAAGTTTTGAGTCGAACAGAAATCTGCTGCAGCAGCTGTTATAAGAAACATAGTCACACAGTAGGTGTATTGGATGGTTGGAACTTTTGTTCTACTAGGCGGGTTTCCATCCTCCTCCTCCTCAGTTTGGACTCTTGTTTATTGGCCATTCTCGTTAAGAAGCAGCAAAGCTGACAAAAGTTTGGCTCTGCTTTCTACACATGTACGGCGTGGGGCCTGTAGGAGGCAGTTGGTAGATCGGCTGGTGGAGATGTGTCTCAGAGGAGGAGGTGCTGCTGACCCTCAGTGCTGTGACTCGGGGGCGGTGACGCTGAAGCGTGGGGACAGTCACTGCAGGATCTGTCCAACGCCTTCAGCCAAATGGATGGCTGCCTGTCCTGCCACACACTCCCCCACACTTTCTCGGCAGCACACACACACACACACAGTCCTCCCAGTCCATTTTTCCTTTATGGGACTGTTGCCCAACGCCACCTTTGGGCCCAATTACCAAGTTGTTTCCATCACTTGGACCAGTAGCCAGTTCCCCTCGGTAAAGTTGCTAATGAGGTTCGGGCTCGCGACCGCTCGTCTCTCAATCTGTCTGCTGACCTTGCCCTTCTGTCTCTCTGGCACGCGCAGGGAGACAGGAAGCCCCCATCCTGGCAACCGGACGGCCACCGGGAAGGACGCCATGTTTTGCCCCACCGGTGTTCACTGCACAAACCCCAGCCAGCGCCTCACGGTGCCTTCAGGCGCTAAGAGAAACTTGTTATTTCCAAGCGACAATGGGCGAAAAAACAGTGCGTGTGCCGGAGACGGTAATTGAATCAAAGTGCGACGCTTTGGCTGGAAACTGAGCCATGCGCTGACAACAACACATGTTCGCCAGTAGGCCGCCAGTCACGTGACGCTCCGCTGTTAACGTTAGCGTGTTGTAGGGTGTGAGGAAGGCCAGCCAGCAGCAGAGAGCTGACACACGGACATGGCCTACATTTCATAATGTAGGACAAAGAAGTCTTTCATCGTTAGTCCAACTCTTCATGCTGTTGAACATTAACGGGTTCAGACTCCTCAGTTTGTTTTTGAGCCTTTCAGAATAAGAAGTATTAATATAACAAAATTATCATGACCTGGCACTAAAACTTCAAAAACAACAAACACAAACACACACACACACTTAAATTATAAACTCTGTATTACATATGAATTGCATATCAAGTGCAACATATAATCGCCTGCCCCAAATCAAATCTGCATCTCATTTTCTGTACCTCCTGTGTTTCCCAGGTGGGAAGGCGTTCATGTTCCGCGTGCAGGACCTAAGGGAGGGTGTGGTCGTCTACCATCACTCCGACAGTGACACCACCCGTGACCACGTCATCTTCCGCATCAGTGACGGCCGTCACAGCATCCGCCACAAGTTCCCCATCAACATCCTGCCTAAAGACGACTCTCCCCCTTTCCTCATCAACAATGTGGCGGTGGAGGTGCAAGAGGGCGGAGCCGTGAGGCTGGAGGAGTACCTGCTGTTAGCCTCCGACCTGGACTCCAGTGACGACTACATACTGTACCAGATTGTCTCTTTCCCCCGGGCGGGGAAGATAGTCAGAAAGGCCTCCACCCAGGACACAGGTGAGGGTGGATCTGATTTATTGTGATTTGGAAAATAGAAGTAAAGAATACATAAATTTGTATGATGCGAGATGGAGGTGCATATGGTTTGTTATCACGGATTGGTGTTGATGGTCATCATCACACAATGCTCTTGCTGTGTTGCCCCCCTCATGCAGGAGTTCCAGTGGATAGTTTCCTGCAGAGAGACCTGATCCAGGGTCAGATCTACTACCAGCACTCAGGAGAGGAGCAGTTTGAGGACTCCTTCGACTTCACGCTGTCTGACAGCCACCAGCCTCCCAACCTCTCCCAGACATATGTGAGTCAAACAATAATATTTATAGAAAGCAGTGAAGTCCCACTACATCTTAAAATACTTCCCTCTTTGGAATAGAAAAATTATTTTCAGAAGTTCCTTTCTCCTCCTGTGTTTCCAGACGGTGGTGGTCCATGTTTTCCCGGTGAAGGACCAGCTGCCACTGGAGGTTTCCGGCACGGTTCGCTCTCTGACGGTGAAGGAGACAGAGGTGGTTTACATCACTCAGACTCACCTCCACTTCACTGACAGAGAACATCCAAGCACCGACCTAACCTACGTCATCACGCAGCCCTGCTTCAGCCCACTGCATCCTGTGTAAGAACAGGGCAGAGTCCATAGTGGTCTAATGTGAAACTTTATCTTATGGGCTTTGGGGAGAAGTTTTGATTCAGAAAAAAAACAAACCTCCCTTTTATTTCTGTAATTTCAGGCTGATGGATGCAGGACGCCTGTTTTACACAGACACCACCAACGTCATGAAGAAAGACCACATGGTGCCGGTGTTAAAGTCCTTCACACAGGTTTGTATTGCACAAAAACATTGTGGTGTTTGGTTTAATACAGAAAAAAGTTCACAGTGACACCTAGACATAGCCTGTTTATTTATGTTTAACCAAACTTCATTCTTCATTCCCATGTAATTACTTTTGGATCTGCCGTGAGACTGCATCGATATCCCCACTCACATTATCCCCACTGTTTTTCCCCGCTGCAGTATTACATGATATGTATGTGATGTATAACAATCACAATTTTTTTAACTTTTGATACTTTAAGTATATTTCTACAATTGTACTTACTTAAAAAACAAACAGGACTCAAACACACTAGAAAACTTCTAAAGTGTTGCATTAGTAGTTTTTATTAGATTACTTCCTCCACCACTGAGGCAGAGTGGATGCTGATGGAACATGGAAATTAAAGGGTGTGTGTTCTCCCAGCATGCAGTGAACCACATGAAGGTGGCCTTTATGCCTCCCATGGAGGACATTGGCCCGGCGCCACTGTTCGTGCAGTTCGTCTTCTCCGTCAGCGACCACCATGGTGGCACCGTCTCTGGTCTCCTTTTCAACATCACCATCACCCCTGTGGACGACCAGGCACCAGAGGTCAGAGGTCACACAGAGACTAAGCCTATACATGAACTTGAGCTTCTTAAAGTAATGTTGCTATTATGCAGTTATATCTGTGTGGAACACTTCTGTAAAATGTTGTTAAAAAGTGTCAATAAAAGTTTAGTTTAAAGAGTCAAATTTTGAACACTTGTTGTGGCTCCTCAGGCTTTCACCAACCTCTTCCGGGTGGAGGAGGGTGGAGGGGCTTTCGTGACAGAGGAGCACCTCCTGGTTCAGGATCGGGACAGCAGAGAGGAGGCTCTGAGGGTGGAGGTTCAGAGGACGGCTCATCACGGCCGACTGGAGCTGCAGGGCCAAACGCTGCTGCCCGGGGACAAGTTCACTCTGCAGGACCTGAGAGGACTTCGACTGAGGTCAGAATCATTCAGTATTCACATGACAGTGCTGAGGGTCTAAGTGAAGAAATATAGCCAAGATGTATTGTGGGAAATGTAGTGTCCAGTGCTTTTGGAACTTAGTACGAAGAAAAACTTCAAAAAACAAATCTGTTTCTCACAGTTGCATCTATCACTACCACTAGTGTCCTGTTTTGTTCATTTCATCAACATTTTCATTTTCAGTACACAGTTTATGTGTTTACATTGGTCCTTGTCTCCACATCACTGGTGAAGGTGACGGGGATTGAATAGGACCTGAAAATGAAAAGACAAGCCAGCTTTTAATAAACCAAAATATAGCAGTCAGTGGGAGGACTCTGCAACAGTACAGCGATGTAACACAAAACGGATGCTCTTGTTGGAATGGTTTGTCAGATCACTGACTGCAGTAATGGACACCAAACATGATCAAAGCTGTGTGAATATTACAGAGGACTAACAGTAATGAGATGGTTGCCTGATTACACACTGCAGACATGGTAAACGCTGACACACATTAGCTGGTTCTTCTGCAAACTGTTGGTCTGCTCCTTCTTTGATCGAATTTTAGCGGATTTTGTGTTTACAGAGTCACTGATTCAGCAGTCAAGGCTGCAGAAACATAAGCTGAAACACATTTATTCAGGCCTGTGATTCAGAAGTAGCTATTTATTTGTTTTCAGGTACATCCACGATGACTCTGAAACCACCGAGGATGAAGTCGGTCTGAAGGTGTCGGACGGTCTGAACTCAGCCGATGTGGTTCTGCCAGTACAGGTGGGTTTTAATGCAGCCAGTGTATTTCACTTCAGTATATCTGTCAGTAACATTTGAAGAGCACAGAAATAATATTTTTCACTCGTACTTGTACTTTTGAGAATGTTGACAAGCAGATGAAAGATTGTACTGACCTGTACATTATGACCCTTGAAACGCTAAACTACCAGCCTTTGTAAATCTTGCTTGTACTTTCTTTATGATTAACAGGTGTAACAGAGCACAGTTTTTTCAAACTAGTATAAAATTTTACTTTAAATTTTAAAGGCAGGTGATGTGTTAATGTTGATTTTTCTGAATCACTTAATAACATCACATAGAAAACTCTTCTGACAGAAGTGTAGAATATATAAGCTTAAACAGTTGAACAGATATAAATGTCCAAATTACCAAATTGAGACACAGCTTACTTTATAATGGTAGCTCCATGATTCAAATCCAGATCAATGTGTATTAGGGACACGCTGATTTTCCTCTGACCTCTGACCCCCGCTGTCCTCAGATCCTGCCAATGAACGATGAGCCCCCCCAGCTGGGCAGAGGCCTGCGGGGGGAGCTGAGCTGTGAGGAAGGGGGGCGGGTCCAGGTGACGGTTGACTACCTATCGGCCACAGACCGGGACAGCGACGACTCCAGACTTACCTACATGCTGGCCCGGAGGCCGGGGCGAGGGGAGCTGCAGAGAGCCGGACTGACCGTGGACAAGTTCTCCCAGCAGGACCTGCTGCAGGGACACATCTACTATCTTCACACAGGTGACCCCTTACCTCTTTCAGTGTGTCCTGTGTTTTGTGGCTCCTCCTCTTTCTCAGCTAGGATCCTTACTGTAATTTTAGAAATGATCAGTCATGGTCTGCCCCCTGACTTCATTTGGACTCTAGGATTTTTTGGACTATTCTTTGCAAATTAGGTTTCCTGTTTTTTTTAAAGATATATTTCAGTGTGCCTTCTGTGTATTTATTTCCTGCCGTTGTGATTGTCTGCCCCGTCTTCCAGTCCCTTCCATATTTAAGCTTGTTAAATGTTAGTTTGTCTGGAGAATGATGGATGTCAGTGTTCTCAGTGTTCTGCTCTGTTAAACTGGATGAGGTTAAGTGACAGCAAATGACACGGCTTGTCAACCCCTGCAAATAATGTATCTACAGTAGCTCCAGCAGCCTTTCTAGAAACTAATTATTTTGTATATTTTCAGGAGGAGAGATCGGACCTGAGCCATTGCTCGACACCGTCACCCTCATCATCTCCGACGGCGAGGCCGGAGGGACGGACGGCTGTTGCCACGGAGATGCCCCACCCCCACCTGTGCCCCTCCATGGCACGCTCCCAGTGTACGACCTCAACATCACCGTCCTTCCGGTCAACAACAAAGTCCCCACCATCACTCTGGGTAAGATGGCTCTTTCTTCATAGGGGAACAGGTCACATTGAGGGATCTGCCACTTAAAGTTATTTATAAAGTCTCAGTACAGTCGAGAGACATTCTCCACTTCTGAACTTAAAGTGGGATTGATGTAACATTGGATTATGCTGCAGTAGGATGTTCAAACTAGTTCATCCATTCTTCCACTTTCTGATGCTTATTTTGGTCCATGTTGCACTAATTTAATCAACTTTAGAAATTAGTTGTTTAGTAATTAACACAAAGTACCAGAAATCACTGAAAAATATGGTGTAATTATAAGTAATCAGAAGCCATGTGGTCTGTATCATACTGTTTTATACTTTGGATTGTGTTATTATAATTAAATATGCTCTAAGAAAAGTATTAGACTTAACTTGATGAATTGTGTAGAAATCCTGCCCACACATTTTTATAGTTCTGCCCAGTTTTTCTACCGGTTTTTAAACACGAGGGGTGTGCACGCTCACCTCATTCCACAGAAACGTCTCACTAAAAATCCAAAGGTAGAATGACAGAGATAAATACTGCAGCTTCCTGTGTGTGTGTGTGTGTGTGTGTGTGTGTGTGTGTGTGTGTATGTGTGTTGTGTGCTTTTGTTGGTGCCAGCACCTCCTGGTCTTCACTGCTGACAATCCTCTTAATGCAGCAGTGCAGCTCTGACCCTGACGACACGCTCTCACCTATCAGTCCAACACACACTCTGCACAGGGAGGGGGTTGGACATACACAACATGTATAGCAGGCACATGCACACACTATCTCTCTCTCTCCTGGGGAGGGTGACAGTTCTCGCTGGAGTCGGAGCCAAGAAGAGGGATTGGAGGAGCTCTGTGGTTATCAATGGAGACCAGTGACCACAGGGACACACTCTGGGATGACTGAGAGATGGTGTGTGTGTGTGTGTCTGTGTGTGTTGGCGTGTAGCATGTTTTTGTTTTTTACACACTGCAAAAAATCTCAGTGTTCTCAAGCCCTTCTGTCTGCTCCTACATGCAGAACATCTTAATATTCAAAATAAATAAATCAACTCTGCCAGTAGTTTCAGATTATTTTCCTTTTTTTCAGTATTTCTTGACATTTCCTAAATAATTCAAATATTCCCACAGCATTGTTGGCAAGATTATAAGAACTTTCCTTTTTTCAATTATGGACACAATTGTGTTCTTTATGTTCCTCTGTTTGTTGAGAAAGAATCTTAAAACTGAACAAAACAATAACTTAATAGATATATGAATAAATGAGTGGACGGCTTGCATTGCAGGACTGGATTAACTTGCTGAGGGGGGGCCCCAGGTTAAAAGTGAATTGTGAGAATGTATTTGTTTCTGCATTAATGTGAAGCCGCAGAAACTGGAGATACTCAAGTAAAGTCAAAACTGAACTTTACATTAAGTTAAATTAGTTTTGATGAAATCAGCATAGACCAGTTGCTATGCAGGAACCAGTGGGATTCATGTCACTTTAAAATGAGCTTTAAAAGTTGGATCTCAGAGCAAAGTTTATGTTGCGTTAACGTGGGTTGGATGTGTTTTTTGCAGTGTGCGTTGTGTATGAGCGACTGCATCTGCAGAGTCCAAAGTTTCATTGTTTGCACATTGCATTGTGGGTGATTTTTGGCATTTGTGTGTGTTTCTAACAAGGCTAACGAGGTTGGCACTGATGTGTTTTAAGTGAAATCTGCCTATTGTCTGCTGGTACGGAGTGAGATTATCGTTTTCCTGTGTGTGCGTGTGCGTAGGTTCCTCAGGAGAGTGTGGACAGCGGACAATGAGCGTCTTTACTGAACAAAAGTGAAAAGAAGCGCATCCCTCCTTCACAATAGCTGACGTGTACTAGCTGTCTCGCTGGCCGGATTACTGCAGTGCCACCGGCGGCGGGATAACCCCCTAATCCTGCCAGCATATCTCACCATTCATTCAACACTGGCACCGCCGACTAGTGCAGGGTTTGCGGGTTTGTGGCGTGGGGGGTGTATATAGTGTTTCTTGGTCTAATTAATTAGCAGTGAATAAAGACACAGAGTAAGAGCATTAGCGCAGCGAAACAAGAGGAATCCGGCTTTACCTTGTCTCTTGTTTTAGAGGGATGTTGGTTTATCTGCGAGATCCAGGACTGTCCAGCATTAATGCTCACACACAATGTATATGCACACATGCACCAAGAACATAAACGTGGATTCTGGTTGTATGGGTGCAGGTTCCGATGGGGGTATTAATTAACAGGAGTGTGAAGGAAGGCGGTGGCGTGATGGATTCATTAGCAGCCGAAATGGATGGACAGATGTACAGAGCGACAGTTCTTTGGTAGCCTACTTGTTTTTCAGGCACATCAGCGCTGAAAGTCCAGCTTCGGTTAACGTGACTGGGAAAAGTTCTGTTAATGCTGTTTTGGAACTTTTGAACATGAACTTCCCACCTTGGTTTGGTTTCGTTGAGATGTGTTTTTCTTTCTGTGGTGGCTGTTTATTGCTCTTTCATCTTGGTACCCCAAAGCTCAGGTTAACATCCACTGCTATGGAAAATCTGCATTGAATAATTTCACTGCGCGTGCAGAAGACGGGGCTTTTGTCGCAGTGTTGTTCATTTGATGTTTTTTATGAACTGAAAAATATTTTTCCTGTTGGCAAATAAAATATTGGGTAAAGCCTCAGCCACAGGAGGAGGATTTACAACGTTCACAAAAAGTGATCTGGTGTTCGTGCCTTTGGAAGTGTTAACTCTACTGCAGTACATCGTGAGGACTGGACCTTGCAAGGCTCATCAGTGTATAATAACACAAGTTCATTTTGAAGGTAGCAACACAACAGTTTAGTGGCACCATAGCAATGGATTTCTGGGAAAGGAAGTTCAGTTGCCCCTTGCTGCCATTTGCAGTTTCTTCATGAAGTTTTGCCCCTCACACTGATCAACTTGTGTCTTGATCCAGGTGAGTCCCTGTTGACAGTGGACGAGGGCTCCTCAGCCTGTCTGTGTGGGGGGGTCTTGGGAGCCTCAGACCCTGACAGCCCCTCTGACCAGCTGACCTTTCACCTGGAGACTCCGCCTCTGCACGGCTTCCTGGAGAACACGCTGCCGACGCCTGGCTCTGAGAAGAGCAACGCGGGAGTCCGAGTCGGTCAGTATGTGTGTGTGTATGTGTGTGTTGTAGGTGCACCTGACCAAAACATTGATTTCTTTTCTTTTCCCAGAATCCTTCAGCCTCGTCCACCTGACCTCTGGTTTCATCAACTATGTCCAATCGGAGCACAAAGGGTTGGAGCCCACTGTCGATCAGCTGTCCATCAGCGTGAGTGATGGGCTGCATCGCTCCACCTCTGTACCCTTCTACATCATCATCAATCCGACCAATGACGAGACGCCTTCTCTTCTGCTCGCTAATTTCACCGTACGTAAACCCAAGGGCTGACTTTACCTCTTTGACCCTTCAGTGGTAAAGATCAGAGAAATCCATCATCTTTCTGCTGTGTAATAATCATGACTTCACGAGGGCACTAGCACAACTGTACCATCGTGCTTGTTGGCCTCCTGCAGGTGAAGGAGGGCGGCATTAGGGAGCTGACTCCACCCATACTGAACGGTGTAGACCTGGACGCCCCTCCGGACCTTCTCACCTTCATGGTGGTGCAGCCGCCGGCTCACGGCCACCTGATCAATGGCATCTACGGTGCCGAGATGAGCCGCTACAAAGAGATGGGGGCCGAGCTCCTGCAGAGGAGCCTCCCCATCACCTCCTTCACCTTGCAGGAGCTGCGACGAGGTGAGAGATACCAACAAGCTGCTGGATCCACAATAAAATTCTGCATGTGTGGTGCCATTCTCTAAATACCAACTGAGCTGATGCTGCTCCTGTTATTTCAGGAATTAAATTTCCATTTTTTTTCTCATGAAATGATGACTTCAGGCTCACAGGAAGACAGTATTTCGATCATGTATCTCTCTGTACTGCTCCACCCTTTCTCTTTCTCCTTCCTGCTCCTCTTCTCCTCTCTTCCACTTGCTGCCAAATATCTCTGCCCTCCCTTTCACCTGCCCCCGCCCTCCTCTTCCTCCTCCTCTCTTTGCAGGCATGAAGATCATGTACATGCATGATGACACAGAAACCCTGAAGGACGCCGTAGCGCTGCAGCTGACAGATGGCGTCCACATAGTCCAGGGGACGGCTCGGGTCACCGTGCTGCCGGTCAACGACGAGAAACCACGACTGCTGAAGTACACACGCACACGCGCACACACACACACATGTGGATTTGTGAGAGATGATATGAGGATTTAGTGTTTAATGCTTGTTAATGTGATGTTTTGGAGTGTGTGTATGTGGGTTTTAGGTCAGGGTCGGTGGAGATTTTTTGAAGGCCTTGACATGCAGCACATGTTCATAAGCAATGTTTTTGATATTGGTATGATGAAGCTGTTGACAAAGTGGGACTGGCTAAAAAAATATTTAGTTGAATGACAAATTTATCCTCTCTCTGTGAATATTTGAACACTTGTCCTTTTACATGAAGGTTCAGTGGTATCATTTTATTCTCTCTGATAACCTATTTATTTTATGCCTGAGCTGAAAAGCTCACTTGTTTCCAAAACACACTATCCTGCTGCCCCAAATACTCAATACAGAACCAACTGTGGATTAATCCACCACTGAAAATAGTCCCCCAACAAATGCATGTCCTTAATCAACAATTTCCTCCAGCTTGTCATTTGAAAAAACAGCTGTTTATCATAGTAAAAAAAAGCTATATAGTTGTCAGTTGAAGATTCAGTACGAACCAATGGAGGTTGGAGCTGAAAGTCCCAGACAGAGGAGGGAGGTCAGAGATGTTGAGAGTGTGTTGAGATTTGCACTGCACAGTCTGCATAACAACAAGATGCTGTTTGTCCGACCTGGTCTCACGGCAGGAGTTCAGTGTAATTAGGAGAAGTGTCCAGTGCTGCTGCTGTGAAATCCAGAACAGGGAGACACTGATGGGACGGGGTCAGGGAGTTAATATAGAACAGGGTGGGGTGAGGGGGACCTGTGTGTGCACATGTGGCAGGTCATTTTGCTTGAATGGGCAGTTAAGGTGGAAATCTGTGGAAACCCCACCCCCCCACCCCCACCCATAATATTTTCATTTGAACAAATGATTGAGAATTTGCATCCTTGACTGGGCTTCCCATGCCGTCCCATCACTGTGCCCCATAACCCCCCCCCAACACCACTCTGTCCCCAGATCAGTCGTTGGTGTGCGTGGGTGCGTTGGCACAGGCCGAGCTGGTACTGTAAAGGGCACTGAGGCAGAAGTAACGCAGAGACTTGGCAGATGCCGGTCTCCTTGTTTTTGAGTTCCTGCAGGATGGACGTGGCAGCGTCTCTCCTGCGTGGATTTTATTTCCGAGTGAGGAAGCAGCCAGACGGTTTCTGATGTTCAGACCCCCCCTCCACCACCGATCTCCATGATCCCACTGGAAAAACCTGCTCTCACACGAACTTTCAACTTCTCCCCGCTTGTGTCACAGTAAAAGTGTCTGCAGGTTTTGTTTGACCCATCACGGTGTTCCTCGTATTCAAACGCCATTTAAAAAGGATCATTTTGGCTTTCTCTATGTTTTTCATTTGTATGAACATCAGGTGGTCCAGTGGTAAAAATTCAACCACTTATCCATCACTTTTACTGCTCTGTTACAAAGCAAAGTCTGAACCGAAGCTCACGTTGACCAGTTTAATCACCAGTCTAACTGGCCTGAATACCATAGAACAAAATTACCTAAAACTAATCCAGACCTCACCCCCAGCACTAAATGTATAGTGATCATATTATAATCAACATTTCTTCTTCGCTGATGTTCCAGGAATGCTGGGTTGGAGGTGGACTCTGGCGAGCACAGAGTAATTTCCAGTGTGGCTCTGGAGGCCGAGGACATGGACACCCCCCCGCACCATGTGTACTACTTCATCAACGCTGTGCCACGGTTTGGAAACCTGCAGCTCAAGGTAAGGACACCACCCTGTGTGTGTGCGGGGTAAAAGTCTCTGTGTGAGTAGCACTCATTAGAACTTATACGTAGTGAATGATCCACTTGCTGTTTTAACGATTCTAAACTTTGTGACTCGTGTGCAGACAGAGTCCGGTTGGACCGAGCTGTCATCCGGGCAGAACTTCACTCAGGACGACGTGGAGATGAACCGACTGTGGTACAAACACGCCACCGCGGCCAACAGCGCCGGTTTCAAAGGTCACGACAGCTTCCGCTTCACCCTCAGCGACCTGGACAACGAGTCTCCCATTCAGAGCTTCTTCATCTCCATCCGCACTATGCAGAAAGGTCAGGACTCAAAAGCTAATTCCTTTCCAGAGAAGGAGTACCATACAGTGCGATCAGAGCAGTGAGTGCATCTAGAGCAGACGGGCTGACACACAGAGAGAACAAATTTTAAACTTTGAGCTCCAACAAAAACTGCAAGCGAGAAGGCTTTAAACTGATCAGATAATGGTAAAACAGTTAAATATGTCTTCTTTCTTCTTCTGATCCTCTGAAGACGAATGAAGTAATTCTGTGTCAGTGTGTTCTGAACAGGATTAACATCACTGTGCTCGTCTCTAATTTAACTTGTTCTGGACAAGAAACTACAGGGGATGGTTTGTAAGTGTCAGTCCAAAGGTCAGAGCCCCGCTACCTGAGATTTAAGTTACCTGGTTTAAAACTATAATCATCTGCTCACACACAAACAATTGTCCATGTGCATAAAAACACACACATCGACTCTGCACCTTCACACACCTCCGCCCTCTGGTGGTCCCAGTGGCCGGCAGTGGTTCATACATTATTGAGGTACCCACCCACCCCCACCCCCACCCCATCCCTCCAGCTCACCGTACCAGCTTTGCCAGTCGGCTGAACACGGTGCTGTGAGGCCTCGGCCCTTCTGGCTTCGGGACCTCCGATCCTGGAGGAGCAGAGGTGAGAAACGGCCGACCTCGTCGGCCAGTGAATAATTAACGCAGGGCGGGGAAGTGTGGAGCAGCTGTGGAGGAGTACTGGCTCATCTCTTCTGGGTGCTCCACCTCTACCTCCTTCTCTTCCAACAACAACACACAAAAAACTGACACTTTGTCGTTTGTATTTTGTTGAAGTTGAACTGAAATCATTTTGTTTGCATCTGTCCTCTTTTTACACAGTTTCACTCAATGTCTGCCCGTCAATGGAGACTTAATTAATATTACTTATTTATTTTATCTTGATAAATATTCTACAGGTTTACAGAACCCTTCAAGAGTTTCATATACTCACAAAGTCATTCTTTTAAACCTTCAGATTGAAAAAATGTGAGGCACTTCTGTAGAAAGTAAATGTGCAGACACAAGTATGTTTTACCTGTTAAAATAAAGTACAGTAGAGTCACACATAACTCATAACATACGCCTTGCACAGCGTATGTTATGTTGCTATTTGTTTCATCCCATTATAAACTGATGGTTTGACCTTTCCTCTCTGGCTGCCTCCAGGTGACATAGTGCTGCTGAGCAAGGCGGTGCACCTGAGGGAGGGGCAGAGGGTCGTCCTCAACACTGACATCCTGCTGGTGTCAGACTCAGCGGGTCGTCCGGAGGAGATCATCTACACAGTGTCGGCCCCACCTCGCCGGGGCCTCATCCATGCCGTCCGACGGCCCGGAGTCCCACTGATCAGCTTCACGCAGCTGGACGTCGCAGCGCACCGAGTGTGTTACACCCATGACAACAGCCACGATGCAGAGTCCGACTCCTTCAGGTGAGGACATAGAGTTGTAGGCATTTGCAGTACCTGCCTATCATACGTGAGAGGCTGCATGTGTAAAACAACATTGATAGACAAAGACAATGTGAGTCTGATTCATGTGAAGCTGATAATTATCAGCTGTGATGTTTCTTCTTTGAATATTGTCTTTATTTTTTTATAATTTCACCTCCAGTTTAAAGGACAGAATCTTTATTAATAATGGCGATACATTTTGTCCAGATCTCAAAAGACTATCTGGTTCTTTAAAGTAAGAACTGAAGAAGACAAGTGTTAAATTAAAGATGACAATAATAATACATGCCCAACATTTTTAAACATGTGCTAAAATCAACATTTTCAGAGAACAAGCATGTATAAAATTCTATGGCTGTTGCCGTGGATGCTGAGCAGCTGTGCTGTTTGACTTTGGCCCTCTCCATTAAGTGAAGCTATTTTGCAGCACAGCATGAAATTCTGCAAACATCAGGAGAATAAATGGCAAATTATCCGCCTACATATTGTGAGGGGACGAAATTTCTGTCAACACCGAAAAAAAGTATCACACGCAACATTTGGCCAATGAAAGAAAAGTGAGCACTGGGATGGGGGGGTCAGCGTCAGGAGACGAGAGGCTTTCTGTGCTGCAGTGTGTTTATCTGTTTTCCAGCCAATTTGGCATTGGCAGGGTTTTTAAAAGGGGGTGGGTTGACCTGGACTATGAGCAGACCCCGGGTTTGTCACCCAGACCTCTGCTGCCCCAGCCGACTGTGTATCTGGCTCTGGTAGACCGGTCAGATCACAGCCAAGACTGAAAGACAGAGAGAATGACGGTGAGAAAGACAGACAGAGAGAAGGACAGTCTGTCAGAGAGATGAGTGTGAGAGGGGGGAACCAAACATTCACCTTTGGGTTGGTGTTCAGCTGCATTTTTATTTAATCCAAATCCTTTTATGATCCCTTTTTGAATCCTCATTGAGTTTAACTTTCATCATTTGTCAGTAACTAAAGTTTTAAATAAAGGTTGAGTTAAGATCTGAGATCAGCTGTTGTTTTTATTGGCAGCTACTAAATGGATGAACATTTACACAACCTGTAGCTTCGACCTGAAAATGATCTGAAATATGGATTATTGGACTCCTTGATCCAGACACCGGAGTGTCTGATCCAGAACTTTGGGCTCAGTGAGCTGCAGATATTTATCTGAATTTTAGATTTTTTGATTAATCAGTGAAGACAAATTGAATATCTCCACAGGGTCTTTTTTCGTGATCGTGTTGGGCATCTGGTCAGTGGTGGATTCTCCGAGCTCAAGTGGAGACAATGACATTAAGCTGTCCACTTTTTAGCCACAGAGAAATGCTCCTGCCTTTGTGAGAGGAGATGTAGAACTGTCGTTGTGTTTACAGTGGAAAGATGATCAGCTGATGTGTGTTGTATGAGGATGTTAGCCTGGTTCACCGACTCAAATGTTTCCACATCTGATGAACACACAACCCATTCTTTGCGTGTCTTGCGTGTGTTGTAATGACAGCAGATGATGAATGGGCATTATTAGGAGAATAACAACAGCGTTGGCACAGTGGCGACCAGAGCGCCAGCCACAGACGGCCGTCCCTGGGCAAATATGGCCGACACTGGAGCCAGATGTTACACCAGGACCTGCTTCTCAGTGTGTGTGTGTGTGTGTGTGTGTGTGTGTGTGTGTGGCCGGTGTGCTGTGGCCCGGGGCAGTTTGTCAGCTGCTGGGCTGCAGGGCTGAGAGGCAGATTGCGTTGGCAGAGGGCTGAGAGGAGGACAAAATACGTACATGTACAAACACACACAGAGAGCTTCAGTTGTCACTATAGTGTGTGTGTGTGTGTGTGTGTGTGTACATGCGTGCGAGTTTGTGTGTGTGTTGTGTGTGCGCGTGTTGACGATCCAGTGAACACACACTAAAGCTCACCAAAGCTTCAGATTCAAACGGCTCTTTATGTGAGTGATTGATGACTGAAGCTGCTGTCAGTGTTACTCAGGGGAAAGATTTAATTAACTAAACCACACCTGGAGACTCTTCTTCTTCTTTGCTATATATAATACATAAATATGTAAACTGATCAGCCACAATATTAAAACCACTTACCAGTCCACATGAAATGACACCCTAATTCTGGAGGGACACCTGTCTTGTGTTCCATTTATCTTTGGCACAAAGATTCCTTCTGATTAGACATAGGATATGGAACCAACTTGGACATCCCCTATTGGTTAAACAACTGTTTTGACACTGGTGAGTTAATTAATTAGTTTTTTATACCTGATTCCAAACATATACAGTTTACTGTGTGTGATGAAGAAAATAATCAAATCTTCACATGTGAGATGGGCCTTTTTGCTTGTTATGCCGAACAACTCACTGTTATCAACAAATAGTTTGTGATCTGTTTCTCACCAGATTTAGTTTTGTCTTTCACAGTTTCGTCGTCAGCAATGGCATCTCGTCCCGCAGCGGCACCCTCCACTTCACCATCGAACACGGTGACCGCATCCCGCCAACTCTCAACCACAACACGGGCCTCCGGCTGCAGGACGGAGCCACGGAGATCATCACGGCAGACCGGCTGCAGCTCACTGACCCAGACACAGCTGCCACCAACCTGAGCTACGTCATCACGCAGCCGCCACGCTATGGCAAACTGCTGCTGAGAGGAGTCCCGCTGACACATCCACTGAGGTTTACTCAGACGGACGTGGATGAGCTGTACCTGGCTTACCGACACGACCCCGGCAGCCCGGCAGAGATTGACAGGTTCTTCTTCCTGCCGACAGATGGAAACAACAGAGGATACCTGGAGTTTGGACAGCTGAGAGAAGAGCCCACTGTGTTTAACATACAGGTGAGTTTTGCACACACACAGAATTTATTATCATGTCGACTGATCCCAAGATCTTCGACTGGACCAGTTCTGGTAAGCCCATGTTTACTCCAGCCTCAGATCTCTGTTCTTGGCTGACAGAAGTGGAACCTGAACTGGATCTTCTGCTGCTGTAGTCCATCCACCTCAGGGTTTGACATAAAGAGCGGTCATTCGAGTTACCATAGCCTTTCTGCAAGCTCTAGTGTGTGACTATTCTGATCTCTCTTATCAGCAAGGTGATAAGAGAGTCAGTACCAGGTGTGTCCGTACCCAGGTTACACATATAGACTGAGCACATGTTAATAGCAGGTGAACCTGAGAGTGTGCAGATTCACGTCATCTTGACAGTGGTGTTAGTGAGCACTGTGTGTGAAGCTGCTGTCGACTCTCAGGTGGATGGCTGAAGCACACACATAAATATTTGAAGAAGAGAGCAGCAGGTGAGCCAACTGTCCCCCAAACCCAGCCCCCTCATCGCGTGTTACCTACTCTCCTATACACACACAGGCACAAACACAGCCAGGTGGCTAACACGCTGGCTGGGCCAAATGTCCCGAGCCTCTGAAAGACTGCAGACTGTTTGTGATTGGACATGAAAATTTAACACAGAGGACACACACATAAGCCATTTGAACATCACAAACATTTGTTGAAGCATATCTTCTGTAGTTAGTAGGTACTTAGTACTTAATCTGGGTTGAATGTACTTTTTTCATGTGTGTATACTTAAATGTGATGTAAAGTGAGTATGATGTATTTGTAATACAACACTGAACCTCTACACCTCTGACTATTCAGCTACTCCTATTCTTTCTAAGAGCTGCATTAAACACTTATTTTCATCATAAATCATTCCGTTGATTATTTTTTATAATGAATCCATTAATTGTTTTATTGTAAAACAGCACTTTTCACTTTCTGACTACTAACTAAAACTGTATATATTCCCATTGATTCTGATATGGATATTAAAGCATCCTAACCTTTTGCTTGATAAACAGCTTTAATGGTTGTTTAACGAGCCACCGAATATCAGCTCAACCCAAAGAAAGAGGAGGAAGAAAATTTGAAATATCAGCAGAGCAGTTTTCAGAGCTTTTCTCATTGCTGTACTGTGTTCATCCATCAACATGTGACAGGAGCGACATCCAGTGGCAGGAAGGCTTAACTGCACTTTGGGATTCACATTTCACACAAACGACCTCTGACCTCACCTCTCTCTGGTCTTGCTGCTGTGCTTAGGTGGACCGGGTGGACAGGACGCCTCCCAGTCTGACGACCAAGCAGAGCCCCAGCATGGTGGTGGATCTTGGCGGTGAGCGTTATGGCATCTTCATCACCAACAAACACCTGCAGGCCTCTGACCCCGACAGCCCCACAGAGGAGCTGGAGTTCTCCATCAGCAGACCCCCACACTTCGGCTACCTGGAGAACAGTCTCACAGGTGAGCTGGCATATTCTGGTGAGTGGTTTAAGGTTCCAATGATCTGGTCCTCTTGAAGAAAGAAACCCTTTTTGTGTAAAATAAAATTTGTTTTGTGTCTGTGGACCTGTGAGTTACTTTTGTTGTTGGTTTGTACTTTTTTTTTTAACCCTCATCCATACTTAACTGTCCTACGGTTCAAATGAATTTAAAAAGAAGTGACTAAAGCTGGTCCAGGCCCAGGAGAATTTTGTGTTTATGGTGTGAGTGATATGTGTTCATTCGATATCAAAACTCTGTCTTCTCATCCCACCAGGAGCCTACATCAAAGGCCGTTTCACCCAGCAGGATGTGGACCAGCGCGCTGTGGTCTTTGTCCTCCCAGCTGACGTGGAGGTGACATCAGACAGCTTCCAGTTTCGCCTCACTGACCCAGCAGGAAACACCATGCTGCCTGAAATGTAAGTTTGTAGAAGCAATGGTATGTGTGTGTGTTTTGCTCGGTATACAAAGATTCAACCAAGTGATTCCCGCAGACTGGAGCTGTCCTGGTCTCGGGTGGAGTTGTCAGCGACTTGTTACAGAACCTGTGAGACGGCGGGGACTCTTCAGATCCAGATCCAGCGCAGCGGGAGGAGCGTCGACCCAGCCTACGTTGCTATCCAGGTACCCCATCCTTCCTACAGTTTCGCTGTTTTAAAAAGGGCCATTAATGAATTGGACGATTGTTAGTGAGTTAATTTGTTCTGTGGCATTTGTGCAGGTGGAGGAAGGATCAGCCAAACCCGGTAAAGATTTCACGCACAGCACAGCCGGTCTCATCCAGTTTGACCCAGGTCTGACTCTACTGGACTCTGTCCTTTTCTGTTGAGGTCTACTCTACCTTATTTCTCAGCAACATTGTCAGCTTACTGTCTGTTGGATCATTTGCTTCATCTGAGGTAGAGTGTGCTTAAAAGCTCTGGCTGCTCCTGCTCTCCACAAAGCGCTGTGGTGGTGATCATCTCCAGTTTTGTTCCAGGAGTCATTGAGAAAACCTGGAATATTTACCTAATGGATGATGGTTTGGAGGAAAACCACGAGACCTTCACTGTCACCCTGAAAAACCCGAAGAATGCCGTCCTCGGACAGAGGACCTCTGCTAGAGTTGAGATCATTGACCCCAGAGGAGGTGAAAAACTATCAGTGATAATATCTATTTAACTCTTGAATGAGAAATATATATTTATAAAAAAGAACAACACAACATCCACACACTTCTCTCCTCTGACACTGACTGGAGATACTAAATTTGGTGCAGCAGAGATAAACGTTTTGCATCTGGCATCGGTTTTTGTGTTGGTGATGATAGAAAACTGAGCCCTAATTGTTGTCTGTCAGGAAGGTGCAACCCAGACGACCTGGTGGAGGAGAACGAGAAGAAGGTCCTTGCACCTCCTCGCTTCCCTGACCCACCTCGCCTGGAGGAGGAGGAGGACCCTGTCACCGACATTGAGGCGGAGCTGCTGTGGGAGAACCAGCCTCACCCTCCCAGAGGAGACGTACCAAACCGCCGGCCCTACCTGGACTATGGGGAGGGGGAGCCGCAGGACCAGGCAGTCCCCAGCTACGGCCATGTTCACCACCAACTCAGGCAGCTGCCAGGCACAGGCACTGGGAGCACTGGGAGCACTGGACACAGAGTCAGCTATGGAGAGCAAAAAGTAAGTGTTTCTTCCAGCTATTGATGCCACACTCCACACTTTCATCGAGTTACATCCTTACATCATCTGACTGCTTGTATGTATTACTATCATAATTTTCTGGCATCAGGTTCCTCTGTCAGGACAAAGGAAGTCTGAAGACAAAGTCTGGACGGTGAGATTCGCTGACAGTTTAGGCACAGTTGGATAAAAACATGGTTACATAATGTGTTAATGTCCTCCTTGATTCTCCGTCTCAGTTCCACAGTCTGACTCCTCTCCGGCTGGAGGAGCTGAAGCCAGGTGACGCCGGGTGGAGCTGGTCACTTCAGAGTCGCCTCCTGCAGGAGCTCCAAGTAGGAGTCGATGCTCCCCAGATGGATCATCCAGCACCCAGACACCACCCGGAGCTACGCCAGCACAAGGTAGGAACACACAACCAGAGAGAGAAGCAGAGATTTTCTTCAGTTTCGGTTAACAGCTTTACACCCTAAAACAGAGCTGTTAATTATCCCAAACAGGAGAAAGAAAAGGCGTTTAAGGCATTGTCTCTAACTGCATTTTGCATGCGGTTGTGTGCGTCTCCTCAGACAGGGAAGTCGGTCAGCAGCTCATGTCCAGACGGTTGGACTCACTACAGGAGACGCTGTTACATCCTCAGCTCGTCTGTGGCCAGCTGGGCCAGCGCTGAGAGAACCTGCTCACTGCTGTATGGAAGAAAAAAAACACATACACTTATACTTGTTATTTTTGTTTTATTTGAACTTCATCCCTGAACTTAAAGAATAACCCCAGGTAGCAATAATGACAACTTAAAATAAAGACGAATAACAGCAGCCTTGTAATTCTGATTGACTATAGCTGTTTGTATGTGTGCACACAGCTTTTAGATGTGCGTTATGCTCAGACGTCAACATTTATTTTTCATCCCACTGTGGCAGGTTCAACAGCAGCCTGACCAGCGTGAGGTCCAGAAGAGACATGACCTGGCTATGGAAGTTTGCAGGAAAGAAGCCGTTCTGGATTGGTGAGTGACAGACCCAATGACCAGCAATGTCTGACGCTTTCCCAGTTCATAGATTATGGGCATCGTGCGAGAGAACCGGTTATACAGTCAAACCAGTTTGTTCTTAAGTGCCATGTACGAGTGATATTAGAGACACTATGGTAATAAAAAAAATCATGTGTCCAGACACATGAGGAAATACACATTTGACTTTACAATTAGAATACTCAGCTTCATTATGACCTCCTGAACACGTGGCACTCATCAGTTTGAAACAAACAATTTTCTTTTGGTTTGTCCAGTAAGAGAGGTTGGGAAGCTGACTTTGAAAATTAAACAGAGATTTAGGATAAGAAACATAATGTGTTTTTACATGACACCCATCATCTGCTGGGTATCAAACCTCGACCTTAATCCTGGTCATTCTGGCAGCCAACTCTTCCATGTTCCTCAGGTCTATCTGGAGGTCCGGGTCACTGGATATGGGCTGACGGCCAGTCGGTGTCCTTCTCCAGACTGAGGGGGGCACTTCTCAGCCACACTGGTTCTGATGACGGCTCAGACTGTGTGCTGGTTGAAAGCCCCAGAAGCTGGATTTCCACAAGCTGCTCCGCTGAAAGTCAACATACATTTATCTGTTCATCACCAGCTCACACTCACTGAGAGACATTCCTATTTACTGCTATCATCCTCCTAATAATGACCCATGTGACCTCCATGTTTAAGTCATATTTGATATTATGCAATGATGCTGCTCTGTACATTAGTTTTCATATTTTTGTCATAAAAAAAGATTGCTGCGCTAACAAAAAATGAGTCCATCAATTGTATTTCACATCAGGTCTATCTTTATCTTTACAAATCTTTATATCCTTTATTTGCATGTAACTGATGTAAATCTATCTTATTCCCTCAACTACACCTTACTGTCTTGTCTTCAGTTAATATTCAAGTGCCTCAGAGCATCCTGAAACCAGAAAAATAGCGACCAGAATGTTCAGTCTCAAATTATACCATGAATTTGGAATTCCGATTAACAACCAAAATCATCACATCAATATGTAGAAGAAGCTGAAGGAATTCTGAATTCTGCAGAGTACAGGTTGGCAATAATCACTCTTCCCAGACCAGGTGTGCACAAAAGTATTTATTTAAACACCACAACGGAGAAACAAACATCTTATAAGTGGTTCTTTAAACAGAGTGTGTGCGCGTGCGTCTGTGGGAGACAAATCACTGTTTTTGCCCAGAGTTTTTGCCCAGGCTCAACCCTGTGCCTGTGTGTGAGTTTTCTCTGGGTTCTCCCTTCAGGTTATGTCGCTTGGCCACTCTGAGCTGCCTGTAACTATGACTGTTAAAAATGTGACATGACACACAAGTTGATTGTTGTCATTCATTGTTCACTGTTCCTAAATCTTTAAAGCCTGACATATATTTTCCTTGCATTTTGTAAGGGCAGCACAGTGAGTAATATATTTTTTTTTTTAATTAAAAGTGACAAAAAATAATATAAAAACATTCATGTATATACAGCTAGTGGTACAGAACTCTTGTGCAATAAACAAGACAAAGATAAGTAAAACTTTTACAGAAAAAACAAATAATACAAATTTATTGAGAGCTACAAAAATTGTTCTCATTTAAATTCAGGAGCTCCACAGCTCCCTGGTCTCCTTGTCTAAAAGAAGTACGACACTTCTTGGTGAACCTTTCATTGTTCTTTTGTGTTAGTGCCACTTTTGCCTTGTATGTCTGCAACAGGACAATAAAAAAACAAGACAACAACAACAAATAAAATTCTTCAGAAAATAAAAAATGGGAAAAGAAAAATAGATGAAATTATGTAAATAGAATACAAAAACATGTTGTTTATCATTTCCTGTTCAATAAACAATAAAATGAAAATAAAAAGTAATATTTTTTTACAGTAAAACAACAAATACTAAATTATTGAGTGCAAGAAAAAATGTTCTCATTTAAATTCAGGAGCTCCACAGCTCCTTGGCCTCCTTGTCTAAAGAAACAGGAGACTGCTTGGTGAACATTTCATTGTCCCTTTGTGTTCTCGCCACTATAGTCTTGTATGTCAACAATGCAACAGTAAAAAACTCTTCAGAAAGTTAAAAATGTAAAAAGAAAAAATAGATGAAATTATATTAAAAAAAACAATTTAAAACATATATACATTACATACTGCCACTGCAACAGGATTGGACGTTTTTAATCAGGTGTGCCTGAAATGAGTCACTGGCTGCCACATTTGTTTCTGTTTCAGTCTGTGTTGTACTTTTGTACAAGTACTCTAGTTTTCATACTGAATATCATAAGCAAGGGGTCCGTCAATAGCAAAACCAAGGTAGAAAGAAACCTTTTCAGTGCTGAAACCACTTCTTATACCAGCAATGAGAGCTGGGCGCACAGGGATTTTCAGGTTTGAATAATTGGCAAACACCTCTCCTTGCTCAATGGTTCCACTGACTCGATGAAGACATTTCTTAATTGGTCTGTCTTTAAATATGTCTCCATTTCGCCAAAGTTGTGCCAAGGTATCACGCCGCATTTCTTTGAAATTCTCATCGAGTTGGGGTTTTGAAACAAGCCTCTTGAGTCCATCTTCTTTCCCCAAGTAGAAGTGGGCAACAGTGCTCCTGTTTTGAAAGGGTAAAATCAGGCGTTTACGAGATGATTTTCGAATGGTTTTCACATACGTCACAATTTCTGAGTTTTCCTGAGTGGGACTTGGCCAGAATAACAGAAGAGCCAGATAGTATGGGTCTGGGAAGGGATACCCAAGTCCTACATCCTGCAGGGTTTTCAAAAGCAGAGCAGAGAGGAAGCTGTAACTCTTCACACGTTTAGATTTGGGGTTCAAAAGATAAAGAACTATGTTTGACAAAATGTAATTGATCGTTTCCTTGGTCTTTTGTTTCTTATTGATAAACTGTTGTTGTTGCTGCAAGAATGTATAACATTCTGTGATCTTCTCAATTTCTTCTGGAGGTTTGTCCAGATGCTGCAGAATCCCAGCGAACATGTCTGCATGTTTCTCTTCAAGAAGCAGTCTTCGTTCTTCAATATCGATTTTCAAATTGAGGGTAGGATTGCTTTGTCGTTCTTTTTTCATTTCCTCTGGTTTGGTGCAAAAAAGAGTCACATACTTTTTAAAAAGTCCACAGACAGTCCAACGATTCTTTGAGTCAAATTCGGAATTGCTGCCTTTCATATACGTGAAGTAACAGTCAATGAGTTCAAATGTTTCTTTGACTTCAGTTTTCAGATTGACCAGGAAGTGCTCTTGTTCTTTGATGATCTCCACATATTTGTTGTTGAGCTCAGTGTCATCCTTATACACACTGGTGATAGGAATCCCTGCCTGCAGAAAACTCTGCAAGTACTTCTTCTTTATTGGATCGCTATGCTCAAAGAATGGTAATCTGCTCAATATTTCAAAGACCAGGAAAGCAATTTCCAGCACACCGACATAGCCATAAACATTATATGACTTTCGGGGATAGTCCTCTGACTCATTGTCAGCTGCTTCCTCCTCCAGTTGATCCTCTGTTTGTGCCAGCTCCTGAGCTCTTTTAAATGCTCTGATAGCATTCTCTGCTATCTTAATGTTTGCGTTCAAGTCTTCTGAATTGTGCGAAGTCTCCTGTTTTTCTCTGTGCATGTTAGATTTTAAATTGCTTTTGTGGACTTGCCCAATTGTGTCTAATGTGTATGGGTTCTCTTTAATGTTCTTGGCCTTTTCAGCCCATTTCAGAGCCTCTGGGAAGTCACGCTCATTGATGTACAAATATCTTGCCAGTGCCTGAGGAATAGACGCACTCGTCACAAATCTAGATGATGCTTTCACAAAGATTTCTTGGACATTTTGTCTCCCGTGCTGGCTGTGGATTTTCTCTATGAGAGGAGAAAATGGTTCTCTCTCATCTCCATCTTTCCTGCGCTGCCTCTCAATCAACATCCGCTGAATTGAGAGCATGAATCTGTGTTTGACAACCCCACTGCTAAAGAACAGATCACAGTGAAGAATCTCCATCGTAATGTTACTTACATTTAAAGAGCAGCACCTGTCAAACTCTGCCAGACATGCGCTTGCTATAGAGTGGTGAAGGATTCTGATTCCTTTGTATCCTCCCCATTCTTCTATTGTGTCTATTATGAGAAAGTTTGAATATGGCTTCATTCTGTCCATTACACTGTCCTCTTGCCAGCGATACAACTTCATCCCAAAGAAATCTTCACAGAGAGAGAGAGAGATTTCAGACTCTGCCACATATGTGTTCAATAATGCTAGAAAGGCAAACAGTCGGGCCTTCTTAGTGCTGAAATCGATGCTTTCCAGTGTGTTACGAGCGAGATCCTCAACGTATTTTTTGTCAAAATTAGTCTTCATGATCATGAAGCTATAAAAGTTTTCAGGTTTTTCATGAGTTTCCTTCAGCTCTTTCAGTTTCTTCTCAAACTCCTTCTGTTCTTCTTGTGTCAGAAAAGCAGTTATGAATTGACTTTGTGTTGGATTGTGCTGTCTGTATTGCTCCTTTGGGCTGTGGGACCGAACACAGTTGAGGATGATGACTTTGTAGCTTGATGTGTCATTCACTTTTATGTTTAAGCTATCCTCGACTGCAGCTTTACGTATCCAGTTCAAAAGATCGTGAGCATTCTCAGCATCTTTTGAATCATCCACTAAGAGCAAAACTGGACATGGTTTCTCACTTTCAAGTTTCATGAGCCTTCTGACCTGGATGGCTACTTCCTTCTTTGGCAGTGCATTGTCTTTCAGCACAGCACACCTGAACTCTTGCCGGAGGTCCCACATCACATGCATTGCTAATGTGGTGCCACCACATCCTGGGTGGTGAAACAGATTGAGCAGAGCGCATATGTTGTTTGAGTCTCTCAGCTGAGATCTGATCATCTTCTTCACATTTTCGTGCTTATCCCGCTTTACAAATGGCTTCTCTTTGTCTTTGTCACAGAAGTAGAAGTTCCACCATTTGACTTTGCCTCCTCTGTAGAATTCCTTCTCAACTGTGATTCTGAAGTCCTTAAACTCTGGACTATTTTCATCGTAGGTATTTTGACACTGATTCAGACACAAAATATCCAGAGCAGTCATGAAATCTTCATCCTTCTGTTTCAGGATGACTGCACTGGAACCAGAAGAGGGAAGCAATCTTCCAGATGACTGATTTAATGGCCCCAGTGCCATTATAGTACCATTGACCTCGCTCAGAGTCAGTTCATTAATGGACAGTTGGTTGATGTCATGCATACACTTTTCCTGTATCAGCTCCCTCCATTTCTCATACATACTCTGAGATTCACAAATAGTGATGATGCTTTCCTCCTCTGTGTTTTTAATGAAAGACTTGTAGATGTCAAAGACCGGGTCTTTCTCTGAGTCCACAGGTGACAGTAGGAGGAATATGATGAGACTCCTTCCATGGAGAAGAACTTCAGGGTTGCAAATGAATGACACCAGCTGCTCTACATGTCTGCAAGATTTCCTCAGCCAGGTTTTATAGTCCAGCTCCTTGTTAGAGTCATCATCGAGGTCATGTCTGCCATTGCAGAAGACCCAGCTGGTCTGCTTGTAGAGGTTAAGGTTCTTTATCACTAAGTCAGTCTGTCCTTGATACTGTGATGGGTTATGGAGATTGGCCATCCTTGACTCCCTATAGGAATGACACAATCCACCTGGAACAGCAGAGTTAGGGTCAAAGTCTAACACACAGAAGAGTTTCAGCTTACTCAGAAAATGGAGATGTTGTACTTGTTCTGCACTGCTCTTGTTTACAACAACAACAAATCTGTCGTAGTTGTCAAGTGAGTTTCCACCACAAGTTAACAGATTCTTTAGTTTTTCCCCCTGGTTTCCTTCTTTCTTCACAACATCTTTTGAAAGACACTGGTGCTTAAGTTGACCTGTATGAACAGTAAAACAGAACCATTAGAAAAACATAAAACACCCTTTACCTATGAACCCCCCTCCTTGTTAAAACCTAAACCTTGTTAAAAACTAAAGGTTTCCTCCAGTAGTAGTATAATCTCAAAGGATGTTAGATTTATTAAATGTGTATGTCTCAGAAAGTCATAGAGAACGTCACAAAATAATTCTGATTATCAGCAAAACACTAACAACAGAAAAGAAAAGTTAGTTGCATACCTACCCATGTTCTTTTCCAGCTTACCAGCAAGATCATGCTGATCAATTTGCTTCAGTGTATCTATGGTCACCTGTAAAGCCTTGTCATTTCCATAGTGGCCAGTCATTAACTTTGTAGTGTCCATGGTGTCCTTGCCCTCCAGTTTACCCCAAGGAATGGATTCTGGTAAGTAGAATTGGAACCTTTTCAGGTCATCTTTTGTAAGGTTTTCTAGAGTTTTCTGGATCTCCATACTGATCTTGGATGCATTTGAGAGGCTGGTGGTCTGCAGGAAGAAGAAAGTGAATATTTAGTGTAAGTATCCTGATGGTTTGTTATGCATGTACTATTTTATCACTCTGTTAACAGACTGGATACCAAATTTCATACTGTCACTGGCCACTTTTAAATGAATTTGACTTTTATGAAGTTTATAATGTTTCAGTTTTTGTTGACACTGTCAGAATGGTAAGAAATCTACTTTTTATGTTTATTATCAGAATTGGTGATGATGTTGTACTGGAGTGCTTTATATTGACAGTGGTTCCTAATATTCTGGCCCACTCTCTATATAAATGGCATGGACAAATATTAGAAATGCCTCTCAATATAATGAAGCCCAGCCCCACACCCCGGCAAACTACATCAAAATAATAAACATGCAGTTAAATTAATACCTGTCTGTCATTGTCAATCAAGACTAAACATTGTATTTCAGGCAGAATTTATGTTAAAGTTTTTGTATTACATTACAAGATATATTAGGTATACAAGTATGCTTAATGATGTGGCCAGTGAGTGTGTACTGTGATGTATAAAAGAATATAGACATTTTACTTGAACAGTTTCTCTCCTCTTGATTCTTGTGTTCTGTGGCTTTGGCTGAGTTTCCTCTCTCTCTGACGTTTTCCCAGATGGCAGCTGAGCCGGTTCAGATCTGTTTCCCACCTTTTCATCTCTTTTTGACTTTATTTTGGCACATGACTCTGTTTGTTTGATTGCTATGGCCTGACCCAGACTCAGTTCCGGCTGAATGGGTTTTGAAGCTTCTTGTGGGTCTGTGCATGTTGGAAGCGTGGGACTGAGTGTCGGTTCTGGCTTTGTGTTCAGGTGACGCAGTGTTGCCAGAATCTTTATAGCAGGGCCACTTTTCACATCCAGATCCACAAAATCCTGCTTGCTGAAGCAAACAAGGCAGTCTCCAGATACATCTTCCTCTTGGAGCCGTTCTGCATATTTGCAATATACTTTCACATACTGCAGTAACCACTGGTTTACCTGCTCCTTTGTCCAGTTTTCCACATACTCTGGGAAATGTGACTCAGGTGTTGATCCTTTTTTCAGATACTCCAGATAAGTTGTTATTTTGACAGCAGGACCATGTTTTATTCCCAAGCCTATTATGTCTGTCTTTTCAAAAATACTCAAAATGTCTCCCGAGACATCCGCTTCAATGAATATGTCTGCACAGGTTTCATGAACATTGACCTCTTTCATCAGCCACTGGTGGACGTCCTCTTTGGTCCATTCTGTAACTGGAGGTTTTTGCTTTTTTCTTGAGCTCATTTTGGATCAACTACAAATGAAGCAGGTGCATTAAATGTAAATAATGTGACACATATAATACATTTGCATAATGTCATTTTAATCTGACTTATTCACTCCCATTATAATAAAGTGAGACATTTTGACTCATGAGGCTTCTCAACTAAACAATTTTAAATAATTGTTTACATCAATACTTACTATAATTTATTTTAAAGTATTGTTTTGTTAATAGGCTAAACTAGCTCCTTGTTTTTCCTTTAACTTCTTTTTGTGTATGTTTTTATTATTATTCTAAAAAGTTCCTTCTTCTGTAATTATTTTTAACAATGTGTTCAACAAATCAAACATACTTCAAATTCACAGTCCTGCATGTCATTGCTATGCCCGATCATCCATGCTTCTGTCTCTGCCTGTCAGACTCCAACAAGCTAACAAGCTTACAAACTGAGATGTGGGTTAAATTCCAGAAATTTTATCTCTATATCTGCAGAGTACAAGAGTGTTAGAATTTTTTTCTGTCACTTTGTCCTGCAGAGACAGTAAACTACCCCCAAAATCAGATTTTCCATCACACAACATACAAGCTCACTTCCTCACTTCCTCACTAAATGAGACAAGACCACATAAGTTTCACTTCTTTATAAATTGACTTCCACAGATCATTTTAAAGAAGTCATTTTCAGCTTTTAGTATGTGCAGTCAAAACATGTCTTACCTTCTGAGGTCACTGAATGCCTCCTCAAACTTTCTCAGACTCCTCAGAGTTTTGCTGCCAACCATCTCATATAATTCTGCAGTATTCTCTTTACTGCACTACGCAGTTAAAACAATATCTTCCATGTTGTTTTCACTCTGATGAGGGCCACCTCCCGCCTGTGCTGCTTAAGCCACGTCCCTCCTACATCACTTCCTCTGATAGTAGTTTCAAAATAACACTGCCTTAAAACCCAGAGTGAAGTAAAAGGAAGGAAGGACGATTTCCCATCTCATTTATCACCCAGGGTGCAGACTGCCTTCAGTCTTTCTCTTTTCCCCTCTGCAGTGTTGCTGTTGTTTGCTCAGGGATCTGGCTAAGCTTCTCAACCACACAAATAGTGGAAATATGTATTCAGATTCTTTACTGAGGTAAGAGAAGCAATGCCAGCCTTCATGCTCTGTTCCAAGTAAAGACTTGCATTCAAAATTTTATGTCAATAAAAAGTACAGTGGTACTGTCAGGAAAATATCATTAAAGAATCATAAGGAAAACTACTCATTATGCTCCAGAGGCAGCATTTCATGCAAGCAGCATATTGTTTATATAAGTTAGCAATAAAAGACTTAAACATTTTCCAATGTTTAAATTTTCCAATGACAAAAGGTAAGCAACATATCAGTCATTTTAATTGATTAATTAATTTAAAAAATAGTCTAAATAATTTAAACCATTGCTGATTATTGATATTAGTTTTTTACTTTGGCTTTCTTATTCCTTACTATACAATGACATGTTTCAAGTTCTTGCTGTAACTCTTCCAATGTAATGACATTTTAAATTATGTATTTATGCCTTATAGTAGTATGCTTTTTTAAATGTTTTGATATCTTACTATGACTTTCATGCTATTTATGCCAATTACACTATATAAGATATTTTTGTGCCATAGTACTGACACCTTTGACAACATTTTTTATGCCTTAATGTCATCGACTAGCAGGTGTTCAAAATGGGGAAAAATATGTCATTGTACACTATACCATAAAAATGGAGTAAATTATGCAGTAAAGGCTGGCCCAAAAACATTAAAAATCATCTGAAAAAAGCATTTCCTTAAAACGCAAAAAAAACGTTGTTTTTTTTTAAATGTGCCAAAAACACCACAAAATAGACAGTTGTGTTTTTTACACATTCTATAGATAACATGCGTTAAAAAATGCAAAAAAGGTCAAAGTTTAGTATGTCATGAAAACGTGAAAACACAGCATGTTACAATTTTATATGGCCTCAAAACATTAAAGAATAGTGTATATAAAGATTGTATAGCATAGCAGGTCTCAGAAATGTAGAAATGGTCATAGTATAGTATGTCACTAAAACAGGGAAAAAAAAATGTCATACTACGGTGTGTCGTAAATGTAAGGATCAGGACAGGAACAGTCACAAGCCAGTATCATAAAGCAATGTCCTTTATTCAGTCCTTCGTAAGATCAGTAATCCACAGCAAACAAGTCCAGAAACTAAGATCCAAACCAGAGTCATAAGACAAGCAGTGGTCAATAATGGGAAATCAATACCTGAGGGAAAAGCAAGGGCAGAGTCATAGTCTGTGGGCAAAGTCTAAATTGCAGGGTAGCAAAAACCAAAATCAGACAGCGGTCAGACAGGCAGGGTCAAAACCAGGCAAATCACAGACAAGGAGAAAGGGGTAAGGAAAGAAAGAATGGTCAGACAAAGGGGGTCTCAGAAAAACAGATCAAGCTGACGTACAGGCCTCTGAGCACAGAACAAACTGGTCACGTTCTAAAAAGCGTGGAACTGAAGTGCAGGGGTATAAATACACAGGAGGGAGCTAACGAGCAAACAGGACACAGGTGCAGGAAGTTAACTAGATGATTAACATATTGAAAATAACATAACACATTGAAAATAAACTAACAAAACAGAAATCAGACTGACATGGATCATAACAATAAAAATAATATAAAAATAATGTCATAAAAAATGGAGAGAATGTCAAAATTTAAAATGGCCTCAAAACATCAAAGAATAGTGTGTTATAAAGACTCCACAGCATAACCGGTGTTAGACATGTAGAAAAGATCATGTTATAGTATGTCACTAATACAGGAAAAAAAACACCATATCGCAGTATGTTGTAAAATTGCAAACCAGGTCAAAATTTAAAATGGCCTCAATACAGCTCAAAACATCAAAGAAAAGGGGTTTTAAAGACTTGCAAGACTTGCAACATGCGTTTAAAATGCAAAAAACACATCAAAAATGCGTTACAATACTATGTCCAAAAAATGTGAAAAATGACAAAAAATAAAAAATGCCAAATAAAAAAGCCCCAAAACATTTAAGAATAGTGTTTTATACACACTCCATAGAATAGCATGCATTACAAATGCAAAAAAGGGTCGGAAAAGGTCAAAGTTTATTATGTCATGACAATGTGAAGAAACGCCATACTAAAGTATGTCAAAAAAATAACTAAAAACACCACAAAACATCAAAGAATAGTGTTTTATACACATGCCATAGCATAACATGCGTTAAAAGTGGGGAAAAGGGCAAAGTTTAACCTGCCACAAAAATGCACAAAATGTCTCAATATATGTCGTAAAAACACAAAAAAATGAATAAATATAAAGTGCTAAAAAATGCTCAAAAACATCAAAGAAGAGCGCTTCATGAACACTCCATTGCATAAAATGTGTTAAAAAAGCAAAAGTTTGTAACATAATAACAATATGTCATAACAAAGATGCACAAATCATGAATAAATTGCATTTCTTCAACACTTCATAGTATGACATATCTAAAATGGGAAAAAGTCATAGTGTAGCATGTCGTAAAAAAATCTATGACACTTGTCATTAATATTTTATGCCTCACTACATTATATTTTTCACAAAAAATGTTTGCGTTCCTTTGCTATGACATTTTTTAAAAACTAAACTGGTTAAAATTAATGTGTTAAATGTTAATGTGCAAATAAGAAGGACACTGCAAATACTTTGTCAGAAACAAATTTGTTTTATTTTTGTTTTGTGTAGCTCTCAGTCAATGTGGTGGAGAATGTGAAGGAGACTGAGGAAGACATTTCAACAAGTAGTTCATTTGGGTATTTCAAATTGTCATTGAAATGGGCGACACACTCCGGCCTGCACAAACTACTGCAGTACATTCTGAAATAAAACATGTTACTGGTCACCAGACAGTGCTTAAGTCTATACAGTTATTTCTTTATACATCATCCATTAACAAATTATTACAGCGCCAACATCTGAACGCATAGACATTGAATTAAAACACACAGCTTTTGTGTTGTTTGTGATACTGGCTGAGGTGACATTAAAATGATAGTGCTGCCCTTCTTGTTGTCTTTCATAGCAGACTTTATTTTATACCAGAGCCCTGAGTCATCATGCTGCATTGACTTCACATGGGACAAATCTAATCATTTCACAGTTAAAAGTAACAATGAGGACAAATTCTCACAATCAGACTCTCTCATCACTGAATCATCCATCAGGTTTTTTTAGTAATGCAAAGGAGCATCTCTGATCACAATCTAACTTGACCCAACTGATGGGTCCCATGAAGCTATGGTCTAAACTTGACCTGGACTGAAACAATAGTTCAACTAGACGCACAGCATAAAATTCACACAATTTAATAACTGACCATTTACTTGTTGCATTCATTTTCCTCTCAAAAAGTGCCACAAAAATGAGCTTAGCTGGATTTTCTCGCAGTGTTGACCTTCTCTGAAAACCATGAACATGGTTTAGAAGTAAGAAGCCCAGAGCTACATTTCTTTCTTTATCCTGGGAAGTGAATGCAGCATTATTATCACCACTCACATCAAACTAAAATCACGCTGTTTGAACAAAGATGTATCCTCTGCGATCAAACACAGAGACTGATTATGAATGCTAGCCATTGCCATGGTTACTGTATTAGCTCTGACATAAAGGAAACAAGGAGAATGGTGGGAGTGACCTAGCAGAGAACTTTGTGGTAGGGATGCAGGGGGAGGGAGGAAGTGAACGCTCTGATGTCAGTGATGAGTGTGGCATCTTGGAGTGGCAGCGAAGAGGCGGACAGGAAGGTCAGCTCACTGACTTCGCCGTAGGCCGAACAGGGGGTGTTGTCGGGGCTCTCCAGGCAGCAGACAACGCTCTTCTCCGGGGGGTCGTTCTCCTCCACCCCAAAACCAACCACCTGAAAACACAGTTATAAAAGAATGTGTTTTCCTGGCTTGCTTTTCTCTCTGTGGAGCCTGTAACATCATGTTTTTTTAACTTTATGTTTGGAACCCAAGATGTGAGACATGTTTTAAATCACTTACATTTTACTTACATTTTTTTAAAATGCTCTTGAATAATGTTTGCTTTATATTTTCGCTCGTATATGTTTTATCTGCTGCAATTTTTTATTTTACTTATTTAGTTCAACATGTTTAAGTCCAATTGAGGAATGACTTCAAATTTCGAGTTTGATATATTCAGTCATCGTTCTTCTGTCCTAATTCAAGAAAAAATGTGTCATTGAAAAAACATTATCTACCATAAATGGAACTCAATAATCAGTCAGTTACTGAGCCTATTGTAGAATATCAGTAAACTGTTTATTTAAAAATATTTTATAAGTCTTTTGAGTACTTTGTGTTACGGGACAAGTCAACACTTTTGAAGACGTCCTCATTTCTTAAGGAAACTGACTACAAACCAAACCATGACACTTAAATTTGGCACACTGAAAAACAAAGTCAGCTACAGCCGTGGTAATAAACAGGAAGACAGTTTGAATGACATCAGCTGAATAGTGTGTACTGCACAAACTTACATGTACACTAAGCCTCCTGCTGCTGCTGTTTCTGTGCCCCAGGAACCAGGAGACCAGCTCCTCTTGAGTGAAGACCTTCAGAGCCTCAATCTGCCACAGAGATTACAGCGGGTCAGAACCACAGTCCAGCTGCCACAGTCTGAGACCTGCAGACGGTTTCACAACCTACATTTTTTGTAAGGTTGCTTTGTCTTTTTACTAAGTAGTGATTTAAACATCACTAAAACAGGGTGCTACTCACAAACTAGTTTTATATAGTGATGTTTCTTAATGTTTACACCTACCTACTGCCAGGTATAATGTCACAGGTGACTGAACAAACTTGAATGACTTGCTAACTATTCTTTGCCCTTGACATAACAGCTTTTAAACTCATCAGGGTTACAAAACCCCCCTTGCCGAGCCTTTCCAACCACTGCCTCCACTGTTAAGCTTGATTTTGCTTGCCGATGCAAACAAGAGAAACTTAAGGGTTTTAATTGACTTCATGTTCAATCATGTTCGATTTGTTCCATTTCCTCTCCAACAAAACATAACAATTACACATTCTGAAATTCTTCATTTCAGGTGCACAAATCCTGTTTTACAAATCACAAATTTAGAAACTCATACACTCACATTTTTGCTACAGTTGATGCAGTGAATTTGGTGCAAAACACATTCACACACCTGTTATAAATAATCAGATTTCATGGACAAAATTACAACTGCTTGAATCCTCTGCTATGATTCACTGCAGCAACTGTGAAGAATTAACGAAGGTGTAACTGCTATGTTGTCTGTCGTTATTATTGGTGTGTTCACATGATATATTTATAACAACACATCACGCTGTTAAGAAGCAACTATACACAGGTTTGTCTCACCTCCTTGTTGAGTCGGTCAAAGATGTACTGCTGTGTGACGACCTCAAACCAGTTGCGGTCTACTTCCTCTCCCAGGTGAGCATCCTCGCAGTCCTTCAGCTTGATGAGAGCCATCACCTGGGTCCGAAAGGCCTCCTCGCTCAGACCCGACAAACGCTCCCCGAAACTGTCCAGGAACTCCTCAATCTTTGCCTCGACAAACTCCGTGCTACAAGGAGGAGAAATCTTTAATGCCTCTGCTGATGTGGAAATCATCTCTGGAGCTCCGTGAAGACAAAACTCTGAAAGGTGAACTTACCTGAACTTGGTGGCCTGTGTTTCCACGGTGACGGAGAACCCCAGCACCCCTGAGGTGTTCCTACAGGTTGGGTAAACCTGATATCTGGAGGTGATGTGATCAGAGAGAGGCTTGTTTGTAAAATGCTCTGAGTGAAAAAGTACTGATCCGTGTACTCGTAAATACAAACAACACTCACCCCAGTGTTTCCTTGGTCCTCAAGAAGTCGAAGCAGGGCTCCTCCATGTGCATCTGTGAAGACAAAAGACAAATAAACAGGGACAGATTTACAGGTGCACTCGTCTTGATGAGTGTGCAGCTGCAGTTAAAAGTATAACAGGACTTTTTTTTTTGTTTCTCACACCTCATGTGATGTGATCTGCTAGCAGAATAAATACAGCTGAGGAATGAATGTGTACTGAAAGCCTCTTCTGGCCTCTTACCTTTAGACTGTGTCCAAAGCATTTTTGCCACCTGTAACATTAGAGTGAGCTGCGCTAGGGAGCACTTTGAGGGTTCAGCATTTTTTCTCAGCTGAGACCTTCTGGTTGCTAAGATATGGAAGCTCACTTAGTCTACACCGTATTGGGCTATTTCTATGAATTCTGCCTGCTGCATACCTTTATCCATGAGCAATAGCAATGGGAGGACTGTGTAAAACTGCACTCCCATTGCAAACCATTTAAAAAATAGGCTGGCCTCAAAAAATGCTTTGGTAGACACACAGACTTAGGCTTATATGATGTTTTGTCACTAGTGTTGGTTAGTCTAGCAGTGAACATGCCAACACTCACCACCATCAGCTCCATCAGGGCGTGTTCTCTGAGGTTCTTCAGCCCCGTCTGTAACATAGATTAAAAATAAGATGTGAGACTTTTTTCGTCTTCCAATTTTTGGACAATCCAAAGAAAACACACAATGGCTGTGAGTGGCACAAATGAAATTCTATTCAGCATCACCCTCTTCATCTTATGTCAGGGCCTGATCTCATTAACTCTTTGCATTTAAAGCTGGGGTAACATGAATGTTCAGGCCCCATAAAGGGTATGTGAAAAAAGCCCTCTGTTATTTAGGTGAACTGGTCCTTTGTGAGGAAATGTAGTTTTTCTCTTAGCTGTGATTTAAAGCTGGGTGTGATGAATCAGTGTCGACGTGATCCTCCTCTAACCTGGTAGTAGACGGTGACCTCGGAGTTGGCATCGCCCTTGTTGAGAGATTTGACTTTGCAGAGTTGGTGTTTCTGAGGCAGCTCCACCACCCGGAACAACACAGGGACGTCTGCAGACAGAGGCTGGAACTGCAGCTTTCTGCAGAGGGACAAACACAGATGTTGAGATCAGGCTCACGTGCCGCTCTGAACTGCAACCATACTTGTTGGCTGATTAATTCAGAATGATATCAGTTTAAAAAATTGTTTAAAACATGAAGACGAGATGGATCATGATATTTATCTCAGTCCAACTCGTCCTATCCTTTCTCAATGTAACAGATATGATGGATAGTCAATCAATGTAACAGATATGGTTTGCTTCTTCTGGTAAATGACAGAAACTAATTTTAAGAGTTGTTACCTCCAAATGCAAATGTATGTATTTATTTTGCCACATGAATAAAACTTCCAACACTATCTACATGAATGGAAAATGCAATGAATAAATGAAGCGGGACGCTCACTCAATGAAGTACTGCAGGAACTCCTTGGACTCCTGTTGGAAGAAACAACATGCATCAGATTTACAGCTGAACTTCCAAGCTGTTTAATTTAACTGGACACATTTTCTCCAAAGTTACAAGTGGCCATTTGAAAGAGTTTGTATCTGTGCACCAGACATAGCTGAATCTGAATATGTTTATTTCTGAAAAAGAACTGACCTGACGACAGACGCACATACATGTATTACTAATGTAAACTAATCTTTCTGATGTTTAATTTTTCTGTACAGTATCCTTTTTTAACTAGACAAATCTCAGTGTTTCTCACCGTGCTAGTGAAGTTTCCCTGCACCAGCCCCTCTGTGTACAGCTCAGCCTTCAGACCAGTGACAAAGGTCATGAGGTCGTCGACGGTCAGTCCCTTCATGAGGGCGTGATACTTCTGGATGACCGACCAGCGACAGTGCTCCAGGATCAACAGACGAACATCCCTGCAGAGAGGGAGGAAGGGGGGTATAGGCTATAATCTAAAACAACAGTTCAACATTTTGGGACTGTACTGGCCTGCATATACAGTAAGACGTTTTGAAATTAGTTCTAAAAACGGACTCCACAGAGACGGCACTTGTGTAACCTACTTGCCCAGTCGCTCAGGTTTGATGAGGATGTTGAAGTAGGTTTTCTTCAGCTGCTCTGCGAACATGGTGAAGACACCAGGCTCAGTGCTGAAGTCCGCCAGGTGATCCACGATCAGCTTCAACAGCAGCTGAAACACCGGAGAGACGAAACACAGTTTATATAGTTTAATATTTAGAAATTTGAGAGTCAGGTTACTACAGTCTTGCTCACGTTATTCTTATGTGTTAAATATCAATGGAATAATCTCACGCTTTGCAAAAATGTTGTTCTGAAATGGTCAAAACTGTTCTGACAAAAATTATAAAAACTATAAAACTTGGTAGAAACCCTTTTAGAACTTTCCTTCAACATTGTCTTGTTGTCTCATGCAAGACAATTCAAGACCTCAATATATATAAATATATAAAATGATAATACAGTAAAAATACACATAATTACACATTTAAACTCAGTGACAAACACCAGATTATTCTCAACTACGCGGTCGATAGCTTTTTAGAAACACTTTGCACTAACATCGTGATAAATAGCTGCCGACACATAACGCTGACATGCTACCATCGCCGTCAGTCGTCAGTGCGTCTCCTCACCGGCAGTTTGTGGTTGAAGCCTTTCAGTCGGATCACCAGTCCGTGGTCCCCGGCCACCAGTTTGTACTCCAGCTGAGCCACGTCGGCCTCGTAGGCCGGCTCTGCAAGGTTGTGAGCCAAGATGTTCACAAAGAGGTCGAAGAGGACCAGACTAGTAGAGGATCAATAGATTAATCAATTAGTCGATCAACAAACATCAAAATTTGTGGTTTCAGTTAAATGTCGGGATTTGTTGCGTTTCTTTGTTATATGATTAAAAAAATAGGTGGATTTGAATTTTCGTGAACTATTTTCATTATTACACTAAACTATTATAAAACCAATTAATCCAGAAAATCACCTGCAGTGCAGACTGATAATGAAAATAGTTGCAGGCTAACCTTAATATAACTGCTCACTTCCCCTCGTCAACAATATATTATTTCATTACATAATATAATGCTATAATCATATTGATATACAATATATTAGTTCCATACATCAATTTTTCTTTTCTTTATATCTATGCCCACTGTACTGGTTGGACGTAGAACTGTGTTTTTGTGATGTGTGTAGTGACAGTAGAGCTGAGTCTAATATTTTTCTGTCACTGGTGTCTTACTTCTCAGGGCTCTTCTGAATCACGGGGGAGATCAAGTTGAAACGAATATAGGCTGAAACACACAGAAATTCACAGTCATTAGTTCATTCTGGTTTAGAAAAAAACATCATGCTGCTTTTGCTTGTGCAACGTTTAAACAAATAATTTCCTAAATCTTTTCAGTCCAGAAATATGTGGCCAATTTGCTAATTGTTTTCATGAAGGACCAATATCTCAGATATTACAAATCAGAAGACTCTGCATTGAAGAAGGATCAAAACAGTGATAACTACATAAATAATCATTTACACTCAAACTGATTATCTGTTAAATTTTGGAGAAAGTGTAATGCTTTGAATTGTCCACCTGGTGGACAAATGGTTGCAGTGCAGGTTTCCAAAAGCACGTTGCTGACAAGACGACTGTGCTCACCTTTGGGGATTTTGAACTTGTTGTCCTTCTTGTACCACAGACATCCTCGCTCACTGTTGACTATCCTGACAGGGAACTCAGTGTCTGGACAGTCTGAAGTTTTCAGGGCAAAATCCGTAGCTGCAGCAGTAAAAAGACAAAAACCAAAAGCTCTAACCTTAATGGTCCCCTGTCGACATTTTGAGGTGAGCTCGTGAGGCATGCTCTGACGTAAACTTTGAAATACCTAAACTGTTGCCCTCTGGTTTATGTAAAACATAAAACTTTTATCCCACAAGTACATTACAGCAATTGGCATTATACATTGTGTTTTTACTGACCAATAAACTTGTTCTCAGCAGGAAGGTGGAGTTCAGGGCTGACTTCAAAGTCTCCCACCCAGCGCTGAGCCCACACCTCTGGGATATCTGAAAAAAAACAAAGAAACGCATTCAGGTTCAGAAGCAAGCCAGTCTGTCTGACTTTTCAATCCACCCACCAATGTGGCTGTCCTAAAAAAAAACTTCCAACGTGATCAGACAGCACATCTCATTGACTACATCTGAACAGGGCTGTCATTTTTCCAAAAACTGAGCATTGTAATGAATTTCAATGATATGTAAATTTGTTCAAATACATTTGATTTTTTTGGTTACTAAAACATCCACACACTGCACACACTCCTTCTCAAGATATGGTGTTGCAAAAGTCTGCTCAGGGCAGCTTTGGAACTGGAACCGTGTTTGGTGTCCTACATTGTCAAAGCAAATAACATAACCAGCTGAGTTTACAGATAAGTCACAGGTCAAGCGAACAGTGCGCCCTCTGTTGGCTCCCAAGGTAAATTACTTCAGATGGAAAATTTAGGTTTGAACGCATGTTTGGATTTCAAATAAAAATGACAGCCTGTGAAAAGTGAACAAACACACACCTGAAGAGATGACAAGCACAAAGATACATTTCATTTTATGATATTGAGCACCAATGAGAGGGTTTGCTTTCTCTTATTACTAAGAAAGAGATGACTACTGTGTAATCACCTCTTAGTGTGTGTGTGTGTGTGTGTGTGTGTGTGTGTGTGTGTGCACACCATACCCTCCATGTTGTAGCAGGTGCCGAACCATTTCTCTCTGAGTGGACATTGACCTTCGTTTTCTGGTGACAGCAGCAGCAGGTTCGCTCTGTCTGGCGTCAGCAGGGACAGAGCAGCACTGATCACCTGTATGCGCACACGCACGCACACACACACAAAGTTATTTTTACTGCGTATTTATAAATGTTATTCTATATACTTCTCCAGAAAGATCATCCAAATATGAAACTTAATGTGACAGTAAATGTAGAGTCACAAGAGTAATCTACAAAACAGGACTCACTGCATTGCAGGTTTAGTAACAGGAACTATTTTTTGTACCACAGTGTGGTAACAGTTTGAGTGAACTACACAAACAATTTTACAGTCAGAATTCAGACACTCAAATAAAGTAACAATAATAAAGGCAGAATGTATATTGTCCCCTATACAGTAAACAGGGAGTGGTTATAGACACAGACTATGCATGACAGAGTGTTTTGTCAAAACTGACTCTGGATAAGATCTGGGTTTTTGGTCCCTCTTACCTGCGGGTCGTACTCAAACATGAGCTGGTCCCCAGTCAGGAAGTCCTCTTTTGGAAACAGTTGCATGTTCTCACAGATGTTCTCTACAAACTCGATGGGATCCGTCTGTAGGTCCACACAAAGAGTCAACGTGGAGCAAGGCACTAACGCACAAGTTTATCTTCTGGATCTTGACTGATGTGTTTAAAACACACATTAACATTATTTTAACTATAGCTTCAACAATCACAACTGATGCATCATTTCTCAGTTTCATCCTCACAGAGATGGAGCTGATTACTTTTATTAACAGCCTCTGACTGTCAATCAACTCCGGCAGGAATGCGTCATCATGTCGCTGTGAAACACATGAATTCATCTAGTGTGGGTCTGTGATTCATTACCTGCTCCTGATAGTGGAACTCATTGGCTTCTATCTTCTGAATTTCCTCATAGATCCTGAAAGAAAGAAACGTAAGTACTGACTCATCACTTGCTCAAAATGTACAGAGGCTGGAATTTGTGAAAAAAATATACGCTACAAAACACCAGCATTACATCTAGATTTCTGCTTCCCTGATAATAATGATGAATAAAAAATCATTTTATAATGTGTAGCAGAGAACAAGCAGAAAGATTGTAAATGTTGAAATGTTAATTCCAATATATAGGTGTTTCTGAGGAGGCTGACCTCTGCTGGGGGCCCAGAGTCTGGAGCATCTTCAAGTACTGGAACACCAAATCCACCACCTGCACAGAGAACAATAATTCAGTTATGAGACACTGAAGCATTTAGAAATTACAGGGAAAAACCACCTGCTTCTTATTCTTATTCATGAGTGACTATTTTAGCAACTGAATGACAATGCCATGTCTTCAAGTATCTTGGTTTTGTTTGACGAAACTTTGAGCAATCTTTGCCTGAAAAGTGAATTACAGATGATCAAAATAGTTTTTGATAATAAATTTGATAATAAATTTGAAACTGATGACTTGGTTTAAAGCAGTATAAGGTTTTCTCCTTTCACACTATTTACAAAAATATGCTTCATTTTGACATAGACAACTCTTAAAGACAGACAGCCAATAAAATGAGTGATATCCACTGTAAAAAAAAAAAAAAAGAAAGAAAGTGTGCATGTGTGTGCATTGACCTGGTAGAAGTTCTGGTAGCCCTGGTCGGTGAGGGTGATGGAGATGGAGAAGATGGAATAGGTGGAGTTTTGATCGAAGCCTGTCTCACTGTTTCCTCCAAACAGAGCCAGAGCCCAGCATCTGAGAAAACACACACACGCACGCACACACGCACGCACACGCACACACACACACACACACACACACACACACACACACACACACACGCACACGCACACAGTATCAGTATGCACCACGGCCCCCCCTGCACTTGTTTACAAATGGTTTCTAACTGATTTTATGCTGTTTTCTTTTGACCCACTTCTTCCTGAGCAGAGACAGGATGCTGCCGGCTCCTTCGTGTCCAATCAGCCAGGAGATGTAGTGAAGAGGCTTCACTCTGCCAGAAAACACACAGACAACCTGATGTGACAGCAAAGGAACAGCTTCTTCCATTTCTGCAGGTGGGACTTCACGCCGGGGAATGAGTCACATTAAGTAAGTTTCTTGTTTTCTACTTCCTGTTTTGAGAGCATACAGACCCCGCCTCACCTGTAGTGTTTTCCCTGTGGAGGTACAGCCCAGCTGATGGTCAGAGCATGAACTTTCCTCACCGGGACCACTGAAACACACACATACACAAGTATCTGGTGTATGCATTATTTTACTTCTATTACTATCACACAAGCAATGCTGTTTTTTGAGGCCAGTATTAATATAAATATTTGGAAGTTTAAGTAATCCAATGTTTGTTTTTTTTACATTAAAAGCTACGTCACTTCTTGTTGTGTATCACCTGACATCCAAAGACACCAACATATATGTAAGAGGCCAAAAGCATCTGTCTAGTTCTAACTACTATTACAACTACACAGAATAATGACAGCAAAGATGATTATAAGAAATGGAATCACAACATTCACTAAACAACAGTATCTGACCTCTGTAGAGTTTGTTGAATGCTGGTGTGTCAAACGGCTGCTGGAGGTGAGAGAAGTCGGGTCGGGGTTCACCACTAAAAAAAACAACAAATCTGTTTTCCACAGTTCCACAGTTCATAATATTAAAACATACAATCTATGCTGAGGTTAACAGTGTACTGTTTTGTAAAAAAGTGTAAAAAGGTGTGCAACCAACAAACACAGACACCAGACATCCAGTGAATACACTTCATTTTTTTATAGTGTGAATGTAACAGATTACACTGTGGTTTACCAGGGCTGTGTTACTGTGTAAACACGATTGAGTTCACTTTTACCAAGACTGTGATCACACTAAATGAGTGAGTGAGTGAGTGAGTGAGTGTCCCTGTGTGTCTTCTTACTTGTTGGGAACTTTGATGAAGATCTCTCTCACCCACTGCTCCATGGTGTCCAGTGTCTCTTCAACATAAAACCACTGTCAGTCTGTTTTTAAAGACGGCTGACATTTCTTGCTCCTGGCATGCTAAGATTATTGTGCTTTAAGTTAAACCCTGCACTTCCATTCAGCAGTTATTAACACACAAGCTCCGGTCCTAGGGTGATGGGGTTTTCTCGGCTGCAGCCCCCACCCTCTGGAATGATCTCCCAAACCAAATTTGCTACTGCACCAACCTCTCCACATTTAAAAAAAAACAAAAAAACTACTCACCTTTGGACTGAACAGCGAGCGTCATGTAATGAGCAGAGTAGTATCTCTTCCAGAAGTCTCTGAGCCGCTGGTACGTGTTGATCTGCTTCTCTCTGGGCTCATGTTTTAATGTCTGGGCGTTACCTGAAAGGAACAGCAAAAACATCTGTTAAACTAAAGATGTGCAGACTGCAGATGTTCAACAGCACTGTACCATAAAACATGAAGACACTACAAGCTCCTCCAAAATACATTTTGGACTTTCTAAAACATTTATGTGGAGAAAAAAAGGACAATATCACAGGTAAAAGGGGGAAATTTAAAGTTTTTCAGTTGGAAGAACAGCAAAAAAACCTTACTGACTAAAATGGACCACAATATTCAAGACTTTGTACAGACTTGAACTTAAATAATAAAACTACAAGACCAGTTATACACAGAACAAGCAAAAATCTGTGTTTTCTTCCAGGAAACCAACATATGTTTTAAGTACATGGCTGCTAACAACAACAGAACATTTTGTGTGTTTGTTTTTCTTACCCCAGCAGAATTTGCTCATAGGGTGTCCGGGTTTAGCCAGGCTCCCAAACAGCATCTCCTTACGATGCGAGTCGGCCGGCCTTGCGAGCTGATACTCTGAAGCACACAGGGACAGGTAGTTGTGTCAGTCATGACAGGGAAAATGCAGGGTTAAACAAAAAATAAAGTGCAACTGGCACTCAAGAATCTGGTATTTAAGTTTGTACCAGAAACATCACCTAAAAAAGACCCTGGTGCAGGTTTTAAAGAGGATCTTAGTACAGACAGTGTGAAGGTATGTGGTTTGTACCAGTAAGACTCACCACTGTCCACAGCCTCCACCTCTCTGTCGATGGCATCCTCGATCATCAGAGGACAGACAAAGAACTGAGCCCACCTGAGACATACAATACATATATCAACCATTGGTTGATCAACAGGTAAATAATCTGCCATGTTGATAACTGATTAATAATTTGAGTGATATTTCATTCACAGATTTCAGACATTTCCATGCCTTTGATCATTGAAAAAAGACATTAGCTGTTTTTTCCTCCTGCAGAGAAAAGTTTTTGGCCGCTGCTTTAACTGTGGGGACAAATCTTAAATTAATCATTTGACCCTCACCACCTGGTGTAACAGAAAACCCAATAAAGTCACCTGCAGAACAAACTACAGACATCTCCTCAATAGTTTTTCCAATCCCGTGACTGCTGGTCTAAAAATGGCACGAGTAATAACCCAGTAAATCCCGTCACATAGGGCAGATGGCCCACAAAATGCATCCACTGACACTGGGGGGTTACATAAAATCCCTGCGTACCAGCCTATAGTTCACAGTCAGTCACATACTGGACCTACTAAAGTGCTTAGTAATATTTTGCTGTTCATCTGAGTATTAACGCTGAGCAGAGACAAAAAAGAGGGAGTGGGAGGGCCACAGACTTCTGCCTCACCTGTCGAGCGCCTCTCTGAAATACTTCCTCTGCACGTCGAACTGAAAGATGGTTCTTTCACAGTCGGTAGAGGCATTGTCGCTTCCGCCGTGCTTCTTCAAGAAGGCGTCAAAGCCGTTTTCTGCTGGGTATTTCTCACTGCCCATAAACACCACTGAACATCAGGGAGAAGGACATATGAAATACAATCAAATTAAAGTGGGCTAAAAGATCTTAGCTGAGCCACAAGCACAGAATTAGATGCTCTCCATGCAAAGAGTGCAAAATTTCTAGATCTAAAAAAGCTGTCAGTCCACTGTTGTGTGTCTGCCCAACAAAGTCATTTCCATTCTCAAAAAAGATTTTCAGTGTTGTTTACACTGGTCGGACAGTGCGCCTCAGAACCTCTTTCTGACGCTTTCAAATTTTGACAACCCGACCCGCAGCTTCTTTTCAGCCTTGACTGCCTTTTGCTGGACTCACTGTGTTCCAGGAAGTGGGCGAGACCGGGCAGGTCGTCCGGGTCACTGAAGCTCCCCACACTGATACACAGAGCAGCTGCTGCCTACAAACACACACATTCAAAACAATGTGTGATCGAATGCATTCATTCAGCATCCACAAGACCATTGAGGGGAATGAACAGTAAATCATAGGCTAATTATTCATTGACTAATCTACCATACATTTGAAATGAAATAATTACACAGTATAGTTTTTTAAAGACTCAGTGTCACCCAGCAATTGTAGTGTAATGGTATTTGGTGGATTCATTGGGACTCTTTTCAGTGGCAGATGAACCCCAGATTTGGTGCTCAAGTTTGTATTTTGGGCAGAGGGATGGTGTGTGTGTGGGACAGGCTGTATACAAACACAGTACTTGTTAGTAGGATATATTTGGTTCTAGTCTGCACATGGGACTTGATGGGAAGATAAAAAATATACCACCAAATTTGCATAAACTTAAACTCTCTGACTATCTGAACTGAACTATCAGACAGAGATTCAGTGTCGTCAAGGACATTTATGGGAAATTATTGGAAAATAATAAAAACTACAATGGAATAACAATGAAAAATCACCACCACGAACCTCTCAAAACTATTTTATTCTGAAAAATAACTGTTCACATAACCTACCTGCTTCTCAGAGCTCCCTCTCTTCTTCTTCCCTGCGTTCTCCTCATCCAGCTCTTCGAAGTCGCTGTCCTGCTCTTCCTCTTCATTGTCCTCCTCATCCTCCTCTGAACCCTCCCCGGAATCCCCTTCATCTTCACCTTCCCCCTCTTCCCCCTCCTCATCCCGGTCCTCGGCCTCGCCCTCGTCCTCTCGGTTTTCACCGTCTCCGTTGTTGAAGTCTGAGATGAGGAGAGCTCGGAGGCCGTTACTCAGCTCTATGTATCTGCAGAGAGGAGATATTCAGGCATTCAGATAAATGGTAGCTAGGTGGCTGCACAAAGAAAAGTCACTACTCCCCACTCTGTTCCTGCGGCAGCACACTCAACTCAAACAGGTGTGTTGCTAAAACTATGTTAGTTTGAAAAGAATGAAATAAGGTGTTCTAATGTTATATTTACTGGAGGTGAAACTGAGTGGCTTCCTCTTCTAGTTGTGCCACAACAAGTGGAGCCCTATATGTAAGACTGGATCTGAAGAGTACTTTTTGGCGAGCTGATGGTTGGTGACCATTATTAACTTGCTGCCCTCAAAATCTGATTTTAAATGTTATTCATTGTTATATTATTCCAAAACACTGGTGTAAGATAGGCACATTAACTGCATCAGATGACAGACTGTGTGTACGTCTCAGAGAGTTGGGACTTGGAAATGTCTCTAACTTCTCTTAGGGTTAGAACCCACTATCTTTTGGATCTGTGAAAAAAGTCCTAATAATAGACCTGTGAGGAGCTATTTTCGCCTTAACATGCATTGTGAGTTTGGCCCCTGAGGTCTGACATGGCTCTACAACTAATGACATTTAAATCAGTTACTATGTCTCCCACCTGTATTTCTTTGGGTCGCTGGGTGATTTGATAATCTCCATGTCTCCCTTTTCTTCTGCAGCAGCTCCTCCACCTCCATCCCCAGCAACCAAAGCTGGTGGTGGCTCTCCCTGGTCTAGGGCAGACACCTGTCCTGGCGCACAGCCACCACTCACCAACTTGTTGGACTGAGGCATTTTTACAGAACCCTCTGGCGTGACAGTGCTATATCTGAGGAATAACAGCTTCATAAAAATAAAGTAAAATTTAAAAGTAAAAGTTTTTTCCAGACAGTACATAATCCTGACCTCAACCACATCCAGCACCTTTGGATGAACGGGAAGACCGACTTTTGTCTATCTCAAGACTGCTGAAACTTCATATTAGATGCAGCAGAATTTCAGAAAGGTAGCTGTTGGTTTTGTCATCCATAGCTTGTATATTCATGTGTACTGGTCGAGATGCTGGTCAAAATTAATCTTTACAAGTGTAAATTACTGGAATTGATATCAAAGTCAAAGTCAACTTTATTTATTATTTATTATTAATTATGCTACACTTACAGGACACACAGCACAATTGAAATGCATATATTCCGAATTCAAGCGTATCATCTGCTAACAACATCGAAAAGTATATTCTTGTGCACGATTTTGCCGGTAATAGATGCAGATTGAAATCTTTTGTTTTTAAAGGCAGTTTCACGGCAACGGTCTCGTCAGGCATGGAACGTTAGCTGGGGTATTAGTGCTATGCGTTAATGACCGGAACCTTCGGCAACATCCAGGTTAGCGGTTTGCTTAACGCTTAGCTTACATACCAGGAAGCGCTGGAAAGCGAGCTGATGGAGATAACGTCAAACATTCAAAGACTGCGTTTATGATAATACTGTAACTTTAAAGACAGACAAGACTTAGTTTAGACCCTTAAACCGGCTGGTGAAATTAGTTGACCCGGTTAGCCGCACATTAGCCTCTAATAAACCTGTTATGAACAAAGTCTGTTGAACTCCAGACAGAACCACCAGTCGTTTCATTTACACCGTAGCTTCCTAGCGAAACGTTAAATCAGAAACATGAGGTGTCAGTTCGGTTTTTAATGTTTTCGTTGCTCACCTTTTTTTCGGCTAGCTTAGTTCTGACGGAAGTTTGGAGCGTCAAGCTCGGTGTAGCGTCCTAGCCTGAGTCATGTGGCCAAAACAAAGCCTGTGAATCGCTGAGAACGCGTCAATCACAGAAAAACGGGGGCGTTTGATTGGTGAGATTTGTGACGTTGGCTGTAATGTTTGATTGACGAGTAACGTTTGAAGTTATTTGATTGATTAATTAAATTGAAATAGAAAAATTAATACCGGATACCCGTTTTCACAAGCCATAACTCTTTATTTGTTGATATTAATACATTTAGAAAGTGTGTACCTATACAGAAATATATTTATATCATTATTTAGATAACTGAACCTGAACTGAATTTTTTTCTGAGCAAGTGACTGCCTCCATACAGACAAATAACATCGTTCATATATATTTCTTTTTTAAAATTGTATTTTAAAAAGATTATTACATTTTTTTCCACATATGTATTTTTGTTTGTGCCCTTAAAACAGTTTTCTAAAAGTAGTAGTAGTAGTAGTAATGGTAGCAAAAACGGCAGGGATCTCACATTTAAAAAACAGTCTGACCAAAGCAATTCAAAAAGTCACATAGGAAGAAAAACATTAGACAAGAGTTATGATTAAAGATTGTGATTTTTTATTATACTAAATTGCATCTATAATATACAAACATTCACAATATTTTGTACAATCACTTTGTGCTTCTCCCCATACAGGAGTGAACTGTAAGACAACAAGTTTACATAAACTCTATTAATTTGTCCATGGTATACACAGCATAAAAATAAATTACCATTATAACACCATTATAATTTCTAATTCTATCATTTACAAATTCACTTAAAAAATAATCATATGAAGACAATGTCAATATTATTATATTTTTATCAATATGAAGTCACATGGTGGGGAGTCACACACAAAAACGTGCGCTGTGGTAGCTATATAACAATTTGGCAGGATATTCTTTTTTCCTATCTTCATAATATATAATAATAAATGCACATTTTTTTTCTCCTCCCTTTTTCTTGTTGTCTTTCGTATACACACACGTACTGTATCTCAGCTGACATGACATTATCAAAATATCACACTTCCGTCAAAGATACTGTACACAAACACAAAAATCCTTACAACTGATCACGCAATAAATATCATGGTAACCATATGCAACAATAGACCGTGTTGGTTCTAATATCACACACACAAATCCACACGCGCACACACTCACTTTCATGTAGGAAACACTGCGAACATGACAGCTACATGACTACATCTGCTAAAAGGGGGAAGGAGAGAACCAAGTGCTCTTCACTCATCAGCGCTGCTCACACGTGTGAGTATAAAACACCCTCAGTATGGCATTGGATTGTGTCAGCCTGTGCAAAAGCTATATGCCACCATGAAGCAGGGCTGCAGCGCTTGGCAACAGGTCTAGACTCAGTCTAGAGGGTCTAATCTGGGTTTTGGACCTGATCTTTTTCTCTTTGTTCTTTTTTTTGGTCCAGTTTGGTTTTCTGAGCTCTGAGAAGTTTACTCCTGGGAAATGCTAGAAAACCACTAAAAGTTTATGTAAGTTTGTTATTGACAAAACCACAGAAGCAAGGATAAAACAAGTTCCCTCTAAGTTCCCATTAAGACCTGTGTAACCTGGCCTCATGTGCTGTAACAGTTTTCAATAAACCACAGCATGTGACAAAACCGGTGGAGGAATGTTGCAACTACAGATTATTCTTGGACTCTAAATTATTTTGGCTGCAGCCCTGCAAGGGAGTTGTGCATTGGTGGTGTAGCCCTAAAACATCTTTCAAGCCAAAAACAGCACTAAGTAAGGCCAGTAACAGTTATAGGCATATTGTATTAGAGTGAACCTACAGTAACTATTACCAGCTGTCTGAGAAGCAGCCTAGCTGATGTTTGGGCAGATGAATCGGTGAACAACAGCAACTTGTAAACTTGTGAACATAAGCAGCTGTGATGGAGTTTTTGTGCTACACTTTAAGGAGAGGCAGTGCTGTGCTTTCCTGTGGATCTTGCTTCTTCTAGCTCCTCCTGACAGTAAACTCCAAAAAAAATCTCAATTCAGCATGTCCAAGACCAAGACCTTTTTGTTTTACAGTCAAAATTAAGTGACACATTTGGCTAATACTGCCCTGCAAAAACAGAGCAAAAAAAAAAAATGTAAGAAGGGAAAGATTATTTTAAATAAATCTATATAGTATATAGTATATCTATCTATCTAAAAATTGTGAACTTGTAACATGTAACCTTTACATGTAACCTTTACCTATAGCAAATCATCCCAACAGTTCTGAGCCACAGATTTCAAAGCAAAGGAAGCTACACTGTTAAAGCTATGGCATCTGTCACTTTGTGCTGCACCATCTGGTTTAATGTCAAGTTCTCACATTGTGGACGGGAGGGTAATGATGGGAAAGATTTCCATTTTTGCAGCTCATTTTGCAGCGTTCACGTCATTGCACAACTCAAGATAGCAGCTGACAGTCTTCTTGTGTTTCAGCTTCTAAAACTGTCTTAATAAACACTAACAAGTCAAAATTCTTGCCCAATGCACACAAAAAACTAAACTTCTTGAACAAAAAACAAAAAATCGAAATTTGTAACCAGAAACCACTAACAAAACTAAATTAAAACCTTTAAGTACTATGCTTGTTAAAATAGCACAATATCATTTAATTTTAAGCACAAGGAACTTTGCTGAAGCTTCTGAACTCTTTGACACTCTGGATCAGAGTTTTCAGACAAATTTGACATTGACGTGAACACTGTTTACTGGTAAATAGGCTACTGACATGACACGACCGCTACATTATATATTCTCTTAAATAAAACATACAAGCTTATTGTTCTGTCACCTGGCAGTTAGCTAACCCTGCCAGTTCTGAGAAGCACTCAGACTGACCCTTGTAGCTTTTCACTAGCTAGCACATTAGCGGATAGCTACAGAAGTTCAACAGCTAGCAATGTGAGTCCTGCTACCTGTGTCACTAAACTTCAGGTTTAAGCTTTTTCGTGAGGACATACTGGACTTTTCTGTGTTGCATCCTGGAGTGATTGGAATTTCTTTTCCTCCTCACATTACATCTCATAATCTCACATTTGTAGCTTGAACTGTTAGCATGTTTAGCTAGCATCGCCTCACAGAAATATAATCAACAGTGGTTCTATAGACTTTTCACACATGGCAAATTAGATTTTGTTTGGAGTACACTGCTGCCCTTACTCCTTTGTCAATGTAGGAGCCCACCACAGAGACTTAGGGATGGGGAAGGAATGAAATTGGCTATATAAATGCTATTTAGCAGAAACAGCAGTAGGTGTAGTGATTATTGACTGCTCACAAACATGGACTGAAGCGAAGGGAGTGTGTTGAGGAATGTTACGGTAGTTAATCTGTTTTTTGTTGTAGTTTTTTTTTGTTGAGAGCAAGAGCTTGGGGTTGGCAGGTGGGATGGCAGGTGATGGATGATCAGCAGCACTTCTGAGGTAGCTGAGCAGGTTTGTCGGTCAGTCTGGTGGTCTTGGAGCCAGGAGCCGCCGGCACTTCCACGTCTACGCGCTCTGACATCTTCACACAGATGATGTCAACCAGGCGTTCGAAAACCTGCCGCACATTGATGTTCTCCTTTGCACTTGCCTCGTAGTACTCAAAGCCTGCAGGAAAAAAGGTGAGGATTAAAGTGAATGAAAAATTTCAAACTCAGAAGAAATCAACCATTATCAAACTGCTGAAAATGCATTGCTTGGATTTTTCACAAAAGTGATTGGCTGACCTGATGTGTAATCTATCTCTGAACTGTGTGAACAGTACTATCACAACAAACTGTGCAGCCTGAGGTGTGTAGATTTATTCAAGTCAGGGAACGTGAAAAAACTGTAGCAGCAGTAGAGCTAAAACCCGTAGTGTATGTTTGTAAGTAAAAAGTCCCACTGCAATACACTAGTATTTAGGTAGTCCTCAGACACGCACTGTGACATGAAGTCATTTTCTCCTGGAGCTGAACAGTACAGCAGAATGTCAGATTTTGACAGGTTTGTCCTGGAAACACAAACAGTCCTCTTGCAGTGTGGCAGGTATTAGGTTTCAGTAAGCACTTGAAACACGAGCTGAGAGTATTTTCTGTGGTATTTATTTCACCTGAAACCCAAGCTAAATGTATTTAGCAACGCCTCACCTAACTGGTCAGCAAGGTGTTTTCCTTTCTCTGGAGGTACGACTCTCTCCTCATCCATGTCACACTTGTTTCCCACCATGATCACCTGGGCGTTGTCCCACGAGTACGTCTTAATCTGAGTGGCCCTGCAAAGACACACAGCAGTCACGACATAAATCATCCGCTGAATTTCTATTCAAGTTCTATTCTATTCTAACAGTGTCTGCTATGTTTAAGCACAAACCCCTTTCCAATCACATACCAGTCCTGGACAGCATTGAAGGACTCCTCGTTAGTGATGTCATACATAAGGATAAAGCCCATGGCACCGCGGTAGTAGGCTGTGGTGATGGTGCGGTACCGCTCCTGACCTGCCGTGTCCTGGAAACAGAAACCGACAGCCAGTCACAAATCTGCTCGACCTGGTAATTAAACTTCATGAAATGCTTACCACAAAAGAAATTAAAGATCCTAATTCTGTTCCTAATCCTAATTCTACACATAACACCTGTTCTCACCTCAACAAAAAAAATGCACAGCAATGTGTGGAAGTTGTGACTTTCACAGAAGCTAGATCTACACTTTAGCACCTTTCACCCCCATCACCACCATCCTTCACCAGTCTGCTGGGGTCTGCTCATTAGTCGGCTGAGCAGCTGAACTACGGTCTGCTTCTATTCCTAAATATGCAGTTGGTTTTTGATGCAGTTAAAGTGGCTGGTATTTAGACTAATCTTTTGGTAAACCCTCAAAAGAGCCACAAGATAAATCTCTGATGCAAGTCTGTGATTGTGAAGACAACATTAAGAAAGGTGATGGTAGACACATACTGAAATGTCACTGACATAATAGAAACATTAGGTATTTTGTGTAGCTAATCAATGATTAAGACTACTAGCTACTATGACTACTCTTTAATTCCACGGTGACCAAACAGCCTAACTCATTTTAGTCTCATCTCCATCCTATCTGAAGTGGCCATTGATCCGTGGTTGCTGGTGCAGGCCGCTGCTTGGCTGCAATGCAGCTGCTGAGCTTCGAGTGTGAAACTCACGCCCATCTCCAGGACAACTCCCACATCATTCAGCCGCCATTCTCCATCCCTGTACCACAACAGCCGATCTGGATGCAGTCATTCTGCTGAATTTATGTCTTCTGTGCTTTACTTCCTCTGCAATTGTTCAACAAACCCTAGTATTCTGTTTTCTCTGATGTGGGGAGAGGGAGAGCAAGAGAGAGAGAGAGTGTGTGTGTGTGTGTGTGTGTGTGTGTGTGTGTGTGTGTGTGTATGTGTGTGTGTGTGTGCATATGTGTATGTGCGTGAGAGAGTGATAAAGAGAGCCAGAGCAGCCGCAGACATTAATCATGGTGGGTGATAAGCAGAGCATCAGGCGATGACGGATTCCTCTCAGTTTAGTTGAAAGCAGAGAGAATTGTGTCTTTGATTTGAGGACGCCATTGCACATGGTTTAAAAAATATGGCCATTATATGTAAGGATTTTGCAGTCCATTCAGCACCCAGAATAAATGTATGTTAATATGTATGTTAATATCACTGTTTAGCAGTGATATTAACCTACAGAGGGGTCTGTTGGACTGGACAGTAAAGGGCAGACACTTCTCCGTTTTGACATATATAAACAAAGATAGTTTCATGGACATACAACTCCCACAACCATGTCTCCTAAAAGATTTGCGTCTGTGCAACTTAACTACAACAGAAAATATATTTCCAAGGAAACATATTTGATTAACCAGATTACATTTTAACTTCATAAGGATATCTGTTAATATGTCTGCCACATCAAAAATAGGTTGATACTGGATGTATCAGTAAAATGTTCCTGGATCACGTGTTGTCATGAAAATTAATCTGATCTCACAGTATGCAATACAACACAATACAATATAGTACAATATTCACCTATACTGACTCCAGCTTCATTAAACAGTTTGATGGTTCTGTTTTGATTCTCTCACATCTTCATTAATTTAAAAAAAAGTTGCTTCTTAACATGATCCACGCATAGATTACGTTTACAACAACACCAAATATTTTGCTGTTGCTACTTAGTTGTAGAGAAAATTACATTACATACACTGTAATAACATGCCTATGGCTAAGCTAAAGGCATGAATTAGTATTCAGTATAGCAAACATGGAGCCTGTTTACTTCTACTCTAACATTTGTGTCTGTCTCATTTGTGTTGTTGTTGTTGTGTGTTGTGTCTATTTTTACTCATCACTGTGCTTTTAGTTTGAATCAGTCGGCTCTGATTAGCTCTACTTAAGGCACTACCCCGCCCATACAAATATGGACACACACACACTGACCCCCTCACTGTCTCCCCCCTCCAGGCTCCTCTGTCCCCTGCCGAGTCTCAACCTCTTTGCCCCGAGAGGTCTCTTTAATTGCCACTGAAGACAGCACTGTGTAGTGCGAGTCTGTGTGTGTCGGTGAGAGAGTGAGTGAGCGTGAAGAGCTGCTGCCATGGCAACAACATCAGCACTGATGATACAAGCTGAAGCCCAGAAGTCTCTGTGTCTCTTTTCTTTTCTTTTCCTCCCAGCTGCTTGTTGTTGACTGAGAGCAGAACATCATATTATACTGCAGCACTCTCATATCATACATTGTGTTATATCATAATGTGTTATGTTATAGAATGTTGTTAAGATATGTTCTGTTACAGTGTGGTACATTGTGTAACAGTGTTGTGTTATTTTAACACTACATGCTACAAAATATGATATTATGTTACAATATGTTTTGTTATTTAATATTGGTTATATGATACGCTACAGTATAATTACAACAACATATCATGCAGTTTATTATTATGGTGCATTTAAGTAGAATATATTACATATGTCATGTATAGTATATTATATTACAATTACTAGTATATTGTGTTCCGATATGTTGTGTAGAGGGCATTAAGGAACACCTATATACATTGTTTTCTATGTAATCCTGCTGCACAGCAACAGCTTCTTGACACACGTTATTGTATCATGGTAGACTCATGGGATCTCATCACACTTCCTGCTAATCATGCTTCCTTTAGCCACTGCTAGCATTTTGCAAGTGAACCTCAAGAAATCATCTCCCATTCACTGTATTCTACATTGTAAATACTAAACATTTTACTCACAGCAAATTTGGATATGGGGAGCTTGGGAAGCATTCTTACTGATGGGTGTAGTGTAGTGTAACTGTGGGACCAACACTGACCCATCCATCCTCACCCAGATCTGCAGCTTGATCCTTTTGTCATTGCGATACACCGTCTTCACCTTGAAGTCGATGCCCACGGTGCTGACGAAGGAGTTGCTAAAGGAGTCGTCAGCATAGCGGAACAGGAAGGATGTTTTCCCAACACTGCTGTTACCAATAATCAACAGCTTGAACATGTAGTCAAAGTTCTGGTCTGAGCCATCCCGCTGCCCGAAACGCTGGTCTGCCTTCGCCATCTGAAGATTTAGTTCGATTTTAGAGGAAAAAAAGCAAGGTCAGCAATACATAACCATTTAAACCAGGACATAACTTACAAAACAACTCATTGTTCAAAACCTCTGACTTTGTAAATTCTGTAATTCTTTGTAAGCTGACAAATTTGGGACAAATTAAAATTTTGCCCTGATGATGAAAAGTCATACAAGTTCATCTTGAAGGGAATATGAATGTATGATTTGATTGATGGCGCTTGATGGAACTGGAAGCAATCTGATAGGAGGCTCTGCAGATATTACTCGGCTGAAAAAAACTTTCGATATTCCTCATTCATGCTCTATAACAGACAGATTTACAGTTCGCAAGTAATAAGGAGATGAAAAGCTGCTAGAAAAAGAGATGATTTCCAATCAAGGCTAAGGCAACAAAAGAAAGTGTTCCTGAGGTAACAATGTCTGGGTGACTGTTCCAGTCTTAAAGTCTGTGTATTATTGTTTGTTTTTTGTGGTTAAAAATACCTGTCTGCCTTGGTTACCTATCTGTAAAACTAAATATCATTTTCAGTTGGATTAGGGTCTAAACAATACAGACATGTTAAAGGCAGTTAACACTTTTCTACCCTCTTGCTCTGATTAAGGTATTTCTGAACCTGTCTGATGGATGAGCCCAAAACCACACAAAACTACTCCTGACATTTCACTGACTGCGACGATGAGCTGCAGTAAAACATGATTCAGCACAACCAGCCAACAAACTGGCAGCATGTTAAAACAAATACACAGTGCAAACAAACATTTCCTGTTAGACTTCACCAGTCATGTCAAGCGAAGTCAAATAAAAGCCTGAGCTGCCTCTGGTCGACCTTGCAGACATGGTGGAGGTCAGTGTAAAGGGTTAGTGTGTGAAGACTGAATCAATGTGAGCAGTAGATGAGTCAGAGCTGAAGATCCTGCTGAGTTCAATGTAGCGTTGATGGCTATGTCAGTGGAGACTCATTTGCTCTGTCAGGAACCGGGGGAGGAAAAATGACTACAAAGTACATCTGAAATTATAATTCAAGCCATAGGATGTAAGAATCTGTGGATTCTTACACACTGCTACCAAGTGATTCATTTGGTGAAAAATTACTGACTTTCTTCTGTATGCAAAGAGTCATGTTTGAGAATGTTTCTGTTGTTTCATTACTGTCAGTTTATGCACTCTAATAGAATAAAGTCTGCTGCAGATTTGACAAGCTGGTGCTGTTGTTTCCTATTCAAGACTTGTCATGCTATCTATTGTTTAGACAGAAGAAACAGAAGAGCCTCTGTTGTACTAATTTTAACCATGTTTTGAGTTGTTTAACATATTCACAGTGGTAAATTGTCATAATGGATTTAACTGCCAAAATAATGTGGTTTGTCAACTAAAATCCCTGAATTTTTGAGTGAAAATGCATAGAAGCTGTGAAAATGAACCCTGGGAAAAAGTTGAAGCCTCAACCAAGTTTTAAATTACAATGTGCAATGTCAAGGTTTAACCTGTAGTTTGTGAACCCACAGGTAATTTATCTCAGTTTCTGCATCACCGTAGATGACATGGTGACAACTGAACCTTGTGCATGACAAACTCATCTCCTGTCTCCAATCTCCAATCCAGTATGATGCTTATAGTCACAAATGGTTCTTTTAGATCTTTTTTTTGGGGTGGGGGGTGGGGGGTTATAAAATCATAGAAAATCATAGAGAAACATTTGGATAATGCCTTTGCTGACATTGGGATTGATTGACATTTTGATTGGTGATCCTGTGAATTGTCCTTGAGCACCACCCTAAAGTTAATATATGTATCTTTGTCTAATACCTTGGTTTATGTGACCACATACCTCCAAAATTAATAGCTTAGCAATGAAGCTGTGCAAAATAAAAATGCAGTAAAAAAAGCAAATTAAATACATCAGCATGTTAGCTTTATGATTGTGAGCATGTTGGCATGCTAATGTAAGCATCTAGCTCAAAGCTCAAAGCAGCTGTGTCTTCAAGTCCAGCTTCACAGAGCTGCTATCACTGCTATGGGCTCTTGTTAGGAGCAGCTTGATCAAGAATAATTAACATGGAGATCAGAAATGTGCAGAACAAAAAGATGGTAAGAGGAGGAGCACAAATAATCAATTATCCCCCAGCATCAGTAAAAAAGGACAAAAATAATCGCAGTAGATCCACCTTAAACACATCAGAGAGCCAGAGATACTGCGCCCTTCCACAATAACACCACACAAAACTACAGCCTAATAATCAACAACATATATGGACACATTAAAACATACCAAGGTTTTAGCTCACATTTAAGCACCATACAGCATAGGATATGAGCATATGAGGTCACCCAGTATCAAGACGGAAAATACTAAACTTTAAAACACAATGACACTGTGACAATATGTATACTTATTGTTGGAATAGGGCATTACACTAGTTCCCTGTCATTGGATTTCATTATGATAATACACAGCCATCCAGTACAATGGGACGTCTACACGCTACACACACTATTCAATCCTATGGGGAGATGAAATATTCTGGCAATATTACAGCAGATTAAGATGAATCATAAAGCCAATAACGGCTCAACTCCCTATGGACAACCACAGACACGCGGCACCTGTGAGGTTATTATAGGATATAAACGTTACATTGTGTTTGGTGGTAAAAGACAAAAACGTAACGACTGTAAATCAGATAAACAGTGTTTATACAGAATAAGGGACGGTGTGCTGAAAATGAACCACCAATAATCGAGACGGTAGATTAAGATCAGCGTTGAGCACCATAGGTGTGCGGTAAGGAATGTTGCTCTGGATATTACAGGAGATCGGAATGACACAGATCCCTAAATTAAAATTATAATATGAGGATTACAGTGGCTCTACCGTCGCACCAGCTCAGGTGTGATCGATCGTTTCTGTAGCCAACATCGGATCCCGTGTGTGTGTGTGTGTGTGTGTGTGTGTGTCACCGCCGGTCATCAGTGTTTTTTGTCTGTCTTACCTCTGCTGGGGCGGATCTGATGCTCTCTCTCTCTCTCTCTCTCTCTCTCTGCTCTGCACCTAGATGGAGACAAGTCGCTCGGTGTCCAGGCTTATAAGTACTGGTTATATGAATAAAATTATAACAAGAACAGTACTATGATAAAGCCCCAAATGTGTCCTCCACAGCTGCAACAACGCTTCCGATCGGTTTGGGAGATCAGCAGCACCGGCTGCGTCGTTCGCAGTGAGCAGAGCGGAAACCTTCCTCCAAATCTGAGGTGAAACTGCTTGGAAAACGTCTCTTTTCCGCGGCGCAGCACGCAGTTTTTTTACGCACGGTTTTACGCAGACATCCTGCAAGGTGGAGCGAAGTGATGGGAATATTTTGCGAAGGCGTCTACAGCCTGACACCGCCTCCCCCTAAAAATAACCAGGACCACCGCCGGCTTCTCTTCTCTGTGAATGAACAGCGTGTTTGCAGGCAGTTCCTTCGCCCTATCACATGTAAGATCTCTGCAAACGCGCAGCGGCGGAAGCGGGAGTCATCTGCTGATATGACTCATAACTGAGGCTTTGAGGCGTGTAATTGCTTCAGCGTTAGTACGAGAGACATCTTCCTGAGGAACGAGGGGACAATCTGCCTGTTTGTTCTGCTGCTGCAGAAGCAAGCCTATGAACGAACGAACACACACACACACACACACACACACACACACACTTTTCTGCCTATGCACATTATACGCACTGACCCGTGTGGCAGCTGTTCCCCCACAGCCTCATTCTCGCATTTTAATGTTGCAGCATCACAAAACCACAGTGTTCAACGGACCGACTCAGTCATAGATTAACAATCATTTATCAGGCAAAAATAGGCATGTACTCAACATTAAAGACCGTCAGGTTTTGTTGCTCACGAGAATATTGAATATGTGCAGTGTGCAATAAAGAAAAAACAAAACAAAGAGAAAGAGACAAGTGTGCAACGGCGCATGAGAAATAGTATCCAGAAATCAGGCCACACACTAACTCTGCACAGAACAGACTACAGACTAATCACTGGCCCTACAGTATGATGTTATAGCAGTTAGTATTTTTCCACTTTCCCAGTGTGAACACAGACTCAGTATTTAGTATGGATCTGGGACACAGCAGGGTATCTGCAGTTTAATGCTATCATCCTGATGGCCCAGACAGTAAATCTGCTGTGTAACATGTCTGTGCATCCCTGTGGAAGGATCCATCTCCTGTTGCTCTTGCTGAGGTTTCCTTGTTGAAGGTGGTTCTAAGGACTTGTTTCTGAGAGTCACACACTGAGTAATTTTAGTCATAAATATCCAATGTGTAAGTTAGACCGTTAACACATCAAACCTCTATTAAACTGGACCGCGCTGAAGCTGGAACAACATGGTAGCGGTTCTGTGACTTCGGATAATTTAAACAGGCTTCAATTCCTAAATCCCAAATCTCATCAGCGTCCTTTATCTTGGCGGTGAGATATATATATAAATATAAACAATAACCCATTCTCTTATCTGTCAACCACCGATAAGGGAACAGTGAATGGTGGTGTTGTTGATCTTCAGCTGTGGAAGATAGGAGATTTATTCATACAGTACCTGACTATACAGCAACATCTGTCTGTGAATTAAAGACTCGATGAACATACAAATAGAAAGAATGAGCACAACTCGGTGTACAGTATACATTCAATCCCTTGGCTTCTGGACTGACCAGAAATACGCTTTTGGTTGATGAGTCATGAGCTTGAAACGATTATCTCGCCGAGTCAGAGTTGTGGGGCTGGAGGGAGGGTGGGGGCCTGTGGGTCTGGGTGGACATGGGTGCGAGCTGCAGGGTCCTGGATGACCTCCTCAGAGAGAGCTGCTGCCCCCCACAGGTGACTTACTTGTGTTGGTGTATACTTTTCCAGCGAAGTCCTGCAAAAGGACAAAGGATTGGAAGTGTGAAGTCAGAACTTTAGATGTCCAATTTTCTTCTTCATCAGCATAAAGACATTCATAACATTAAAACCCGAAAAACATACTTAAGCAACTGGCATAATCAACTGCTTGATTATCAAAAAAAAAATTTTACTTGGAAATGACCAATTATCAAATTAGCTGTTTTACTTGGTGATTAGTAAAGTAGAAGTGCTGTTGAACTCTGAGACAGCTGAGGACAACACAGAACACAAGCTGTCTCAACCCCCCAACCCAAGAGACCGACAGCAATGGTTTGTTGCCACATTGCCAGCCTTTGTCAGCCCGTCAGGTTTCCTCCTAGTCTACAGTAATGGCCTACAGGATGTGCTGCATCTATGGTGAGGGGGTGCTACAGCAGTAGAAAAAAAGAGTTCAGTTCATATTAAAGATGGAATTTTATTGCATATTGAAGTACCAAAACATAAAAATATGATAACAGAATTTTTAAATAAGATTTAAAGAGGGGACATCTCTAACTCTCCCATCTAAAAACAAAAGACAAGGTAAAAAAGTTGATTTAATAAGAAAAAAATACTATCAAATGCAATCAACATTACTCTAGCTCTGCAGTAAAATCAGCTCTCTGGTTGAGTTCTCCAAGTCTCTGTTGAGTATTGTAAACATAACTAAGAAAGAAATTTCATTCTCAAAAGCACTCAAAGAGAGGTAAAAGGTTAAAAACATGAAATAATTAATCTGTATCACAGCTCAGGCTGGACCAGGATCAAATCAATGACATCTCGCTTTGGTAACACAAGGTTGTGTCTAGCGTGGTTCGCATAAATAATCAGTCAGCCTTCAGGGCATAGAGCACGTCGTCCTGGCTGACGTTGAGGCGGACGCGCTGCAGGACTCCCAGGCGGCTGGGCTCCAGCAGCAGTAACCTGCAGGCTCCCAGACGCTGACACACCGCCAGGCCCTCCGACACACTGATGGGCTGCAGACCCTCCACTCGACACAGAGCCTGGTGCTGCACGAACACCTGAAAGACAAACCAGAGGGGTGTCAGGACCTGGTCTGCTAATCAATCGAGATCAATGAAAGTGATTGATTAAGCTTTTGATCTTCACAACTGCTGTAACAGTGTTTCCTCTTCATGTGAGAGCTTTACCTGTTGGAAGGTGGCCTCCTCCAATCCCAGCCGTCGAAACTCAGCGATGACTGCCCTGAGGAAGAGCTGCTCCTGCACCGACGCACACCTGAAAACACGTTAGTCAGGTCAACACGTTACTCATGACAGCTGATGTACATTTACTGTACAGATTTACAGCACATCAGTGTTTGAAACGCAAACACAAGAATCCTACTTGATGGCGGTGATGTAGGCAGAGGAAAACATCTCGTTTAGTGCCTCCATCACATGACTCATTCCCACCAATCCTGTGGCAGAATGGTCAGAAGCAGAGTGCTCGCAGATCTCCGTCGCCCTGCGACAGATGTCCAAACACCGGCGAGCGTCACCCGACAGGGCGGCCACCTGCAGGAGGGGATCACTGAAATCTGAACTGAAGATGGAACAGACGGGCGAATGGGCTCGAGGCCTGAGTGAGCGTGCTTGAAAAACATCCCAGTCGTTTACCTTCCTGGACACGAGCTGCAGAGCGTCCTCCTCGAAGGCCTTCACCTTGTTGAGCCGGGACATGATGATTTGCTGTAACTGTTTGAAGCTGTACGGCTGGAACGACATCCTGGTCAGACCCTTGAAACAAACATTCACACACACAGATTAATCATTTCAACCATCAAGGAAAGAGAAGGCAAATCATTTACACTTGAAACAAGTCTGTAACGAGTGTCTGGGGAAAATGTATATTGTATTAACATTTCATGACACAAATGAAAATGCTTAAATACTTTTTAGTACTGATCTTAAAGGAAGGTTTGTGTTTGATCACCCCCTGTGTTGTAGCTCATGAATGAGGATCAAGTCAAGAAATAAGATAAGTCGCAGCAGCTGTGAGAGTGCAAACCCAGCGGTCCCTCACCAGTCGGCTCGCCACTCTGTTGATCATGATCCTCTCTGGCAGGTCCATGGTGTTGGCAATGGTCAGCACCACCAGGCGGGCGTGACGCCGCGTGGGCCAGTCAAACAGGTTGTACATCACGTTCTGCTTCCTGGTCCACAACAGGTCCAGCTGCACGGGTCCCAACACAAACCAAAGGGTTAGCATGCTCTCACACAGAAAACACCAGCTAATGACCATCGACAGATGAATAATAATGCGTGAAACAGTTCATTTCTGGGGACATGTGCAGAAGTTGAATGTGCAAATTATTGAATTATTGAACCAATAAATCTACAACAAATGAATAAATAAAAACAACTTAATTGCCAGTTTTTAAACTTTAACTTTACTTCCGTGAGGTTTGTTGCTACAGTTGTTCATAAACATGAATCAGAGTTCTCACTTCGTCCACCAGCAGGACTGTGGTCTCCTTCCTAGGCGCAGGGTTGCTGAACCTCTTCTCCAGCAGAGCTGCTGCGTGGTCGGCCGTCGCCTTCTGGCCTGTCAGTTTCTGCAGAGGTGAGACAGACAGCTCAGTCAGAGGTTTAATTTGAGACACAATTTAATCCCACCATTAAAGAGACAGTCCAAAGTTTATCTTCAAACAGTAAAAGGTAAAGACAGACATCAGCTTCATCTCTCCGTCCAGAACAGTCTCCCATCTTCCATTAAACACTCACCTGCAGGATCTGGACGTAGGCCTGATGAGGATCCGTCATCTTCATCCCGTTGATCTCGATGAAGTGGAAAGGAGGGATCTCGTCCACATCAGCCGCGTGCTGCAGACAGCGCATCACCTCGTGGACCGTGGCTGTCTTCCCTGTGCCCGGCACACCTGAGATGTACATGCACCTGAAAGGCCGCGACATACAAAAGCAGGTTTGACAACCAGCGGTAACTAACATGAGGAGTCAGGGGAACCCAGTCCTTGAGTGAGCTTAAAGGTTTCCGTTCTGCTCTTGATCTCACCCTCCAGTGCCGTCGATGATCTTGCTCTCCACAAAGCTGTAGATGTCCTGAAACTCCTGCTCCCTGCAGGGAAGCGATTCCGGCACCGAGGACACGTGCAGCCTGACAAACACATTAAAGCGTGAAACTCATGCGCAGAAAGATGCTGAAATGCTCGTTCATGTTTTTCCACTAGCCCTTTGCACCACTGCAATTTCCCTTTTACTGGATTACCCAAAACTTCAGCTCTGGACCACAGCATATACAAAAAGTAACAAGTGCACAGGTACTGTTGTGTTTTGACATGGACTCTACGCTCACCTGGCTCTGGCCTCCTCCAGGACATTGGCGGGCTGTCGGGCCGGCAGCGACCTGCTGGGGATGCTGGGTGTGGCGTGCCGGGGGGTTCGCGGTGTGCCTGGTGTGACCTGTTTTAAAAAGACAGAACCCATAAAGGTAAAAAAAATAAATAAATAAAACTGCGACATTGTTGTCTGGTGTCACTGTGTTGACGCAGTCAAATGTCTGACTGAGGTATTTTACAAATCTATCATCCATCTGCTGAATCATTTACCTTCTTGTTGGGGGTTTTTCTCCGCAACCTGGTGGTAGAATGAGTTTTCTGCTTTGAACGAGGAGTGCCCGATCCCATTGCGGTGTGCCTGCCCTTCTTTGCTACTACATCGTCGTCACTATCCAGCCCATCCTCCTCTTCCCCTTCCTCCTCCTCCTCCTCCTCACTGCTGCTCTGCAGTTCCTTCTTCGATGGAACAAACTCGTCCTCATTCTCTCCGTCTGAGTTCAGGTCCTGCTGGTTGTCCAGAAGATTCCTGAGCAGACAGGCAGACAGACTGACATTACACAGCTGAGAAGACTCGATTAAGCACCGTCCCATTAGAACAGCGCAGGTGAACAACCAGGAGATCAGAAGTCATCCTCTTCCTTGGAAGAGCTCAGTCATTTAGAAACAGTGTTTGCACTCACAGCTGTTTCCTGATGCGAGACGACACGAGCTGGGCCGACTTCCTCCTCGAGCTCCTCGGCGTGGCAGCAGCCGGCAATTTCGGAGAGTTTTCGTCATCCACCTCAGCTCTGTTGTTGACATGACATTCACAAAGTCAAGGTGCAGATGCTTAAAAGTGGAAAACAGCAGTGTTACTGAAACTGTGCACAAAATGAATGAAGTGACACTATGAAGTCAATGGTTCTTCATTAACATTTACACAGAGGAAACGTGGTGCTGTTTCACCCTACAGTGTAAACATTGATTTTTATTAAAAAAAAAAAAAGAAAAAAAGAAAATGATCAGTATGTAACTGAGGCAGGAGAAAGTGATAGTATTATACTCACAGCACCCCCAGAGCAGGTTCCCTCAGGCTTTTCAGTTCTGCCTTTTGAGATGGAGCGGTAGCTCTGTAAGAAAAATCAAAGTGTCATCCACTTCACCACTGTCATACAGAAATAAATTCCCTTTACCAATTAAAAGGTCTAAATCAGTGATGTAAGACTATGTGTGCTGGAGTCTCTCCACCAACTTCACCCTGATATGTGGACTCAAACAGAGACTAAAAAAAAACAAAAAACAAAAACAAACACCATCACATGCTCCACCACTTTGTTGTGCTCAAACTCCCAGCAGCCTCTGAGCAGCTGAGAGGGAAGGCCTTCAGGAGGCGATGGGCTTCACCTTCTCGAGCTGCAGAAGTTAAACCTGCCTCTTACAGCTGGTGATCATCATCGTCTTGTTCAGATGGACATACACCTTGTATCAGCTCAGGCAAATTTCTGTTCTCTCTTTTTTACTGTTTCTACAAATATGTCTCCTGCTACATTACTACACACAAAACAACTATTACATCCAGAGTAGTTAAAAACAGCCAAGGGTATCTGTTTATAAACATCCATTATACCTGATCTGTTACTCAGGCAGGAAAAAAAGCAGAACTGGGTCATTTAAACCAAGCAGCAGTATAAGCCCAGCCTAACCGGGCTTTACTACAGTCGTGCTGCAGCTCTGCAGTCTTAGGGTTGGACTCACATCTGTGAGGTGGAATAGTGTCTCCTCGTGGTGGCGTTTCTCCTTCTCGGCGTTTTAACCGAGCTGGTTGGTAACTCTGCCTCCATTCCATCACCCAGCTGAGGACTGACAGAGACACCAATGTGTCTATGGTTTAATTACAGTTCATCCCCAGTTTAAACCAGTTTCAAACCAGTTCCAGATTAAACCATTTTAAAATCAATTTAAATCTTCTTATCATTGGTTTTAATCATTTTAAAGAGAGTGACTGTTAATTCACAGGGTTCATTTACTTATACAGATGATTTTTGTTTTAATTTTTTGAGTTAAATATAACTTTGAAATCCTTTTCAAAAATAAAGCTGTGTGATATACTGATGAATGAGGGACAAAATGACAGCAACACGTCAACCTCTAACATAGTGAACTCAACTGAACCACTTCAACGAATCTATAAAACGTTCCTGCTGTAACTGTAACTTAGCTTCAGTTAAGTGGTTTTTTTTAATGGTGACTGTTCGTCATATTTTTAAAAAATGTTATTAAATTCTACATTGAGAATAATTTTGGTGCTCTGACTGTGTTTCAGAGTTGACTCTGACCTGGTGGAGTTGTCTCCAGCGAATGATGGAGGACTGTCCATCTCAGAGTCTGACAGCTGACTAAGCACAACAGTGGCAAGCTTCAGGGGGATGGTGTCCTTAGTGGTTCCTCCTTGGGTCTTCCGAAGAGGGGTGAGGCGGACGGGTGTGGGGTTGGTGGGGGCTCTGTGGGCCTTCTTGAGGGGGGTGAGGCTGTGGGTGAGGTGAAGGGACTGAGGAGGAGAGGACGACAGCCTTTGAGCAAGCATCACCTCCGACTCCAGCTCCTCGTCCAGCAGCTGGCTCATGACGCCCTCCCCGGTCATCTTCTCTGGACCTGATGGGACGAGGAAACAAGCACGAAAGTCACACAAAAAAAATCATTTGTTAAACAAAAACATCAAACTTTGTTTCTCGCTACTGTCTTCTCTTTCAGTACTTAATTTCCCCCACTAATAATAAATTTCAGCAGCAAGGTATGGTACTGATGTCACATTGGTGATACGGTTAGAAAAACCTCACCAGATGCAGTATGTTTTTTATAACACTCACTGCTGAGCTCCAGCTTTTTGCGGACTCCTGGCATCCTGGCTGCGGCGTTCCTCCTCTTGGCGCTCAGACATTTTGAGGCCGACAGTTTGGAGGTCGAGTGCAAGGACTCAGCCTCCGTGGCGCCAGCCTTCCCTGCACTCATGGTGGCCCTGCTGTATCTTGCTTGTCCTGAAGTGGCTCTGCGCATGACATCGAGGTCCGGCGTGGGCAAGGCACGTCGAGACGGCCGTCGAGACGTCGGAGCTGCTGCTGCAGGCGGGGAGCAAGGGGACGAGGGGGGGAGGGAGGGCTTGGAACGGGGAGGAGGAGAGGGAGCCAGAGCAGGTTCAGAGGTCGACTCCACCTCAGCAGAGTCGACCAACCTGAAGGCCTTGGAGTCCCAGGAGAGCTTCACAAACAGAGTGTCTCTATCATCTGAGTCAGGGAAAGGGTCCACGCCATCCAGGTGTTTCACCTATGAGTGAAAAGGTGAAAGTTAAAATTCACTGAAATCACAAAATCTTGAAATCTGACCAGGGATAACAGAGATTTCTACCTCCAACCCACAAATGCTCTGCTATGAAGCTGAATTTCATTAGATTTGACATGAAAAATTGAATCAATAGAAACATTTCTCTTAACACAAAAAACACACCTGAGACAGTCATTGAGACCACTTTCTCCTGAGGAAACCCAACAAGCAAAAACCAAATAACAATAATCATTGCTTTACCTGCACAGGCCTGAGGATTGATTCGGCGTCGACCTCGTCATCACAGCTACGACCCTGATAATAGAAGATCTCCTGTGGGTGAGGCTCCCTGCCCAGCAGCTTAAGTTTGCTCGGAGGCACTTCGGACACACGAACAAACCACTGAACCGCTGCTTTTTTCTGCTTCCCGCTCTCTGAAATACAACAGCATAAGTTTCTGAAATGTAGCCATCAAGACTTCATTACAGTTTCATTGAGATTATAAGTGAAAACTGTCATCTTTTATTAGAAAATGAATTCCACAACACATAAACATATATATTTCTAATATAGCCTTTTGTGGAACTCACCGTCGCCAAACAGCTTGACGACTTTGGCCACATATGGGTTGTCTTCATTCTCCCCCTCTATGAGAATGTGTTGGCCAGAGTTGATGATGGTAGTCCTCGGGAGACCCTCCACACTGATGGCCAAAGACCTGAGACACAGACAGGAAAAAAACCCACACTGACATCAAGTCCAGTTTAATTTTGGAAGAAAAGAACAGCAATTTCTGAATAAAACCATTCGTGATCAAGGATGTCAAAGTAAAGTTTATTTGTTCATCCGTTAAACTCTGTAACTTTGGACATGCTCAATGAACATCTGAAAATCTGTCTGTTCCTACTGGTCATTGTTTACAATTATGCAGTTTTCAATCTCGTATTATGGCTATTCACACCTTGTATGCAAACGCAAACAAACAAACAAACAAAACAAACACAAAACACAACACACACACACACACACACACACACACACACACACACACACACACACACACACACACAGTTCATATAAGTAAGTACAGTTAGATGTTTAGTTTCAATTGATGATTTCAGCACATATAACATTTATGGTCGATGACATCTTAGCTAAACGGTAATTAATCAGCCATCGATTTCTATTACCAATAACATCTCCACTCATACGTATGTATTACATACCGTGCTATCTTTATGGATGTTTCTTTTGGATGAAAACGAAACGTGTCGAAAAACGAATGTAGGAAACCTGCAGAAAATGAATAAAGGATCGGTTCTCACCCATATTCGTAAGTTTTTAACTTCCTGTTGAAACTTAAAGGCTCTCCGCGCCACTTGTAGACTCTTCTGACTCTCAGTCGAGTGAAATACTTCATCCTGCTTCACACGCAGTCGGAAAATACAAAACAATCACTTTGTCCGGGAGTGTAGCTGAAAAACAATCGAGGTGCAGGTACAAGTCAAGACAGCAGAGCCGACAATATTTCGCGCGAAAATTGCGTATTTCCGCTACGTAAACCGGCGTTTTAGACGCAGCAATATCGCCACCTTCTGGTCCGGAGTGGGAGTGTGAACACCCGTTCATTTCTGTTCATCTGATCAACCAAACCAAATTCCAAATTCGTTAATGATTTTATATTAAGTTTGTTCTGACAGTACTCATATAGACCAGTAAGAAGTTTTCTTATTGCATTTATTGTGCTGTCTGAGTTAGCATGACCTCCTCTCTCTTTGACCGACCTACCGTGTAAAACGTCACGCAAGAATTTTGTAAAATCCACTTATCTTTTCTTAAAGAGTAAATATACAAGTTTGTTAATGTCAGGTCAACTCAACTTAAACTTTGTATATCTTATTAGAATTTCAAGGGCATTTTGGAACTGGTACACATGTGTTCTCTTAACCTGAGGTATTTTGACTCTAAGAGTAAAACATAAAAATAAAAATGAATATAAATTAATAAAGGAATGTCCTCAATACACACTGTAAAATGATGTAATATTTTGTGTATGTAGCTATGTTTTGTTTTCTTCCTGCTCGTTAAATCCTGAGTTATGTTGTATTTTCTGCTCACAGCGCGACACCGAAAGGCAGATGCTTTTATTCTGAAGGAGTCGACCCGGAACTCTACGTATTGTGTTTCCGGTGGTTGATCGTGGTCTCCAGCTACCTGGTTTTGTCCATGCTAGAAAGCTAATTAATCATTTTCTCCAATGGCAAACCGAACAGTCAAAGATGCCAACAGTATACATGGGACTAACCCGCAGTATCTGGTGGAGAAAATCATCCGAACTCGAATCTATGAATCTAAATACTGGAAGGAGGAGTGCTTCGGTCTAACTGGTCAGTAGCATATTAGCCTGTTAGCCACCGAGCTAACCTTAGCTTTCTGTCGGCGGAATTCAGTCGTCTGTTCTTTTCGTAAAGTATCTCAAGTCATCCTAAAATCGTGAAGTAAGCTTCTCATTGTTTAGGGGACAATATGTGTTACTTAAAGATAATTTAGTCCAGGAATGAACAGGACAGTATCTCAGTTTTAACTAGAGCTTTGTGGTTATTTTTTTTATTAATTTGTGTACTGTAGAGCTGTTAAATAACGTTTCCTTCATCAGCTAGTTGCTCCAACGATAATTTGTAATGATAATTTTGATGCATACAGATGTGGTATATACATTTAATTTTACCGGAGAATATGAACATGAAGGGGAATCTTAATGCTACACGAAACGTACGACGTTGATGCCACGTTAATGAAATATGTGCATGTTGTGTTATCCGCAGCTGAGCTGGTTGTTGACAAAGCCATGGAACTTAAGTACGTTGGAGGAGTTTACGGTGGGAACATCAAGCCCACTCCCTTCCTCTGCCTCACTCTGAAGCTGCTGCAGATTCAACCTGAGAAAGACATCATTGTCGAGTTCATAAAAAATGAGGATTTCAAGTGAGTCCCTGAGTGTTTTGAAAGGATTTGTAACTTGTAGTATGAATACATGGAGTCCCAACACACAAAGACAGGAAAGCCTGCAACGGCAACATGCAATGATATCTGCTTATCTGGGCTTGGTGAACCAGGTTTTGTGATTTTTTTTTTTTCTTATCATGCTTTCTTCTTGTTTCATCAGATATGTTCGTTTACTTGGAGCGATGTACATGAGATTAACTGGCACTGCAGTGGATTGTTACAAATACCTGGAGCCTCTGTACAATGACTACAGAAAGATCAAGAGCCAAAACAGAAATGGAGGTGGGTTTTGAAAGTCAGGATTAATGACTGCTGTGTTTCTGAGTTGTCAATTCCACTGATCACTCTTCTGTGAGCACACATAAGAACCAAGTTGGTTTACATCATAAATTTGCTGCGCACCCTGGAACCATTTGTTACACCTCTTATTTTTCTGTTTCCAAAGTAATTAGAGTATATCTGTCATTAAAATATCAGTAACCATTTAGTAACACTACGCAGTGTATTGTAACACAGAAATAAGTGTAATACACTGTAAGCAAGGGGAAAACTGCTAGCTCAGCTTCATCAAACAATGCAAACAACTCTAGAGTTTTCAAGTAACATTTTGACTTAATCTTACTCAATTATTGTCTCAGTGATGCTATATGTATCGTAATATCATTATGTGCATGTTCAATCATGGGTGTGTTTTTCCTCCATTGGCTTTTAAATATGGATCATTAACTGGGCCAGGTTTAATTTCCAGGTGGGGTTAAGGGGCTTGTTTTAACTCTGTTGGGACTCTGTGGATTAAGATGAACATATTCTGGATGTTGGAATTTCTCATCATTATTTTTTGCCCCTTATCTATTTCAGAGTTTGAGTTGATGCACGTGGACGAGTTCATTGACGAGCTTCTTCATGCAGAGAGGATGTGTGACATCATTCTGCCCCGGCTTCAGGTACATTTACATGCAGTTTATACCCTGTGTTTGTTTCACACTGCTACACCACTGATGTTTGCTTGTGTGTGTGTCTGTGTTTTACAGAAGAGACAGGTCCTGGAGGAGGCTGAGATGTTGGACACGCGTATCAGCGCTCTGGAGGAAGACCTGGATGAAGTGGAGAGCAGTGAAGAAGAAGACGAGGAAGAAGAGAAGGTAATAACATTTGATTAGCTATTGTGGAACACCGTTTGAAACATTGGATAGGGTCACATACACATACTGGTGTCTTAGGCTCATGTCACTCATTTCCTCCTGTAAGACGGTTGGTTATATGCTGCAGCTGGCCATCACTTTTCCAAAAGTCAAGCTCATGGTGGTTGAACTTTTAAAATGCTTTTGTTTTTCTACCTGCAGCCAGAGAGGCTCCAGACCCCTGAACCCCACAGACGCAGTTACCGTGACAACGATAGACCTCGACGTTCTCCGTCGCCTCGTTACAGACGCAGCCGCTCACCCAGACGGTTTGTCTTTTAATCACTCCTCAATTCACCCAGGGCTTATGAATTTATATTTCTCTGATGTACGTAATATTACAAAAGTGATGATAAATCATGGATTCAGTTTTAACTTAAATAACCATTGTGAGTTGGTTTTTTTTTTTTCCAGGAGGAGCAGATCTCCAAAGAGGCGAAGGTATGATTAGTTATGGCTGAAATTCTTTGTCGCCTTTTTGTATTTCTGTAGCACATGCTCACTCATTTTCTGTTGTGCGTAAATCAGCCCATCACCCCGGAGAGACCGTCATCGCAGTAAGAGCCCCCGCAGACACCGCAGCCGGTCCAGAGAAAGACGCCACCGCTCCAAATCCCCAGGTAAATGAACGTAAACAAGCAGACCTCTCAGCCCCCTCCTTCTCACTGATCACATGACACTGTTGTTTCCAAACAATCACCTGCCAAAACTGTTTTGGTCACAGGTACTGGTTAGATGCTGAGCAGAGGAAATTTTGAAGGAAAAAACAGTTAGGCACTATGATTGGCTCATTGAAGCTGTAAACGATAGGTGGACAGATAGATGTTTGCATGTTTTGTCCAAACAAGTACAAGGAAGGTAATTAGGACACAACCATGATTAGCTTATTCTGAGGAACCTGAATCTTGGGTGTAATGAGTTGCATAGAACTGCTCTACCAGAAAGTAGCAACCAAGCAGCTGCTCTGCCTTCCTGAAGAAGTTTGTTTCTTCAAACATTTTTAAAGTGGTTTTAGAGCCATGACCTGCCCTGAAAGCTAATTATCAGTAGTTTTAGCACAGAACCAAACAACAGTATAATACTCTGCAACTGAAATTTGAGACAGAGCCAGTGGGATGCTGGTTGGCAGCATCTCTGTGAATAAGGGGGGTGCATTCAAAGGGCAGAGGATGGTCGTGGTATGGATTAACACATCTTTTCAGTTGTCAGGTGTTATTGTGGTTAAATACAACTTCAAATTGCACATGAGAAAGAATGAAATCTGTGAATGAACCCCTCTAAAATACACAGTAGCATAATACAAGGAGATCTGTTGGTAACAACAACAAAAGACAACCATGTGCCAAAAGAAATTATGGCTCTGCACAACAGGGAATTGATGATGGTGTACAGTATACAAATACACGCGTCACATTGAATGAGGAGCCTGAGCCAATGACGAGAACCATATCATATGTCTAAAGTCCTTTTTGTTGTCGTGAACCAGGTCACCACAGAAGCCACAGACATCGCAGTCACTCAAAGTCTCCAGAGAGGTGAGTGCTCAAATAACTGGTCTCATTTCCTAACTACAATCAACATGAGCTTTGTAGTATGTTCAACATCATTTTGTTTCTTTCACTTTAACAGGAGTTCAAAAAAGAGTCACAAGAAGAGTCGAAGAAACGAGTGATCTCCCTTTTACTTTTATATTTTTGCCTTTTTTTAAATCTCCACCCTGTTAAAACGCCTCCTACATTTTGTATAAGATTTGAATTTTTGATTTCTTTTTGTGCATTTGCAACAAGTTGTAAATGTAAAGTCGAACTCGGATATAGTGTAAAGCCCTGGGGTCTAAGCAGAGTGTACAGTATATTTGAGGTCTAATCACTGAGACAGACAACGAATAATACTCTTTGTTTTCAGATATTATGGCCCTTATTAACTATTGGATACGTGTAAATATAGAAAATGTGTTTCCTGAAAACATTACCTGTGTATTAGGAATGAGTTTCACACTCAGTCCTGATGCTGAAATAAAGATTGATTCATCTGTACTTTTTTTTTGAAATTACATGTTGGTTGCAGCTTTGAAAAGTTGTAGTGTGGTTGAGGTCCATCAACACTGTGTCCACATTCCAAAACTGTAGAGTCCATGAGTTTATTGTGTTTCAACCACCAAATAAAAGTTCAAGAAAATGTTTTAATACATAGTGTACGTTTAATAGTATTAGTACAGAGTACAACTGACACATTTTAACATACATAATGTGCAGGAAATCAGTAATTTCTATTGATAATATTGAGGTTATATATCACTACTCCAAAACTTACTTCGTTGCACTACATATTATGTTCTTTTCTAAACTTCAGAAAAACACCAGTTATATAGTAAACATAATTTTTTTTTACAAGTCTAGGCATTAAAATGGGACTTACTGTGGGTGTTAGTTAAAGGAGCATGCCACTCTTATTAGTTATTTAGATTAGTGCCCTTTCAATTTTCATTTCATCAGCCTTTGTATTCCTCTAACATTAAAATTAATGTGATAATGTTCACATTATTTAAATAAGTAATCTCGCTGTTAAAAACACTACGGCTCTTTCTCTTACTCCAGGTTTGCCAGAAACTGCTCTATTTCTTGACACATTTGGCTCCTGCCTCTGTCTTTAATCTTCTGCAGAGCTTTGATGCTGTTTCCGCGAAAGAATGACTCATGAGGTATCGCCGCTGCCTTCATATGATACTGTATTGACCTGTAGCGCTCCTGTCGATCAAAGAATAGATGTCTTGCGTAGTTGTTGTAAAGGACCTGTCTTTCTGCAGGTTCCAGATCACGTTGTAGCAGGTCCTGGTATATCTGGTCTGCTTTAGCCGCCTCGTAATCTGACTTTGCGTAGATATTTGCAAGGTCCATTTTCTTTACGAATGAAGAATGAGGGTAGAGAGAAATCACCTCCTTGTGGAGCCGGATTGCTTTGTTGATCATACTTTGCTGTGGGCGACTCCCCCTGACAAAATTGATCTTCCATTTGTAACATAGTGCAACACATCTTTTCAGGAAACGTTCATCTGGATGTTTTTCCAGAGCCTCCTCTGCCAAATCAATGGCCTCATCAATGGAAACATACATTCTGTAAACCCTCAGTAATGCTTTCAAACCACTGTAACTGCTGACAGGATTTCTCAAAACCTTTATGGCTAACTCACGTGCTTCATCTTCTACTCTTTCTCCTTTCTTCCCACATTGATCAAGGTAGTTAGCAGCAAGGTACAAGTTCTCTGGATCTTGCTCCTTGGCTTTTCTCATCTTCTCCAAAAGGTCAGACTCCAACCCTGTTTCGCTGTGTTTAAAAGTATTCACTAACCCTAACAAATGGCTGGTCTGCCACTCCACCATCTCTGGCTGCATTCTGATGGCTCTCTGGAAGTAATCTGCAGCCAGCAGCTTCTGTTCTTTGCTGAACTTCATCAGGGTCCAGGCCTTTTCAGCACAGATCTCTGGATGGAGCTCATCTGGCGATGGAGATGGGTATTTCTTCATCAGGGCATCAACCTTTGACAGACAAGCCCGACTCTCTGCTTCTTCTCCCTGATGGTAATGCAGCCAAGCCTGGTTCCCATAGTTCACCACCAGCCAGGGACCCTCCTCTGAGTCTGTGTTTCTCAACTGGCGGAAGGCCTCTTCAGCCTTGCTGAAGGAACTCCTGGCATTGTTGGTGGACCCCAGCTGGTATTGGATGTAACCCAGCAGGTTGAAGATGTGGCCCAGCCAACTGTTTCCCTCCTCAGTGCCGATGTCCTCCAGCTTGTCCTTGATACGTAAAAGTTTGGACCTGCCGGGGACCAGGTCCCATGTGAAATGGCACTGCAGGGCATCCAGTTTGGCCTTCAGTGTTGTTTCACTCTGAGCAGCACTAAAGGAGAAAAATAAAAAATGAGGAATGACAAAGGAGAGAAAGAAAAAAGAAACAGTAGAGCTTACACCCACTGACTGTATTTACATTATATTTATGTGGTGAAATAAGCAAAGTATGTGTATTCATCTAGCTGTAACCACTTAGAAAACAATTTAGTATATGAATAAAGATAATATAGACTGAGGGAAGTTTGAGAGGTACTGGTGAAGGGGAGGCTGCATATATGTTAAAAAAAAAGATACTGAATAATTCACAGTGCATGGATGCAGACCCATTCATTTAAACATGAAAATGCGTTGGTGGAAGGGTACTCACCTCATCATCAGCTGTTTCCTCGTCTCTTTAAAAAGCTGTTAGTTTGAACAGTTTTAGTTCGAAGTGCTAAGTTTGGTTCTCTGGCATAAAAATCAAACGCTGCTCTCGCCGTGGCTTTGCTGTGACTGATGAGATGTTGCTCAGCCCAGATCTGTGAGTCTTTCAGGGGTGGGCCATTCAAGTCCGAGGCGAAGCGAACCGACGCGAACAGAGGCGAACTGAGTCGAAGACGAGTCCGCAATAGGAAACAACCCCAGTTCTACGGGGGCGTGATTCGCGCGAACAAAGGCGAGGCTACATTTTGATTTATCATCCAGTCGCGCGACGCCTCGACTCTCTTTTCACAGGAATTGAAACTTAAGGCCACATTCATGTCGGAAAACGAAAGCCAGGCCTCAAATTCTACAAATTCGTCTTGAATTGACTGAAAGTTTAAAACGGCTTGTTTTTCCCACTGAAATATCCAAACGCAAACATACACAAACATTAATGACCACCCTTTAACTGCCTGCTCAAACAAATGGTTGAATTGTCGCTTGATGGTAAATGTAGCAAATTAAGATAATGTAAATAAAATTGACTTTTTTGCAATAAAACCACAACTTGATTTTATTTATTGCTGTAAAACATAGAAACATAAAGCGTTGTACATACATTGTTATAAATCATGAATAAGCTGAGATAATGACTTTACACGTTAATTAAAAAAATAAATCATTGATTGTGTTTATGACTCACCTAGGGGTAAAAGAAATGCAAAGAAATTGTTTTCACTGTTTTTTCTTGGTGGGGTTGTTAAAGGTTAACGCTTCATGAAACTGAGTATTTTAACCTTGTATATGTTCAGAACTCTGGGACTGCCCAAACACTTCTAAATTTATGTATGCAATGATTAAAATACTGATGAAGAGTTCTGCAATCAAAATTGAACAGAAAGATGTTTGTAAAACACGGACACTGCTGCCATCTGCCGGTCTAGCCAGATAAAATCCATTGCCGTAACAGCTGCGCAGTTTACGTACAGTACGTACGACAAGAACATTTCCTGTGTATGTTGCGACGTTAGTTTAGTAATGGCTGAGCTCAAGGAGGCGGGCGCTGCTCAGCTACAACAGGAGGACGCCGATATCAAACGTGAGTAAACTGCGCGACTTTATCGCTTCGAGTCTGATATTGGGATAGTAAAGTGCCGCGCCAGCCATAGTTTACTCGCCATCAGCACCGTGTTGTGAATTCACGGAGAATTCGAGTTTGTAACTGCTGAACCAAACAAGGGCCTCACCACGGAGCTCCGCCGTAGGACCTAAATAGTCAACAACAACGAGGACATAAGGGCTGGAGCTAACGTGAGCTGAACCGTTTTAATCACTAGTTACCGTTATTAGTGAGCGTCTCTTCGTGGAGACGTCATCGCGGCGTTAAATGTGAGTTGTACGACAGTTTAGGACGGTACGGCCTCATCACGGAGCTGCGCTGCAGGACCGCAGAGCCGCTCGATTAGGACGCTGACAAACTGTCCGTTTGTTCCGGTTTAGCGGTCACCACGCCGGCGGCCGCCTCATACCACGGTCTTGGTTTTAGAGCAAAATAGATAACTAGCTTCAGCTAAGTTTCTGAATAAACTGACACTGTAAGAAGATGATGCACCAACTAATGCTAACTGTTGGGAACAATATCAAGCGAAAATATGAACGTGTTATTTCCCATTCTTTATGCTCGTTTAATAGTTAAAACTTATATTTGTATGCTGATTTGATCTAAATGCGGTTTTTAAAGTCTGCTCTGCAATGCCAGGGATATAACCACATTTCTTAATGTATTCATTTACCTGAAAAGTCCTGACAGATGTTTGATATCTTCTATATAACTGAAATGATTTTCAGTTTTCAGTTTTCGGTTATCTTGTAGCTGTTTTAGTTTAATAATTTTAGTTAAATTGAAGATGAATTCAGTTCAATAATACATTGAATGTCTTTGGGTTTATACTCTGACCTGACGGGTGGAGGTAGTTAAGTAAATATGACAGGAATTTTGAGCAGAAAACCTGGTTAGTAGAGAAGGAGAATGGGAACTTGTTCTGCATCACTGTTTTTTCATCTCTGAAGGTGGCGATGGTGGAGATGCACCTTCAGCTGGTGAACAGGCAGTGAGGACTGAAGCTACTGCAGATCATGATGTCAAACCCTCCACCACAACTACAGGTGATTCAATAAAAGCTGTTTTTGTGTGTTGACAAGGTGCAACACAATCTCACAGCAGTTGGTGAATTATTATTTATTTAGTCATTTAGTTATTTTAAAGTACAAAGGCCTACAAATGTGTCATGTTATTCATTACTGTCAGCTCCACTACTGATGTAACTAAATGGAAACTAATGGATTTTAATAGAAAACACTTTTTGAATGATGGCTACATCCATTTTTCAAGGGAAAAAATTACCAAACGCAAATTTATGTCCATGGACGTAAAATCAAGTTTAAATTTCTTGATTGTTTCACAAACTTCTGTTGACAGCTTTAATACATACCAGCGTTTCATCATATACCAACCATTTTATATCACCTGCAACGTCATTGTTCAATAGTGTGCAACATTGCTTCCACCATATTTACGTGCGATATTGAATGACATTGCCAATATTTCAATATTGTAGTTTATTTCCAGCCACTCTTACTTAACTCATTCTACTTCTATTTTTAAAAATTCTTTAGATTAAGCACAGTTTTTATTGCATTTACTTCTTGTTCGTCATAGTTTGTATTCTATACTTCACAGATTTTTTCCTGTCCTACTTACAGGACTTATAGATTTTTCAGATAGACTTGCATTCTTATAACAGAACAAGTTCCCATTCTCCTTCTCTACTAACAGAGAGACACATCTCCATCCAAACTAAACTGGAGGGCCTTGAGATGCTGGTTGACCTCAATGGTGGTAAGTTCAGTTCTCCAGTGACATATTGTGTAATTTTCAAGCAAAAACAAACTATTCTGTGCATATTAGTTGGTAATTTTGGTTGCTCATTATGTAAACAAAAATATCTGAGTTTTTGGGTGTTCCTTGGACAAAAGCAAGAAAGTTATGATTTGGTTTTGGGAGTTACTTTTACATGGAAAACTTATTCATCAAGAAAATAACCTGCAAACCTTATGGGGGGAATTATCATTAGCTGCAGCCCTTGTGATTTTGTGTTTTTCCACTCATCAGCGGGACGTAAGTCATGTCCCCTGTGTCCCGAGGAGAAGTTTAAAGCCTGTTACAGCCACAAGCTCCGACGACACCTGCAGAACCTCCACTGGAAAGTCTATGTGGAGTTTGAAGGTAGGAAAGTGAAGCATGTGCACATGCTCCACTCTTCTGGTTTTACTATTTTACAATTGGTGAGCAAACACAATAAACAGTTAAAACAATCAGATATGGATATGAGTCAGTGAGTCAAGTCTCTCTAGTAAAGTACAAAGCCAAAATAAAGATTTTCAGATGAGTAAAAACATCAACATTTTTACAAAAGTGAGATCTCCTGACATCTGGGTCTCAGGCTTAATGTGAAGCTCGTCAAGTCCTCATTCAAATGACATAATTGTTGAGCTTTGACTCTTGATGTTCAACAGGCCAGAGGATGTGCATCTGTCACCTGCCCTGCAGAAACCTGAAACCCAGCCTCAGTGGAGATCAGGTGAGAGGTCCAGTTACCACTGCAGATGCACGTCGCTCACTTTGTACATGTCCAAAACTTGCCAGCAGACATGCTTTTTATCAAATTGAAGATATTAACGTTGCATTACATTGGTTTTTTGTATGAACCTTCTTGCAGGCATCAGGAAGACACGTGGCTCACTACCACTGTGTGGTGTGCTCGGTCACCATCGCCCGTAAGACGGATATGATCGGCCACCTGAAGCGCCACGTCAACAAAGGAGAGACTGAGGCCAGCTACTGCGGCAGCTCAGACGTACCGTTTGAAGAGCCGGGTAAACAGCGTCACCAACACAGCACAACAACCAGTATCATGAAATCAGACTAGACTAAGTCGACATATAAGTAGCACAGGTTTTCAGGCTACTGTCACGTCAAAAAGAAGATTCAAGAAGACAAAAGCAAAGAAGATTCAGTCGCATGAAAATAGTCGTACATTTTAGAGGAAGACTCTGCAAACCAAACATGTGACTGCAGTAAAACATTAGTGATACTGTGATGGTCTATGTGGGTGATCTGATGTGTCAGCAGCTCCGTCCGGTCAGGCGTATGAAATCATGAAGGAGCTTGGGACAAATGTCCAGCTCCTCCCAAACCACACCACCCCGCAGAAGAGCGACACCTACTTCAACCGCAAGATGAAGACCAACAGGTCAGTACGCGCGTGATGACGTCTTCCTACCAAATGTCATACTGTACTGTACGTGTGGAGACATTTGCTCTCATAACGCAATCCTCACTTCAACAGAGTTTGTTTGTGCGTCTGTGTTTCAGGCAGCTGGTATTTTGTTCGCTGGCTGTTCTGGCTGAAGAGAGAAACCCGCTCGACTGTCTGGATGCTTTTGGAGCCACAGGTTGGACGGCCGTGATCTATGTTACAACAGAAAAGCACTAACATGCCACTCAGGACGTACACACTACAACATCAACCCCCGTCTTTCGTTTCTGGTTCCCCTCCACCTCCAGGGATTATGGGCCTCCAGTGGGCGAAACACCTCCGTCATGCAGTCAAAGTGACCATAACGGATATCAGCGACATCTGTGTCAAAATGATCAAAGAGAACTGTGAGCTGAACCACATCCGTGTGGACGGAGGCTCGCGAGGCCCCCGGGGGCCCGACGTGGCAAGCAGTGAAGTGGATGGGGTGCCCATCGCCACGGTGGAGGTCGCCAAGATGGACGCCAACGTCATCATGCACCTACGGCCTTTTGACTACATGTGAGTGAGGAGGTTTGACCGACTAAAAGTTGGAAGACAAAAGAATTCACTTCTTGAGTACTTGTCATTATTAATCAGTCGCTCTATCTCTTGAATCTCTCAAGTCACTTGGATCCATTCGGGACCGCAGTGAACTACCTGGACGCCGCCTTCAGAAACGTCCGTAACCTGGGCATCATCTCTGTGACGTCCACAGACACCGGCTCCCTGTACTCCAAGTCTCCCAACGTCACTTTGCGTCACTACGGCTGTCAGATCGTACGCACTGAGTACTACAAAGAGCTGGCTGCGCGCATGGTGGTCGCCACTGTGGCCAGGTAGGCTCTTCAACTTCATGTCCGTGTGCCCTGATCTGATGCAGAAGCGGAAGAAAAGTGAACTTCATCTCTATTCTTCTGCACGTCATAGGGCGGCGGCCCGCTGCAACAAAGGCATCGAGGTGCTGCTGGCAGTTGCGCTGGAGCATTTTGTTCTGGTGGTGGTGAGAGTCCTCAGGGGTCCCACGCAGGCAGATGAGTCGGCAAAGAAGTTACGAAAACTGGTCCACTGTCAGTGGTGTGAGGAGAGAGTCTTCCTCAAACAAGGAAACATGGTGGATGGTGAGTCTGTTACAGAGGGCTGGCAGGCACTTCATTATTTTCTTGGTCATGCACTTTTTATCAGGCTTTAATAAACGCGTGAAAGAGTTATTTAATTCATGCAATGTTTCAAACGTACCTCCTGACAAAAAGTGCAAAAATGCACTTTTGGACGAATTATATCAAATCTATTTTTTTTTTTGATAATAGCCCAACACAAATGCTTTGCTCACCTCCAGTTTTCCAGTGAAAGCCCACTGCTGCTTTCTCATTAAAATGCATATACTGTATCTTGATGCACATGTCTGGCTCAGGCCCAGGCCACTCGATGACACAGCACAAGGGCCGACACATTGCTTCCCTGTGTTTATATCAAAATGAAATTTTTAAAGGCTTTTTATCATGAGCTGTGATTTTAATTCTAACATAAGCATGACTGACAGTGTCCTTACAAGCTGTAAAAATGTTTAGTGGACATTTCGTCAGCAGCCATCATGGCCTCCTAACTGCCTACAAAGACAACTGTCATTGGTCAGCTGTAGCAGATTAAGTGAGTTGGCCCAAAAATGCTGAATAAAACTCATCTGTTTGTGCTTAAGTTGTTTTTCTGCAGAGAAGCACAGAAAGCTAACTATGGAAAGTAAATCATGTCTGAACTTGTGTTTCTTCCAGACACGCTGCCCTGTAACTGTCATGGAAGTCTGCCTGGAAAGACAATGGTGCAGCTGGGACCGTTATGGTAAACCTCTCAGTGTCACTACAGACAACACCATCAGTCTTCAGATGGACTTTAAGACCTTGTTTTAGGATTCAGATTAGAATGCACTATACAGTGCCTATGAGTGTCCTCAGTTACTCTGTGTGCATGTCCAGGTCTGGTCCTTTGTTTAACACGGGCTTCCTGAGGAGGATGCTGTCAGCGGCGGTGCAGCACAGTATGGATGACATCCAGCCGCTCGTCAAAACTCTGATCTGCGAGTCTGAGTGCACCACCCTCAAGTCTTTAGTCCACGGGCCATCTGCTCTCACCAACCAGGGTAAGACACTGATGTCACACGTGTGCGTCTGATTTCGGTGCGATGAAAACACAGGTCTGCATAACGTTCTGTTTCCTCTGCAGTGGAGTGTGGAGTCGTCATTAAGACATTACAGAGCGGAGAGGAGTCAGGTCCTGATCACTCTGGTGAGTCAGTCGCACAGGCTTTTTTTTTCTTCTCTTTAACTACCCGAGCTTCTATTCAAGCTTGTACTGGTTCTTCTTGTAGCCATTAAGGGGAACTCCACGTGAGCACCAACCCCCCAACATCCCCTGTCCTCTTATAACTCAAGAAGCTGGCCAAGATCAGCCCAGCAGATCTGTCAAGTCATGGGGCAGACGTTTCCTCCAAAATCTCAAAGCGCTACATAAAATCCTCTCTGCGTAGGACAGAACTGTTAGTTCTACATTTGTCCTCTAGAGGGCAGTGCAGCACCACAATGAGAATACATCAGTTTTAATGCCACGTTTAAGATCAATTTCAATTCAATTTGTTTGCATTGTGCCAAATCATAACTTTCATTAAATCACGGGGCTTTAAAGTATCGTGTCTCAATGGGAACATGGTCTCAGACTTTTGGACCTGACTGAATGGGTTTTTTTATGGCTGCCCATCGCAAAAAAGTAAGTATTATATGTTTTGTGCAGTTTTTTAAAACCAGATTCAACCTGATGCATTTGGTTTCTTTTTACAAAATAAAGTATGTGGGTTTGTGCAAAATCCTCCCAAACAACACGTGATTTGTAAAGTTTTTGTTCTGCAGAGTCTCGGGGGTTAATGAAATGTGTATGATATAAATGCCTCTTAGTTCAGTTTTCTGTTCAGATGTGAGGTTCATTTTTTATCCTGCAGGGAAGAGGAAGACCGGAGAGGAGTCTGGGAATGTAGTGAAAAAGCTTAAGTCTGACGCTTCTCTGGAACATCCCCCTTTCTACTACAGCATCCACCGCCACAGCATTCGAGGCATGAACATGCCGAAGTGAGTGACCTCTGGTGAATCGTACAGGATGTCACTTCAGATGCCGAAACTGTTTCAGTGCGCTGAAAAATTCCCAGAATGCACCATAACAAGCAGTGAACCTCTTTGGTAGCTAAGAGTGTTCATATTATTTCTCTGTACAGGTTGAACAAGTTCCTCCAGTACTTGACAGAGGCTGGCTTCAGGGTGAGCCGGACCCACTTCGACCCCACGGGGGTTCGAACTGAGGCCACGCTGGAGCAGTTTAAATCTGTTCTCACCAAATACAGCGTCCCCACATACACCAACACCACCACCACCACCACTCAGACAAGCGTGAGCACAGAGAAGACGGCTTGAGAGAACCAAAGGGGACGCCGAAGCTGACCCGCAACACTCGAGAAGAAACCAAATCCTTCTGTTCTTGGTTACTTGTCTTAGTTTAACAGTTCCTCCTCTGTTTCTAAAAAAAAAAAAAAAACCCAAACGAAGTTCTGACTGCACTGATATCTTAAAAAAATGCTCTCTCTTTTCTTTATTAGAAAAAAAAACTCAAACCAAACCCAATGTGGATTTTTTTTCAAACCAAACTGATCCTGCAGAACAGATGAACCCAGTTTATCCAAAGTGTTTTTTATTTATTTCTCTTGAAAATCCTTTTTTTTAGGACATTAAAAACTGGTTTATTGTCTATATTTGTTTCTCTTGCCTTAATAAACAATAAAATCTTTCTGCAAAGACTGAATTTGTTGATTTCTCTGCTCATGATGTTCTGCAATTCTTTACTGAGAGGAACATGCACATCCATGTTTTAAACAGTCTGAGATCAGGGTCCAGTTTTCTCATGTTATCAGTCCTCAGCTGACAGGACTGCAAACAGAGACAACACACATCAGTGGGAAGTAAAGATAAGAGTACTTCATTAATCCCAACCACAAATAGGATTTTTATGACAAGCTCAGTTACAAAACAGACAGAATGAAAACCCATAGGAAGTTTCAAAAATCTCTAAGTGGACTGTGATGTCCAACCTTGATGCAGGACAATGTGAGGGGTTTAGATGTTGTCTGACGTGTGGAACTTGACCACCGACTTCACCACATTTCACCTGATTTAGCCCATTTTCTTCAATTATTGCTCCCTTTCCCGTCCTGTGATGTGCTTTGCATTTTGTGCATTTTTGTTTGAATAACTCCCCCAGACAGGCTGAGCATGTGGAACGGTCCATTTAAAGTGAAATATGGGGGATAATACAGTTTGATGTATATATATATTTCATTGGATATACTCACATCGGCATGTAGATAGAATTCGTTTTATTAATTAGAGATTAACGTTTGTTTGGAGTAACAAGAAAGGAAAACTTTCATAAATTAAAAAAGGGAACAAATTAATGAGGGACCCCACACAATTGCCTACCTATGACATATGGTAGAACCGCCGGTGTGAGTGATTATCAGGCTTTGGTGGCTGGGCGTCAGCGCATGACACAGTGTTCGGAGGAGGAGGAGGAGGAGGAGGGGGCGTGGCTCTCCTCACCCCCCTCCCTCCCTCCCTCCCTCCCTCCCTCCCTCCTTCACGCCGCCGCTACAGATCGATGTGACGGTGCTTGTACCTGAGGACCGAACCCTACCTGTGGATTCTCTCCCCGGCGGCGGCAGCAGGCAGCATCACCATGGGGGTCTCCGCGTCCAGTCTGCTGGATGAAAACAAATCCAACTACATCAAAGGTAAATACACACACACACACACACACACACACACACACACACACACACACACACACACACATATGTGTGTAAAACGTTTGGAGAGACGCGGCGAGGACGCACCGGGCTCTCGTCGCGGTTCCATTATAGCGCCAAGAAAACACATTCGGCTTCACAGCAAACTTCCACCTCTCTTGGTTTTATTCACGTGGAAAAATGTCTACTCGTTAGTGATTAAGTTAAAATCAACCAGAGAAGCGTGTTTTCTTTCCTTTGCGCTTCAGATTGAATTTCAGCCTCTGTCCTGACCTAGGGAAAATCGGTATCTCGTTCATGTCTGTGTGAACGGATAATTACGTAATTATTACTCGCTTTTTCTTTGAAACAAACAAACAAAAAACAAACGGCTTGTCGACCCCCCCGAGAGATATGAATCAGGGTGTATCAGAAACCTGTCAGGTTGGTTTTCTTGTATGTTTCCATACAAACGCTCTCTCAGACTTGAAGTCACCTTTTTCCAGGCACTGTGCCTGACAGACAGTAGGGAGGGGAATGAATGACCCCAACCCTCTGTCATTCTGCTTTATCTTTTCATAGTGGATCAGGCCTGTCCAGTCCTGCTAGGGAAAGAAAAGTGAGAGGGCAGAGACAGTCCACCCAGTCCAAGACCTGTTTCCCCCTTGTTGTCTTTTGTCTCCTCTGCGGTTGGGTGTGTCCGCGGGTGGATGTGCAGAGAGGACAAAAGCTTCATCTCCTGTGTTTATGGTGTGTCAGTGACATGGTGGGTGTCCACAATAGACAGGTGCAGCTGCTGACAGGTGCCAAATGGATGTGCCAACATTAAAAGACCAAGTGTAGGTTGAGAAATATTGGAGGTGAAAGTTGTTTTCACAGAAAATGCTGCTCCTGTTATGCTGGTACTGAATTTGGTTTAATCTCCAAGTTGGTGTAAATTGGATTAATAAGGAGGAAGTTTGGCGGCGGGCACAATCTTCACACACATGAACATACATGTATATACATTTACATACCAACTTTATCTAAAAAGTTGTGCAGCAGTCACTGTGTACTCGTCGTGGTGCTTGTGCTCCAGGTCAGGTCTCTGCGAGTCTTACAATCAGTATTTCTTTCATTTATCTTACTGAAAAAGTGAAACACATGCCTGTAATTTATTGTCCCAACATCTACTACAGACCTGGATATTAAGGTTACGCCATTCACACAATAAAAAAACTACACACTACACTACATGTAAATGACTTCATGTTCTTACATATAGTACTTTTAAAATTGAGCTTTGAAGTGAAGAAAAATAATGTAATCTGATAATGGTCTTGGGCTGAATTTTCAGTTGCCATTTTGATTTAAGTTTCCTAACTGGTGGACATGGAACATTCCAGATTCATGTTGGTTCTCTGTGGACTTGTTTTAAATGGCTCCTTATCTCAAAAGTCCTGGAAAAATGTTGTTTTAACCCAGATGTTACAGGTGGTAGAATTTTGGCCAGACTTCTGCCAACACAATCAGCACAGAATCAGCTCCCACTCACTAATGGCATTTAAAGGTGTGTTCAGGTGCTCCCTGACCTGAGCACCAGTGAGCCAGAGTCACAATAAGGCAGTTGATAGACCCTCAGTGATCCAGCTGAGTCTGCCTGAGCATAAGCTTTGTTGTGGCTCTGGAGGACCACACGTGAACCAGGTCTGGCACATGTATAGCAGTCAACTGGGGACACTGGGGGCGGACTTTGGCCTCAGAATAAACTCCACTTTCCTGCAGTCAGGGTCAGATTGGGCCTATTTCAATGCATGAGTTGCAAAGAGGCAGAGAGGGAGAATGATATTCAGGGGCCAGGCAGGTATTATAAAAAAAACCTGGGTCACATGAACAACACCTAGGGTCAACGCTCAGTTACCCCCAGCTGTTGTGAACAAACACAATAAAGGTGAAAAGTCAGAAAAAGATAAGAGTGTGACAAAGCAGAAACCATGGAGAATGAAGATAAAACTTGGCCCCAGTGAGGAGAATGCAGAAAAATCTGGTGTCCTCAGAGCCAATGAAAAAAGTAATCCTGCGTGAAAATGCCACCGACGTCCGTTGTCGATGTTGACCCTGGTTGCATTGCCTCTGCTGTTGCCGTGGTGACAAGACACAGCCTCAGACGTTTCCACGATGCGTCCGCTGAAGTGCCTCTGAAGTGGAAACTCGTAAAAATGTTTATTCACATATATTTAGTTAATATCCAGAGCCTTGCAAAACAGACTGTAGATGATACAGTGAACACGCTGCCGGAGGAAACGGGCATTGACACTCTTGGTTAATGGGTTCCTTTGGGTGCTGTTTTATCTCCAGCAGCTCATATGAGAGCTCTGTCAAAAAAAATAAAAAAAATGAAAAAAAAAGCAGCTCGTGGCCTCAGTTTGCAGACTTCAGGACATGTCTGCACTTTCATGTTTGTTTCGTCAGTTTTTCCTGGCTGCCAGTGAGTGGAAGGCTAAACTCAGACTCCGAGGCTGAAGCGGTGACACCGTGCACCCATTTGTCATGGTGAAAACATTCTCTCTCTCTCTCTCGGTCTGCAGCAGTGAGATGTGTGTGTTTAGGGCGGAGGGTGGGGTAGGTGTGTTTGTTGAATATTTAGTGGTAATTTACAGGGTTGGATTGGATGCTGCTGGGTGGATGAAGTGATCCTGCTCCATCCACTTCATGTGAGTCATGACTTGACAGCAGTCCAGTTTTGGTGGAGCCAGATCCCTCGACACTGTGAAGCAGTTTTTCTGACTGATGTCATTTGCCCCCTTTGTGTCTCTGTCAGTTTTTGGCTGTGCGATCCTAGTGGTGATGGTATTTTTGGTTTTTTACTACAAAATGATATCTTTTTAAGTCTTCCCATATGGTCAGACAATTAGAATTGATCGATTGACAGAAAAATCAATTAATCGTGTTTTTTTTCTTTTTGCTAAAAGGTCAAACATTCCCTATTTCCCCTGCTTTTCTTTTGCAAGGAATCAGAAGATTGATTATCTGAAGGGGTTTGGAGTGTTCCTGATTTTTTTTTTTTTCCAGGATTCTGAGGAAATCTGAACAGAGAAACAGGCCAGATACAGGCAAGACGCAGGGTTGTGATGAAAATTCTTTCTTTAAATACTTCATAATGAGGTTCTGGAGGCCATATTTCACTAATTATTCCAATGTGTGTCTCTTCATGGATTCTCTGTGGATGTTTTCCAGGCTAAAACTCTCCCTGAAAACAACAGACCTTGTGACTCTGTGAGGCTATGAAAATAAATATTCCAAACCACAGGTATCAATGTTATTTTCAGGGATGATGATGATGGTTATGACATTTATTTGTCTGTGCTGAAAAATGCGGTCGTTGCCACGCTGGAGCGAGGCCATTCATCATCCACATCTGGCAGAGCGGTGCTGATCCATCTTTATTGTCCACATATTTTATCAAACAGAGTAGCTCTACACGCTGCTACCTCTGCTCTGCTGTCTGCTCTGTACAGTCTCTGCATCACTCAGCAGTTTATACTGTTTCCTTTACAACATTGCTCATCTCATAATGACTCAAAGGGATGAGTAGCAGAGACTGGTAAAGTTCCTGTTCCTCCCTTGAATAGTGTTTTCCCCTCTGAAAAGAATGTTGTTTCCTGTACCACCCCAATCCATAGTTGGGGTCAGGTGATGGTTAACTGTTTGTGAAGCCACTTCTCACTTGTGCACATAACATATTGACTCACTGTTTGACTCACGGTTGTTGCACTGCTGGTAAACAGAAGATGAATTTGTGTCCTGTTACCAGGTGTGAGTCGGTATGATGAGTCAGCCCCATCCCGCCGTTCAGGGAGAGACACACCAGTGTGTGTTTGCATGTTTACAAAATGGCTTCAAAGAGCGACGCAGGAACTCCTTTTGGAACACAGGATTGAGCTCAAGACAGAATATATGTCACCCTAGAAACATAGTCTGTGCGAATTAACGCAAGACCCTTTATTTGCACTTACAATACTTTAGTGTAATGTTGCTGACCGATTCTGACATTCACAGGCTTTGTTTTTTCTGTCAGCATGCCATTCTTCATGCTGTGTCACTTTGCCTCCAGCTGCCATTACACAACCCCTCAGACATTCAGAGGAGCTGAGAAAGTCCCCCCCCCAGATCCGAGTCCACTGCTCTCTACAAAGAGAGGAAACCGTGCTCAGACTCTCTGCTGGAAACCCACCTGTTGTTTACTCCGACTGGCAGAACACAATGCAAACACAGCAGAATCTGCTGCCATGCAAACAACCTTTCACCATGAAACCTGCTTTGAGTAGCCAACAAAGTATTTCTGTCATCCAGTCTGAATTAAAAGAATGGACAACACTTTAGACTGAAACTATAAAAAGCAACATTGCCTTATTGTACCATTGTTCATTCTCTAATAATTCTCTGCAAAAAGGATCAATTCACAAGAATGAAGGAACAATTATTATCGGAAACCACGCTTGTTTGCTTTCTTCCTAAGAATGAGATGTTCAGATGGATCAGTCTCATGTGTCTCTGTGGTTGGCACAGAGCTGGAGTCAGGACGTGATTAGCTTAGCTTAGCATAAACACTGGAAGCAGGGGGAAAACAACTAACCTAACTCTGCTCAGGTTTCCCAACATGTTGCTTTGCTTAGAATCAGCTAAAGGTGTCTTTAACAAATGTGTTGAATACATACATAACTATTAATGTGGCCACATTAAAAGTCTGCAGCCAGCAGCTCTGTGAGAGACGATACTTGAGTTAAATGCTTGCATTAGCTCACCAACATACTCATAATTGACAGTGCTAGCATGCTGACTTTTTAATGGGGGTAGTTTTAAGTATAAACACGAGGAATGAAGGCTGAAGAGTCACAACTGGGCATGAAGAGCTTTGTGCTGCTGCTTTATGTGATCCAGATCTGAGTGTTAGACAGGCTCTGCCGCTGGCAGAAGCTGCTGACAGACAGTTTGTGACTGCTTAGACCAAGCTGGGTACCAACTTTAATCACAGGTGTGTAAGGGTCGGGTGCAGAGAATATCTTTAATGTCAGCAAAATCACATACCTGTCAGCTGTGTGAGGGATGTTAATTGAAGTAACCCCTGCAAGTGCAGCTCTCTGTCATTATTGACAGCCCCCCCCCCTTCTGCCTTGTCTTTGCCTTCAATTCACAAAGCTAAGCCACTAAACAAAAGCATGGCAGACATGATATTTTTAGACTCAGTGAGTGGCATCAACTATTTCATTCATTGAGGCTTATTAATCCACCTGACCTGTAACATCCAATCATGTTTAAGCAAGTGCACAGTGTAACCCAATGCTGACACTGTTTATTTAAGGAAATCTGATGAAGGTGAGGGACCGAGGAATAAATTGTGCTGTGATGGACTTGTGTGTGTGCAACAATACACACACACACACACACACACACACTCAGGCCCCTCCTCTCCTCACACTCTCGCTGCGTCTTCGTCTGACATTTTTCTGCTTTGCAGCAACTTGTTTGGTGTCTCGGGTATTTCCCGACTGACGACACAGAGAGGCTCCTTTCTGGACTTCCCACCATGATACCATGATATCTTATTACTTTATATTTTTAACAATAACATTGGACCTGCAAATATGAAGCAGTTTGGGCATTTTTCAACATGCCTCATTAAGTAGTGAATCAATGATTTTGCATGGAAATGAAAAAATTGTGCCTCTCCAGACTTGCTCACGTAGTCATGTGTATATGACAACACAAGTGACATGTGCTGACATGTCACAGTGCTATACACGCCCCAAGACAACCAGAGGAACACAGCTCTTCTCGCAGCTCATTGTGATTTTACCTGTTATCATAGATTTCCCACCTGGGACTAATTATCATAAATCTGATAACACCAGAAGCTGTCGTTGTCGATTGTCCATTTCTTTGTGCAATTTGATGCTTCTCAAGATCCAGATTAAATGAAGATTAGGAGAAGTTTCAGGCGACGAAACGTGATTGTGTTTAAAGACCTCTGACATAACTGTGAATGCTGAGGGTGGACGAGCAGGTCTCTCCAGTGAAACAGGGGCTTGTAGTCGAGCTGCTGCATCGCTCTGCAGCAGGTAGCTCGCACTCATATTTCACATACCAGGCCCTCTCATACCAACATACATTTCAGTTAGAGGATAGACAGGCACATTTTCACTTTTGTTTTACAATTCTCAAATGCCAGTATTTATCCACCGCTCCAATCAACCCTCCTCACAGTAGTCGGGTTTGTAATGGAAATTTGACAAATGTAACTTTGGAGGATAAGTAATACATTGATAACCTTTTTTTCCCAAAAACATTTTTCTTTGCTCAATCTGCAGAAAAGTGTCTTTTAAAAAATCCAAACCAGTCACAAACACTGCAGGATTATTCTGTGGGCTCACAAGTAAAAGCGGTCTCCGACAATGTGTTGATTAGCTCACAGGTAGCACACAGGTGTGGCTTTTCAGGTCTCACGCTCTTGTTCATGTGCAACAGGTGTAACAGGTGTAACACATTACTCACTGTCATGTGTTGATCTGCAGTTCCTTCATTGTTTGTACCTATCACAGATTTTTTTAAAAAAGCACACATTAGACTTGTTTATGCATATCCAGATTTTCAATGATCACCTTGTGATGTGACATGTTGATGATGACAATATTCAGTCTTCTGTTAGCTGCAGCTCTGTTTTAAGCTTTGGGTAAAGTGGAAACTTTAAATCACCCCTATGCAGGATTATGAGTGTGTAGGGTGGCCTGTGCTGTATCTGTTAGTAGATATTAGTCCTAAAATTCCCCAGAAAAAAAGGTAAAGATTAAATCTTTGGGATGAGCTGGCAGCCTCAGGGACAGGGTGGGTGAACAGCTTTTGTTATATTAATTAACTGTCACCATCTGTGAACGCAATGTTCAGTTCTCACAGAACATTTATAGTTTTTACGGGTTGGACTGCCCTTCACTAATTAGAGTAAAAAAGTCTCAAATCTGACTGTGGCAACAATTATCTCTGTTGATGTGACCATAACACACATAAACAGCAGAGACTGAGGTTAACACAGCTTCTTATTTACAGGAACCACATAATTGGTGGGGCATGTAGATTCAGCGTTAGTGTGTGTGTCTTTATTACACAGTGTGTTTTAGAGACAAGGTCTGTGTGCTGTGGTTTAGTTTCTCCCCAGGACGTCTGTCTTTGTCTGTTTACTTTAAATAAAGTATCTTCAATCTGTGCAGGTTAATAGGAACTGTCCCTGTAAAAACAAAAAAACAAAAAACAAAAAAACACAAAAACACAAAAAAAAAAAAAAAAACCCAACGGCAACAAAAGGCCAGAGACAGAGATAATGTAACAAAGTAAGTAGTTTTTCCCCCTTGATTTAGAGGCGAAAAACATGTTAAAACATGTTTAAACATTAAATTACTGAAAAAAACATTCATGTAATATGATGTATAAAATGACAAAGCACTCATTTACCTGATCAAACTTAGTGACTTGTAAAACCCCAAAATAATTCCTCAAGTTTAAGAGACAAGAATCAGACAAGTGCTGTTTTTCAGGTTTTAAAGGTGCTTCTGAATATTTCTTCCCTCCTCCCAACTATGTCACTGCATTTGCATACTCGTAACCTGAAGAGAGGATAAATTAAACAAACTGTGGCTGGGGATGTTTTGCATTCAAACAGCAGCGGGGTGTTCATATGAGGGCTCCGAGCAGCGTGAACCGAGATGAACTCGGAGGAGGAATCACTGACTCCATCTTGAGTCGGGGAAAAGAATGAACACAATATGTCTCAAACAGCTGGCTGCAGACCCGAGTCTCTGAAAGACTAAAGCAGCTGACAAATGAAGTACTTTTTCTGCAGAGTCCTGTCTCAGGATTTGGAGCTGCAGTGCAGAAAGCGGAAGAATAAAACTCACCCATGTGTCTGTGAGGAGAAGAAACCTGCTGCTTTTATGACCCCCCCTCTGCGAGTGACTCACTGCTTCTGCTTCATTTGAGAAAAGGTTAACCTCCAACCTGCCTGGATGCTGCTGTGCAGGCTGCACTTCACATCAGTCCACTGACAGCTACACAGGCAGCGTCTTTGTGTGAGTGACTGTTGAGGACTGGGTGTTGTCTTATTGGACGTGTACGCGGACGCAGAATGGTTCACTTTCAGATGAAGGAATCACTTCATGCATCCATTTTTGACCCTATTAAAGCCGTGCAGAATGTGCCATGAGCTACTGATACTGTTTCAGTGCAGAACCAGAGTTTTATTTTTCAGTGGCGGAGACAACAGTGATCGTGCCCGTCCACCATGACAGTATCAGGTTTCCTGTGAAGCACGAACTCGATGGTGGCAGTAGAGGAAAGGTCAGAGGTCGAGGTTTCATAGGTTCACTCAGGTCCTAGAAAGAGCTACTGTCCCGTAACACAGCGTTGTTGGTTTGAGCTCAGTGGAAGCATTTGTACAGCAATCTGTGGCATGTTTTTTGTTGTTTTTTTATGAGCTGGACACCACTCAGGCAGGGAAACTGCCCACGGCTGGGAGCAGGATATCCACTCTGATTAGCTGATTGGTTGGGGTGGGGGGGGGAGTCACCGACTAACCTTTTACATGCCGCATTGTTTAGGGCTGAGGAAAAAACAAGGAGGTCCCCTGAGATTCAACATCAACAGCTTTAGACTGCAGCCATCTTCTTTATATACACTGTAAAACGGCAACAGTTCTTTAAATGTAAATAACTTTTATTTTAATTAAGCAGGTTTTAGGTGGTGCACAATGTAAATGTACACTCTTACAGGTGTGGTTTAAGGGGTAAAACCCTTATAAAATGAAAGCCCTTTTAATCTGTAAATTAAAGGATGGCTTTCATGTTAATAATACATTAAAGATACCTTTATTATATTAACCTCCACTAATTTATCTACCAGTAATCCCTAAATTTTCCAGTAAAATACAATAATTATTTATTTTATAGTAAAAAAAAAGAATGTGGGGATTCAGTTTGATATATCTCTTGACTTCTTGTTTGTCTTGTTTTATTAAAAAGAAAATTGTCTCTGTCTCTGTAACTGAGCTCATGTATTACCTCCACATGTATTTTCATTTCTCTGATCTGTTTTCCAAACACATCTTCAGTGCAGAGGTACGGTGTTGTGGAGCACCGCAGGATCTGTTTCCATAGTGATATGAGGCTGGTAGTGGTGGCCCCGTGCCATCATCCCTGCTATAAAACATCCTGCTGCTGCCCAAAGAGATAATGATGGAGCCATGAACCTTGACATTAACACTGACTGTACAGTTGCAGAGACAATATACAGCAGCCGCGTGTTCAGGCATGTTTATCCATTAAGTGGAAGATGTGTCACAGAGAATTACTTATAATGGTTTGTGGATATTGAGCATTTAAAACTGGGTAAATACTCATTTAGTGGAATTTTCCCCCCTCCTCTCTCTGGTGGATGTGATGTGGTTTGCCACTGCGCAGAGAGAAGACAGAAAAATAGGGAAAATTTCAGTCTTGTCTGTGTGTTAAGCTTTGTTTTGTTTCTCCTAAGAAACCGAATCCCTTTGCATTGGGAATCTGGCCTGGTTCAGCTGGAGCGGAGTGAAACCTGAGAGGTTTTTCTTCTCTCCCAGTAATCACATTGAAAGTGCTGGCAGAAGCTCTCGGTTGACAAACCACAGGAGGAGGCTGAGGAGAGCAGGAAGCAAAGTGTCCTCGGAGACTTGGACAGAGACAGAGAGTCTGATTGGACACTTTGGACAGCTATTAGTCACACAATCCAGAGAGACACTAACAGCAGCCTCTATGATGTGATTACTGGATAATGCAGAGATCGCCTTGGGTGCAGTACAATATCTGGTGTTTGTTATCCAGGCTCTGCCTCAGCACAGAGGACGAGATGGGAAATGAGTGTGAAGATGAGCTCAGGTTTTGTTTTTTAGAGACACAGACAATACACTTGTGCTTTCTTTCCAAGAATGAGATAAGAAGATTAATGTTAATCTCATGTCTGTGTGTTTGGCACACAGCTGGAATCAGGATGCTATTAGATTAGCTTAGCATAAAGACTGTAAGTAGGGGGAAGCAGCTAGCCTGGCTCTGACCTTAAAAATACACATATTTAAACCTTGAAACCTGAATGAACCTGAATACATTATATATCATTTGTTTAATAAGTACACAAAGATGTGACACTGTGTTGTAATGTGTCTGGATCTACAGTATTTTAAGATGCCTCATCATATCAAGTTTGCCAGATTTGGCAGTACAGTGTCTGTTTGTGAGACCAGAACTTAATCGTATTGAAGAGCCTGAGACGACATCTTAACATGTCATTGTTTCTCTAGAACTCAAAGATATCCAGAACAGCACAATATAAAACAGAGAATAGCAGAAACAAAACCTCCCACTGGCGAACCAGAGAATGTTTGGTATTTTTTTGCTTCATAAACCAGTGGTTCCTTAAACTGTAGCACAGAAGGAGCCCAGTTGAATTTTACTGATATCACATTCTCAAGAACGTGAGCGGCAGTCTGTCTTTTCATGCATGTCTCTAGTTTCTGTGGCGTATATGAAAAATGAAAATTAAACTGACTTCTTTTAGACAAAAAATGCAAATAGCAACAACTCAACTTGGAAATTCTTGGCTGTTTCCTTCCCTCTGTCCGTCCAGTTTGTATTTTACATGTTGTCTGAATAAGTCTTCTGTCTTTGTAGTCTGGCTGGTATCAGACCACTTTGTTTTTTTCCAAATGACTCATTCCATTCAATGTTCCACTGTCATATGACACTAGCTTTGGAAATCACAGACATGGAGTTAATGAATTTCCTGTCAGTTGAATGAGTGGTACTTTGCTTCATTGGTACCTTTAGTGCAGGTAAATTAATTCAGAGTTCCTTCCTTCAGACTTTCCATTAAAAGAAAATGGACTCTTTGTGTTTGAGAAGGACTGGACGACATGGTTTGTATTTCATTCTCTACCTGTAACAACACGCCCGCCACCCCCCCATTGTTGGTCTGAAATCCGATGCACCTTACCTCAAGCACAGCAGTGTTTTTTGTTAGTCTGTCTCCCAGTGACACCAGTGGATGTGACGTATTTTCCCTCTCTCCTTGTGTTGGCGCAGTTCAAGCCGAGGCGGCACTGAAGGAGTTCAGTCCATACTACAGGGAGCAGTTCTCCGTGGCCCGGTTCTCTCAGGTGGAAGATGAGCTGGAGCAGCACAAGGAGAAGATCACCCAGCTGCTCAAACAGAGGGTACGCGTCTGAATGTTGAAAGTGGCATCCCCACATTCTCTCTTGAAACTTCGGTTGAATCGTGACTCAGATGTGTTGGTAACAACTTACCTCTGTGATGTTCTCCAGCTGTGTCAGAACCAGATGGAGATTCTTTCAGGAATCAGCTTACTGAACTTACAAAGAAAGATTTTCTCATGTACGAAACGGTGAATGTCAGGCTTTTTGGATAAAATGTGGAGGTTCAGATGAAAAGCCTTGGACAATATGACCTTTAAATTAACAAAGCAATGAATCAAACAATGAACAAAATGTCAAAGTGAACACAAGTTATTACTCCACCTTTTCTCTCAGTTATCCAATCAGGACACACCTTCGAATGAAATATGCACAGAGCTAATGAAGAGAAAGTTGCAGTTTTATTACTCTTGACTTGATGAACGGTTCTGGTCGTGTTCCCTTTGCGGTCAGCAGGAGGTTCCTCAGGAGGGCGAGGTGCTGTACGAGGAGGCCGTCCTTTACTTTGACGATACCAGGAAGTGGAGGGAGAGGTACATGGTGGTGAGAGCCAACCACTGCCTGGAGTGTCATGAGAGCCTGGAGGTGAGTCCAACAACGTGAAGGAGCTAAACTGTCAGAAAGAAATACAAATTTTCTTACCTTGTCATGGTCTTCATCCTCCTCTTTCTCCTCTTCTTCTGCTTTTATCAGAGTTTTGTTAAGGGAGTTCCTCCACGCCACAAACTGCTGCCTACAGGGGGCACTGTCCTGACCACAGAGGAGAAGTACATGACCATGGTGGACCAGTGTTTTCCTGATGATACCAGTGAGTATTAATAGTTTGCATATTTATATATTTTATTGTGAAAATCACATTTAAAGTCTTGCTTGGGTCTTTTCCCGGATTACCCCTTTAGCCCTCCTACATCACCATGGGAATTCAGATAGGCCCCAGGTGGAGCGGTACCAGGCAGTTTTTGATTGGCACCAGCTGTGAAAGTGTTAAGGAACCTTTGTGTTTGTTATTGGTTGTTGTTGTTGTTACGTTGGTTTGGTTTGGGTTGAATCCTATTAGTTCTCTCTCTCTGTTTTCTGTGGAGCGTGTTGGACTGCGTGCTTCACACCAGGAGCCTCAAGGCGAGTGTGGCTCATGGGATTCCCTTTTTACGGTTCCCAACACAGCCACTGCTACCTGACGCCCATGATTATTACCCTCCCGTTGCTCTCATCACAAGACTGTTTGCTCCCTGTTACCACCCTGACTTGCTGAAGCTTTAGCTTTTGTCAATTTTAAGATTTAATGCCCCCCCCCCCAACAACAATAAGGATTATGTGACAGGTTGCCCTCAAAGAGGAAAGATTTTTTTCCACCAAATTCGCCGTAAATGGTACAACACATGTGTCCCTGACTAAAATACAAGAGATGTGCAGTGAGATATTCTGCTGTCTCCTACACTTTAACAACCAGAGGGCCTTTAATTGAAATGGAATGAGGTCAAAGATTTTTCTGGTCCAGTTGTGTAAGAAGTAGAAGAGCCACTGAACCTTTCGTAACATTACATATGAAAGCTAAGGAGTCACTCATGCATCTTCTTCTGCTCTGTTAGACATAGAGATTTGTGGTCTTTCAGAGGTTAGACATAAAGTAAAATTAAGGCACATTCAAATCCAAAAACAGTGTTTAAAAAGCGTGTAATGACTTTAACTTGTTGTACATTTAATCAGCATCAGGCCCCACCTGTACATGGAAAAATGTGTTTTACTCAAACCTTTTGGTGGCGCCAGAGGAAAAGTCAGAGGATTGTCATCAGGGTTCTGTTCATTAGTTGTCAAGGTATTGTTATTCTGGACCAAACAAACACTTTCCTACCTTAGAGCCCTGCTGTAAGTGTGGCATTGCTAATGGTGCCTGTCAAGAAACATCCATTTTGTCTGGTGCTCACCAATAGCTGACCTTTAATTCCAGAACATAGACCGGGCCAGCTTTGTTGAGGTTCATTACGTCTTCTGTTTCAGATGTGAAGGAGGACTTTGCCCCACCTCTGTCAGGGATGCCGGGTCAGTTTCCGGTCTACCTGCGTCTGCCCTACAGGAGAGACTCCTACTTCTGCTTCAAGCAGCAGGCCAAACAGGACACCTTCCTCTCCATCATGTCCGACTGTATCAGGCACCAGAATCAAGGTGGGACGCTCCAAATCCTCGAAGACAGAAATGATGCAGAAGATGTAGATATAAAAAACAGAGAGCTGCAATGCTCTACTGAATCTTGCTGTGTTATAGAAACTTATACCAAGGCTATTTGCTTTAGATTAATTGGCTAAATGGAAAAGAACGGGCAGAATAATCAGTAATAAAAACAACTGCTGGTTGCAGCCCTGCTGTGGGTTAAGCTCCCATGGGCCCCAAAAGCCTCATTACAACATTAATAAATAATGTAATTAATCTCAGATTTGTCAGGATCAAACTGAAATATATTATCAATCAGTTGTTTGTATTATCAAACTGCTTCACTTTTGTGTTAGGTTTTTGACACAGAAAAAACAAATCCTCCAGCAAGCTAAAGGAGTTGATCAGCACCAGTTGGTGTCTAATAAATCAACAGCAGAATAGAGATAACATCACTGCAATCAACTGTTCTCTGTTGATGAAGAAATTCCAAACTTTGAGCTTCTCCATCCTCCTGGGAATCAGTGTTTCATCCTCACGAGACGCACTTGAGCCAGTTTCAGCAGTTTCCATGGCAACAGACTCACCGCCCCAGCTTGGAAGACATTTTACACTTAATTCAGCTGATAGATGTCACGTTGCAGCGCTGCGTCAAAGGGAACGCTCCCCTCCAGAACTGACGACGTGTTATTCTGAAGGTTCAGCATTGACTGACCACATTTTTTCTTTACAAAAACCCAAACACCTGCATGTGTTCTTTCTTCCTTTCTTTCCTCCCCATCTCTTCCCTCATGCATCAGACTTCCTGAAGAAGAAGACATGTGAAGTCCAGGCCTTCCTCAAAGCCATCCAGTTGTACAGACAGGACAAAGGCAGATACGAGGCCTGGGACATGCTGATGGGAAGTGACGTAAGGGTACGTGCACGACTTGAAACTCTTCCATTGTTGATTTGATTTAGTATTTGTTACATTAGCAACAACTGTCATCCTTGAAATACACACTATGATTAACAAATGCTTAAGTTCAAAGAAACTTCTCAATATTGTCATTTCTTCATTAGTAGTAAAAACACTCACCAAAAGAGCAGCTAAGATGTGGGGACACAGCAGCATCACCACAACAAAATCCGTTGGGTCACGAAGGAGCAGGCAGTTTATCTAGATCATCTGAGACTCTTTATTATTTGGAGATCGCACCTGAAACTGAGGCAAAATCAATCAATCAATCAATCAGTCATCCGCATTGACATCAAACACATAACTATTGCAAGTACAGAGGGTCAAAATTATAGAGGTGGTTTAAAATAAGATTAAATAGAAACTAAGATCCAAGTGCAAATAAACAGATAGGTAGATATTGCTGTGTTATACTATTATTACTTTGCAAAATGACATGTTCTTTTAAGATTAGATCATCGTCATTTGATGTGGAAAGCACAAATGCAAGATAAAAGACAGCGCTTTCTTTCCCAGAATTCCTTTCTCTGACTTTAATTAGTCTCTTCACCCTCCGCTGCCTCTCCGCTAACGAGACGTATCTGTGGAACAAATAAATTTGAGCCTGCAGACGAATTGAAACATTCCTGAAACAGATGTTCAGCTGAAATGTGGTCGAGCTGTGCTGAAGTGATGATGATGATGTACAGTACAGTACAAACAAATAAACAAATTTACCACATATAAACTGATAATACAGTCCGAGGGCGACACTAAACAAAACTATCATCAATCCTTTACATATCTGTGAAAGGCTACATTAAATTTTCATTTTTCAATTTACAGTATAGGAGAAGCATTGTTTCATTTTAAAGGTACCCAGCGCCGCAGTGACTGCACCGACATATCTCTATGACTTCATGCACAGTGACACAGTAAACCGAAACACTTTTATGCATCTGATTTGCATCAGTCATTTCTTAAATGTGTCTTTAAAGCCAAAAATTATTTTCCGTCCATCACCACAGTCCTGTTTACAGACTGTAGTGTATTTGAGTCGACAACAAAGTGCAACAACATTCACACTTCAGTTGCACAAATCTTTCTGCAGAGAAGTGCTGTGAGAAAACAGAGAGGAGAGGAGCTTCATCTTAACTCTCTGTCTTCCTCTCTGCTCACTTATACATGCTTCCTCTTTTCAAAGGAGAGCAGGAATCCTCCCACATGAAGGCAGCATGCCGTGATGTTGCTCACTCACATTGTTTGCTCAAAATTAGCTGGAGGTGAAGGGAAGTGTGAGCTGCTGCAGGAAGCTTTGCTGAGGTCGCCCCCCCTCTCAACAATGCAACAATGCACCACACACACACACACACACACAGACACACACCATTTAAAGTCAGTGTGTTTTAGCAATAAGTCACATTTCCTGTTATTTCTGCTGTTCACACATGTGCAGTAAAAATACATACCAAAGTGCTTGCATTCATTCACCAGCATTTTTTTTGGCTTGCACATAGCACATGTCACACACACACACACACGGGCAGTCAGAGCTACAGAGGAATGACTGGAATGAATGAAATGTCGGCGGCAGAAACAACACTACGTTTTTAGAAACCACAGTTTCTGAATCAGAAATCTGGTCAAATTGCACTAGAAGAACCTCAGGGGCCCCAAAGGCCTTCAAATGGATATTACTTTAACTGAGTGGAAATTACTTTAATGTTACTAACGGTAAATGTATTACTTATAATAAAGGCAAAATTAGATCTAGTATGTTCATTCTTTTCAGTTGACATGATGCTCACAGACAAACATTACTAAATAAAGGTAGGCTCTGAAAACAGACCCCATAAATGTTTGATCTGAATTTGACTGTTAATCCAACAAAACAAGACATACAACATCTCTTTGAGCTTTGGAAAACAGGTATTTAAACAGTTTAAAGGAAAAATCTGTGAAATGAAAATATTTCCTGTTTGGGTGTTTGTTTGTAGGTGATGGCCAACATGGTGATGGAGCAGCTGCTGCCATTTCTGGAGAAAGACATGCTGCCTCGTCTCAAAGCCAAGAAGACAGAGAAGAAGAGGGTTTGGTTTGCTGTGAGTCAAACCCTTTCCTAATGCATTATCCACATTTTCCTAAATCCACACTCGGACTTCTTAACAGACAATTTATAGGTCATTTCCTGCTTTATATCTGACTACTGTGGTTGTAAAACTGAAAACTGTCATAAGAATCACCTCCGTCTTTTTCAAGCAATAAGCAATCCAAAGGAGCAGATCACTGAAAACTGAATTCAAAGTTAGAAAAAAAGAGTGGACTTTTTTTTCTAAACAGTTGTATGACTTCTTTGTGACTGATTGTACTCAGACGGTGGAGGCAGCGTACATCCTGATCCAGGAGCATCTGTTGGAGGGACTGTCGGCGCTGAAGGAAGAGTGTCGGGTGTCGGTCCGACAGCAGGAGGTGCTGATCCACTCCGACATGGACCAGATCCTCAACTCCAGGCAGCAGCTGGAGGAAAAAATCCGAGGTAGCGTTCTCCTCCTCCTCTGAGCCTTGACTGATACGCAGTGCTGTCACACACAGGATGAGCCTCATTCCTCTGTGATAAATGGGAATGAAACTGCCTCTGGCTCTGGATGGATGGCAATGAACCCAGGGGTGTCAGATGAAGGTGGAGGATCAGTCAGATGAAAAGGTGTGTTTATAGTTGATTATGATAATGAAGGTTTTCTTTCATGTCCTTCTGAAGCCAAAGTGTCGGAGCCGGCGGAGAAGCTGTACTCTGAGTCCGTGCAGCCCTACCTGGGCTCGGTCCTGGAGGAACTGATGGAGCCAATCAGCTCCGGTTTCCAGGAGGGACGGCAGCTGAGCGAGAACATGATGGACCAGGTGTGTCAGGACTTCCTGGCAGGAGGAGCGAATGAGCAACTCAAAAAGGTGTGTTCATATCCTGTTCTTATCCTCCTCTAGCCTTTTCTTCTTCTGAAGATGACTGTCAGAATAACAGGAGATAAATAATACAGCTGTGACTAAGCTGTATGATCATTCTCTTCTTTTCTCATCATGAGATTAAATTTTCCTTGCGTGCATGATCAAACATCTTTCTGCCCAACATTTTCTTCCCCCATGAAGAAATAGTTTGGTGAGTCACAAAACTGCAGTCTAATTAGTGGCTGTACCACGCTGGTGCTCTGAGCCACAGTACTGACTGTATCAGGGCTGAACACTCAGAAGTTAGATCCAGGAATTCTGTTCCTTTCACGTGGAAAATGACCTGGAGGATCCTGTGGGTATTAGCATGATCTGCGTCTGTGTTGAAACGCCCTCTTCTCTGTCTCACAGGCTCTCGCTAACATGGCGAGACCAAACCTGCTGAGCTGCTACCAGAAGATTGGCTCCCTGCAGGAGAAGCTGCAGCACCTGCGGGAGAGATTTGGTTTCTCGAATATCACAGGAGTGATCCACAGCGCCCAGATCGACCTGCAGCTGGTAAGAACACACACACATGCACACACACTACTCGTGTCTGGTTTATTTCATTCACATTGTCCACCCTCAGCCACACAGCTCAGCTCCTGTGAGTGGGTGGAGGGGATTTTCTGATTCAGTCGTTTATCAGCCAAGTTTTTATGACACACTTGTGACTGTAACGTGCATTAGGCTGACTTGGTATTTTAGAGCTGAAGCAGTAAATGAACACATGATGAATCAGATGTGGCCTGTTGCTGGATTTTCCAGCTGTTTGCACAGTTTTTTTAAAGCTGGCATTAAGCTGCTGCCTGATCTGATCTCATCCTCCCGTGTGTGTGTGTGTGTGTGTGTTGTTTTCAGCTGATGGAGAATGCAGCTTACACATTTGAGCAGCTGCTTTACAAAGCTATCCAGGACAACCCAGACAATGCTGCTTCTGCCATTGAGAAGGCAAAACACAGAGTGCTCAAGGTCAGTTCGTCCTTCATGAGACAAACACAAACCCCGGGTTCATAGTGTAACTAATGTATTGATTTTGTGTATATGGATACACAGTTTTTTTCATGATAGCACAGCTTTAAAAAGAATGTATTTCACTGACCTTTGACCTCTTGTCTCCTCTGTATGTGTCCTGCAGCAATATGACTATGACAGCAGCACAGTGAGGAAGAGGATCTTCCAGGAGGCTCTCGTCTCCATCACACTGCCCTTCATCAAGAAGAACCTGGCCCCCACCTGCAAAAGTGTGAGTCCCCAAAACACACACACACACACACACACACACACACACACACACACAGAGCTGCTGGTTTGTTCTGTTTTACAAGTATCACTTATTGTGGAACCTTGCTGCATGAAAATGCATAAATTAAAAGAACAGAATTAATTATCCAGTCCATGAAATGGTCTGTGAGCATGTTTCTGAAGTATACAGCTTTATGCACATATACAAACATTGTTTTCTCAGTATGCAAACACACACCCACATACACTGATAATCCCAGGTCCTTGCAGGTGTTTTTACTTTCTGGGGAAAACAAATCTTGACCTGTGTGTCCTTGTCTTTCTATGCAGGAGCTCCAGGGTCTTGAACAGTTCATCTATGCAGATCACTCCAACTTCATCCATGTTGAGAACGTTTACGAGATCATCCTCCTCCAAACTCTGGACAAGGAAGTGACCAAAGGTACAGTAATTTGTGCTCATGATGACAGACAAGCACAGTGAACGTGGGACGAGTCACTTCTCATCCTCCCTGTTTTCTCTTTGTCCTGCAGTGGTGAAGGAAGCGGCAAGCCTGAAGAAGTACAACCTGTTCACAGAGAGCAGGGACCTGGTCAGCCAGTCAAGCCGGTCCAGCCTCTCCTCCCCGTCCATCTCTACACCCGGCAGCCCGGCTATGGCGCTTGCCTCCCCTTCTAAAACTGCCTTTGAGCCCCAGTCCCCCTCTCCTCTTGCTGTCAACGGTTTGTCCACTGGCCCCCAGAAGGAAGTGCAGCAGGAGAAAGAGAATGGCGTGCCACAGAGCGAAGCCTCAGCGGACAATACAGTGATTGACACATCTCTGGGGAATATTGAACAAAAAGAGATCATACAGATCACCACTGTCCATCAGGAAGAAGAGACGCCTGCACCCAAAATAGAAGAAGTCATCCAGATCACCACTGTCCGTCGGGAAGAAGAGACGCCTGCACCCAAAATAGAAGAGGTCATCCAGATCGTCACTGTCCGTCAGGAAGAAGAGACACCTGCACCCAAGGCAGAAGAAGTCATCCAGACTGTGTCTGCAGAAGGAGACATCCCTGTTGCACCTGAGACAGCAACTTCATCAGACACAGCTACTCTGAATGATACACAAGAAGTTAGTGTAGCAGCAGCTCCAGAGACTGTGATCCAAGAGGAACTGATTTCTTCCAAGGCAGAGAAGGTCGAGGTGGTTGCTGAGCCAGAGACGCAGAGCTCAGACGCCCTAAAAGAAGAAGAAACAGCTTTGGAAGAAATTCCCACCGTTGTAGAAGGTTTAAAGACAGATGCAGAAGAAGCAGTGGCACAAACAGAAGCTCCGGAACCACGCCCTGATCCTGCAAATGAAGCAGCACCGGTTTTAGCAGTGGGAATCAGTTCCTTGCCAGCAGCCAGCAGTGAGGGAGACAGCTCAGATGTCAAGCTAGAGGCTCCCTCTAGTGGCGAAGCACCTGCAGTCACACCTGGAGACGTAGATCAGGACATAAGAAATGAAGAAGAGCCAATTACATTCTCAGATCCTAATTCTCTGGATGTGTCAGTAGGAAGTGAGTCCCCCCCCTCAGATGTGGACTCCATCGAGGATGTGAAAGTTGCACGTAGCAGCGAGGATGAAGTCTCAACAACCTCTGATGCCTTGGAGAATGAAACCAAGATCAATAAATCACCTATGAGCTCGGAAGATGTGCCCGAGGACAAAAGTGCAAGCAAGGAGCCGCCTCTGCAGACGCAGGTGGAGACTGTGAGCGATGATGTCGGCGTAAGCGGGGACGTCGAAGCAGGAACGACTTTAAATGTAGAGGAGACAGAGGCCACGACCTCTCCGTCTTCTGAGTCTGCCAAAGAGGACACCCCGCCCAGCCCCGAAGCTCAGCCCCTGGACTCCATCAAGCACATCCGTGACCTGGTGGTGGAGGTGATCGAGGTGGAGGAGCTGGTGCAGCGTTACCCCAGTGGAGTTCCAAAAGATGAATAACACATTGTGTCCAATCACATTACAGCATTAGAGGACATGTGGGCCAAGTGTTCTTTCAGCAGGACAAGGGGCGAAATGATTAAGGATGCTCTGTTGTGGTCGGCTGAAAGGAACCAAATGACTACCAGAATATAACAGTAGCTTTCATCTCTGAGAAAACTGACCATCTGCTTTAAATCGTCCTCGTGTTAGAACAAGGACACTTTTCCTCCTGAGAAACATTCACCAAAAGCTTCCATGAACTGAAACACATATGCATGAAATTACATTAAATTATTAATACAAATCAGTATGATTCACACAAATCGTAACATCAGCTGTGTCAGATGTGTTTTCTGAAAGGTTTTTTATTTTCTACTTTTTTTAAATTTTAGCACCAAACTAACTACTTTAGCACAACTCAAGATTTTGAAGTAGTTTATGACAGAAGATTGTGGATACATTTCTGGAAATAAATCTATCCTGTGGAAGAATGAATCGATATTAAAGGAATAGTTAGACATTTTGGAATATTAACACAGGGCTAACCAAGTCCTGATTCCTGCTCTGTGCTCGTAAGATACAGACTGATCCATGTGAACGTGTCATATCTGAAAGAAAGCAAATAAGCCCCAATGTCAAACTATTTTAAACAGAATCTATGACAGCAGATCCACAGTAGTGTCAGTTGTAGAGTGCTTAAAAAATCACTATAATAGATGTTTTAATATATTTGACCACAGGATCCATGCCACGGCTAAATTCACACTAAAGCTGTGCATGATTTTCTTTAACGGGATTTTTTTTTGACCAACTGAAGGATTTTATTTTTAAATTAAAAAGCTTATCAGCGTGCCTTTCCAGTACCTCCTCATTGTCGTCCTCACGTGCCTTAGATCTCATGAAGAATGAAAACCAGCCATCATCACATGTGGATGTGGTTGTCGCAGAGCCTGGTCCAGGTCCGGGTCTGAACGCCTGTGCTCATGCTCTCCTCCGAGTGCCTTTTACCTGTACAGCGCATCTCATACAGAAGGGGTTAGTGGTTTGACCGTAAACTGTTCACCACATTAATGTTGGTTAATGTAAACAGTGTGGAAATATTATTAATAAAAGAAGAATCTATAAACCATTTATTTTTGTGTGAAGTCACCGCTCTCTGGTTTGAATTTTGGGAATGCAATACAAAAAATAAATGGTTTTTATTTGCCAATAAAACAAATAGACCACGATGCTTTGATGATTTATTTATGGTCCACAACAATTTTTTAACCAATCACAGTTGAAATGTGAGAAATATGAAAACCCACAAGTGTAATCCTACATCTGTGATAGATTAAATACTAAATACAGTTTGACGACAATAATATTCCTTCCATTTATTTGATACATTGCACCACAGAAGAAGTGTGTTTCATATTTCAGCAGGACAGCAGCACTGCAGGCACATAAAGGACGAGATAAAGAATAAAAATAAAATGAAGCAAATTCTTTAACATTTTTTCATATTTGAAAAGCTTTTTTTCAAGATAATACAATAAAAGGGTGTTAGCATTTTTACTTAAGTTACTCTCACATAAATAAAGATACCTGACATCTTAATCCGGCGCCTGGATTTTATACAGTCGACAGCAGTGTTTCCAGTGAGCGAAGGCAAAACAAGAAAATATCGCTCACTTCTTATTTTATGGTCCTACATTTCCTGAATAGAGCTGCATAAAGTGGTAATACAGAAAACCAAGATGGCGTTGTGACACTGTTATTTCAGTTTATAAGGAGATTAATTTCCGACAAGAAAAAGCTAAATTTAAGCACAAGAAAATACATATTGATTACTGGAAACAAATTCAGTTGACCTACCGTGCACTGACTCAGAGTCTTGGGTTATACTGGCAGTTAACTGGGATTAATTGTCTACAGCCTTTTCCCTTTAACAAGTGCAAATTTACATATTTATTTTCAGCAAACATCCTAGGAAATAATTAGTGCTACCTAAACATCCTAAGATATGGTTTTCTTATGCAACTAACATGTTAAATGAATAACTCAGTAGTTCCAATCCCCCCCCCACCAAGGGTTCCCATGATAAATGTGAGGGAACTGAGAATGATTAATTGGATATAAAGTCTGTTCTTCTCTTTTGAAACTCCAGAAACTTTAATCCATCTAGGTTTCTTAAAAATCAAACAAACTGAGAAGTGACAATAACTTTCTAACCTGTGATGAGAGGTCACAAACAAACCAACGGCCACGTTCCCCACAGACGAGACAGGAGAGGGCAGAAAGTACTGACAGACAGTTTGTTGGTTTGGCTCTACACATGAGATTTGTTGACAAAAAGAAAAAACACCAGACTTATCTTTCAAAACACACACTTTTGCTGTTTTCTCTTGCCCAAAAGCAAATGTTTGAGTCAGCATGTCAGGCAGACTAATGTTAAACATTTGGTCATGTTAAAAATCAAAATCAGAAATATCTGAGTGCAGTTCAGTGTTGAACCAGCAGCTCCATAAAACAGGAAAATATTCAGAAATCCTTCTGAATAAATTTAAAATGAAATCTAAGACTGACCTCATCAAACTGGCCTGAAAGGTTTAAAGTGTGCACGACTACATTCAGTATACGTCTTTATTAATAAGTTTTACTTTCATTTTGAGTCTCAAAGATTTTTTTAAAATTTGAAACAAGAAAATAAATGTAAAAATAAACCCTGAATAAGTTTCGGCATGTTCAAATAAGACACTAGAATTTGACTCAATAAGAGAGAAAGTGTTTTGAACATTCCATCACGGTCTGGACACAGCTTCAGTGAGGATGTCGGGGACACAGCTGAGCAACGGCTGTGCAGCATTCAAGTGTGTGAGACAGCGTGTTAAGAGTTTGTGGGTTTACCGAGAGGCGGTGGTGTAGTTGTAGAAGAACTCTTCATCAGGATGGAAGCCGTAGGCACTGACGGGTCGATCCGCAGGGACAAACTGGTCTGACACACTGGGAGAAGAAAAAAGTCAGGAGAGATGGGATAAATTAATACAATTTGATTCAGCCCTCAATATAAAACAATCTCTGAAGCAATACTGACACATTCCTTAAGTTGACGATGTGTCGATTGTCTACTGTAGAAGTATCACAATGTGTCCACATACTTTTGAGTACTTTCAATGTGGTCTTTTTTCCCCCGGGTCTTGGCCCTGTTGGTTTCTAGTAAGACATATTTTAATACTCAGGCATACAATGATATTTTAGACATCAATGTTCTTCCAACTCTGTGTCAACAGTTTGTGTTTCTGTCTTTCCTGTTTCAACATGATGAAACACAAAGCCAGCTCCACAAACAAATGGTTTTCCAGATTGGCTCCGAGGAACTTGAGGGGTCTGCACAGTCCTGACCTCAGCCTCACCCAACACCTTTGGGATGAACTGGGACACCAACTGAGCCACTGTTGTCCACAAAATGTACAACCAGAGGACGTTCACGTTCACAACTTAGTACTTCATCATACAACACACCATACCACTAGGTGGCACTCTGACACTGAACATCTCAACATCTCAACACCCCCCCCCAACGCCACCACAGGGCTAGACCAATTACTCAGTCCTAGTACTGGACAAAAAAAGGCTCATAAAAAGTTAATGTAATATTCATATGCCCTGATGCAGGTGTTGGACGTCCACTATGAGCCTGAGTTACAGGCGGCTAATGGCTTCAGGGGTAAACAGCGGAGCAGCCAAGACGTAAAATCTGGAGAGATGTCAAAACAACGCTGTGACGAGGGCGGAGGCTGACGGCCAAACCTTGAGGACCTGGCTGCCCTTCGCCCGGCAACCGGGGGCCTGTTGAAGGGGATGATAAAAAGCCCGTATCTACACCATATAAATCAGTTAGTATGGGGGATGTGGATGGGGGCTGATTTCACGCTCCATCTTCCGAACCAGCTGCTGGTCTGTATCTGGTTTTGGGGTCACAGTGACGGGCCCGGCCACCTCGTCAGAACAGAGCAGCTGATTGTTAAACTGGGCTCTGATGGATGACACCACATCACATACATATGCCATCTTTTCTCGTCCTTGGGGGAAGGTTTGTTCTGCTGCCTGGCCTGTCGTCCTCTCCAGGCCTTCTAAAATACGAGCTGTTTGCTTTGCCCCTGCAAGCGCCTATAATGACGTGTTGTTTTTAGCCAAATCACTTCCAGCGATCAGTTACACAGCTTGCAGAATATTCCTTCTCCCCCCCCACCCCCTTGTCTCCTCCTCTCTGTTTTGCCTTTGCCCCCTGACGCCCCCCTCCCACCACTATCTCCTCTCCCTCCTCTCTGGCCAGAAATATGTCTTTTTCCCTCTCCGCACGCTACGGCTGTCAGGGGGGATTTGAAGGCCAAGCTAAAGGAGGCTGGAGGAACACTGGAGCTCTGAGTCACACCACCCGCCTTGCTTGCCTGCCTGCCCGCATGTCTGCCTGTTTCTGTGGTGGACTGTTACACCCGATCCTGGACTTCCAGGGTCCGTACGAGTCCTGAAGCACAGTCATTGTGCTGTTTAAGACAGGACAGCTTTGATATTGGAAAAACACACTTAACCTTAGAGTGGTCTGATCAACTCTTCCCCTGCCACTGTCACTGTAACCTCCTCTTACAGTTGATGGTTTACGGAAAGCAGGGCTTCATAATACTTTGATTAATAAGGTCAAATTGAAGAGGTCACCTCAAACCCCCGTGAGCTCGTGGGCATCATATGACTACAAGTTAAGTAATTGTGATGCCTTGTCACGGGTCTCACACGACAACAGGTTGTGAAGAGCTGAGCCACTCTCAGTGTTTTAGTTGAGTAACAGAGTTAACCGACGCTGACTTGAGTTTGTTTTCATACAGAATTTCACCTGAGTAACAGACGTTTATATTGGACAACACATCATTCATCTGGGCAGTGCCTGAGAACCTACAGAAAAGTGCTCCATCTCTTCAGGCATCGGAGGTGTTCGCCCATTAGCTCAGGTGAAATCTAGCATATCATATATTTAGGCAGACTTCTTGTTTTTCCTTGAATATGAAAAGCTATTATAACTTTTCTACTGTATTTCCTGTACTTTGGACATTCACCAGCCTTCATGTAAAGATAAAATGACTTATGATTTATTATTAATTTTGATCTTTTTTCTTTTTAGAGTTTTTAAGGTTTTTGTCAATCTGTCAAATGTTGTGACTTCTTGTATGTTCTACAGCATAATGGCTGGTCTCAAATGACAACAAGTAGTGAAACTAAACTAATGTCATAAAACCTACAAGTACACAACAATTTAAAAAGAATCACAGGGATCAAAAACAGATGCACACTCAGAGGCACAAATAGATTGACGCTTTCCATTCTCCTTCCCGGGAACGCTGAGACGCTGGCTTTCAACCTCAATAATTTTTTGGAACGGACCGAAATGTGTCCTTAGCACCACGTAAAGAAAACTGTCAACTACTAAAGCTGTCATCACGTATCTGCTCAGACTCATAATCCTGTTTACTTGCTCTCTGATCAGATGCTCATCCGTTCCTGTGCTGAATCATAATGTTGGCTGCTTTTGCTTTTGGCACCGCTACCAAACCTCAGGTATTAAGCCGCCATGAGACGTGAAGAATTTTTAAACAATCCCCAGTCCTAAAAGTCAGGGATTGTTTTGAAAAACACTGTAGGAGCATCTGATTTTTGTTCACAGGGTAAGCGATCCTTTTTTTGGTATGGTTCTGGTGAAGTACCTGCTCAGTATGCTGAGTGCTCTTCTAGGTAAGTTTCACAGGACGTGTTTGAAATATTTTTCCACAGGCCAGAAATGATGCCCGACACAGCCGCCGTCAGCTGCGATATTTTTCTCATTAAAGAAGATGCAAATCAACCTGTCTGCCACCTCATTCGCTTTACGCGCGTGTCAGTGTGTGTTGTGACATGCTGACAAAATGAGGAGGAGGTAGTCGGGGGTCATTAAGACAAAGGGGCCCAGTGTTCCCACAAATGCCCAAAGGAGCAGCTGCAGGAGGCGGCGGGCTGAGCGGTGGGGACACGTCCCATCCCGCAGAGAACATTCCTCGGTAGTGAACAGGAAAGGGAATCAGGCCTTTTTCCTCCTTCAGTGTGACCCTTTGCCACCCCCCAACCCGTGCCTGCATCTTCCAGGGCCCCAGCCAGGCCCCTACTTTGATCTCTCCCTGCTGTCACTGCTCAGGTTACAGCCAACCAACATGCCCTGGTAAAGAACCAGGTCTCTGCCCCCCCCCGCGTATCTCCATGTCTCACCTGATTGCGACGCCTTTCTGCTTTTCCTTCTTGTCCTTTATTTTTGCCTCACTTCACTCCCTGGCGCCTCGTCACATCCTGACAGCCTCTCAAAGCGCTCATTGATTCCCCTGTTTGTGTGCCTGTGTTCACAACCCTCCAGTCACACACCGTCTGTCCGTCACGCCCCTTTCAACTGGACACCTCTCCGTACCTGACTGCAGCACGGACAACACTTCTGAGAATGTTTTAATAAACTTAATCGCGGCCCGGCCCGTGCTTGAGTTCTGAAGGCCGAGGCCAAACATTTTGTTTAAAAAAAAAAAAAAAATCGGATCACAGTATCTCAGCCAATGTTCACCACGAGGTCGACATTTTGAGGTTTTCAATTGAAATATAATATTTCAATAACATAACATTTTATAATATTTTAGTACCTTAATAAGTATTAGATGGATGGCCATGAAATTTAGTACTGACATTTGTGGTTGCGGTCCCAAATGGGAATCTGACGTCATCATCAGATCAAATTTTTAATTTGTCCAATACTTTAGTTTACGATCAAATGTCTGCAAAACTACCAACATTCCCATTGGCTTCAACCCTAGTGCTAATTATCAAATGTTAATATGCTAACACACTAAAATAAGATGGCGCACTTTCACTGTGAACACATTAGCATAGAGATGTTAGCCTCAGGACTGCTCTACCCACCCACAGCCTCACAGAGCTGCTTCACGGCCGTTAATTCTTAAGTCTAGTTAAGCTGATGGTCAAAATTATTGGAAGCAGTTGGAGCTAAATATGAGTTTGACTGCAGAAATAATGGATCTCAGTGAAATTTAACTGATACGAAACTTTGTAAACTGTAAAATTAGCGCCGCTGTTTCAGTCTCGTTACCTGGATATTTGCACATTCTGTACCACCACCGCTCTTTCCACCAGCACGTAACACAGCATGACTGAACATTAAATCAGTATCAATGACAGCTACAAGGACATTTAAAAATGTAGCATATAAAAGTTTTTTTTTTTTTTTAAATTTGGACTTTTCCAACTGGTGTGTGAACATGAGATGAATTTTTGATGGTAAAAGAACTATGAAAAAGCCACCAATGGTGACACTTCATCCTTGATTTACCTGCAGCTCCTCCTTCTGCACTGATATTATCAGCTGAAAAGAAAAATCACTCTAAATATATATTTATATTATCACCATACAGTAAATTTTCTATTGAATATATTAAATCATCTGGGAAAATGTTTCTGAATATAATAACCAAATAGGAATATGTGCTGTTAGATATTGTTTTGTTTTTTTTGTTAAACCAGTGCTGCCATGAAGCAGTCCTGCGCACTGATTTCTAACACTGTCTACAAAGGTCTGAGGGAACAGCTTACACCACAAGAATGGTATGGCCAAGTCTCTAATAATTGACAAACACACACGTCTCTGGATGTACATCATCAAATCATCAACCCCTGGCCAACATACATACTGTATATTGATTCTGACATTTGGGCTCTATACTTCATATAGATGGTATAAACCAGCTCATTACAATATTCCTACAAATCACAGTGATTGCACAGTATTGAGTCTATTTTAGAAAGGCCCCATTCACACCATGTTTCACACATAGTTTAAAATAAGCGGCGGAGCTGGTTTTGATTATTATGTTAACCTGGATCACTCAGGAGTACGGCGGCCAAATTAAAACAGTCTCACGGACGCCAATTCCCCGGGCGCTCGCAGTATATTTAAAGAGGTATCAGTTACAAAGACGAGAGAGAGGAGAGCGACAGAAAAAGAAAAAGAGCAATGAAACAGACAATAAAGAAATGAGTGAAGGGATTTCTCTCTCTCGCTCTCTGTCTGCGCTCTCGTCAGGCTGACTGTGTCGTGGATTCAGCCAGTCACAGTCAGCCTCTCAACAGCGGCCAAGCTAAACATTCCTCCTGGCGAGAGGGGGATTGAAAAAAAATAAAAATCATCGACGTGAGCTTTATCGCACGCAAGGAGAGGTTTGATAATAAATAAGACAAATTACTCCCAATAAACTCTCTATTTCCCCAACTATTCATCATCTCGAATTAGCTGCCGCTTGATATCGGGACTAAAAACGGATACAGAAGAAACTCCAAAGTCTGTTTTAGTGATAACAGGATTGATTTTTAATTCCCTGGCTTCGGTTTAATGTTTCGCTGTGGAATGTCAGCGGCACACTGGGACTGAAGTAACTGATATATTGGAGCCACAGAGGAATGACAGAGAGAGAGAGAGAGAGAGAGAGAGGAACAGGGGGACTGTAAGAGAGAGAGGAACGAGAACATGGAGACGGAGAGACTGTTTGTTCTCAAAGCCCGAGTATTGCTGTTGAGGGTGGAGCGATGCCTTCTGGGATTGGTTCAATAACACAGATCAGCGAATAGTGACTCAGAATAACAATAAGCGGAGGGCAATGCTGGCTGGCGGAGGAGCCGACCGAGACGCCGAGAGCCGAAGGTAAACACTCACAGTTTAGTGTTTCCTCTCCGACACGGCCCGAGTTTCTGGACAAAGACAACCTGCCCCTGCTGACAGCCTTCATCACATACTCACATTCACAATCGTGTCCCAGACACACAGGGGTCATTTGTTTTTCACCTGCGTGTCTGGGTGTGAAGTGTTTGTTTGCATGATTCAGATAGTGCTTTTCGATTATTTGTTCCCAGATTCATTCAGAGCTCAGAGGTTAACGAATGTCTAATTCCTTGGTTTTACTCCTGAAGCCGTAGGACCTGTGATAGTGTGCTGTGGAGGTTATGATTACCCCTTGTGTAACTTTTTAAAAAAAAATTCCTTACCCCTTTTGTTTTTTAATGCATTTGAATTGAACTGCCCCATGTTAAATTTGATTAAATCATTCTTTCAGCAAGCTTTTTTAAATTAGAAAACAGCAACGAACAAAACATTTAAAACTAATTATCTTCTTACTTTAAGCCAGTGCTGTCATTGCTCTCACTGTAGTTGGTTGAAATGAAAAATGTCTGGCAGTCTCAGGCTTAATGAAGGTTTCAAAACTAATGAGACTTGGCTGGTTTCTGTACTGCAGGCCATGTTTGTACTCAGCCAAAGATAGACTCATCTAAGATGTTGTTTGTGGCTTAACAGCAGAGGGTGTGGAAATCTGCTTTAAAGCAGGGCAGGCAGCATGGGAGGTGGCCCAGTGTAAAACTGAACACCAGTTTACCGATGATGAAACAGTAGAAGAAGTTTAAAAATTCAAATATGAACTGTTACTATGTATAATATATAATATAATATTATACATAAGGAGAGGCAGCCACCAAAAGCCATATATATATATATATATATATATATATATATACACACACACACACACACACTACTACTGCGTCTTAGTTATAAGAGGTAAAATAAGATATTCCTTTATTAGTCCCATCATGGGTCTAACAACAGTTGTCAGAAGTGGGATGGGAACCCACACCCGCAGGGAGACTGCAACCTGAACGCAGCGTCTTAGACCACTCGGCCATCCTGACTATATGTGATAAGAGATGACCAGTCAACTCTAGATTGTGGCCATGTGACCTCTCACATGCTCAGCGAGCACTCTCCACTTGAGATAATTCCCTTATACAGGTGAATGAGGACCTCTTGTATTGCGACTAAGTTACTAGGCTACAGCTGCATATGTTCAGTATGACAGACACAAATTTAATGAACATTTCAAATCTGCTGCTCATCTCAAATTCAAGTTGGAGCCACATATCATGGAATTAGGCCAGCACTTAAACGGTCTCATTTCTGTCATCTCAGTTGAGAAAATCTGATCTAGGTTCAGTCATTTGCAACTGGAGTTAAAACATTGGAAAGCTAAAGGTAAAACAGATGGGATAACTGATGAAAGTATTCATTGAAAACCGTCCCCAGAGCAGGAGTAGGTGAAGGGAAAGCTCGGTACCTTCTCAGATATCCGGTGAGTCCTAGCTCTCCGTTCTGGAAGTCGGTGTAAAACTCGGGACTGATGGAACCGTCTGCTCCGATGATCCCATCTCCATGGAAGAAGAAAAACACACATTTTGGGAATTAAGACATTATTAGCAAACTGATTGTTATCAACTCATAACTGTTGGTAGCAGTGAGAGTCAACCTGCTACATTTCATTATTTCCCTCTTCTGAACCTGCACTTGAGGGTGGTGGCAAAATATGCTGTTTATACATCTGGATGATCTGAAATTTTAATGATACACTACACCCAGCCTCGTCTACCTGCGCTGTAGAACAGGTCCGGTCTCTCCAGGATGTCTCCATTCCCGATGAAGGATTCTCCGTCCTCCCTGAACAGGAAGGGTCCTCCTGTCTCATCCATCTGACGGTTCTCCACCATCTCCAGCCACTGACCATTGTACCAGCGAAACTTCTCAGTCTGGATCTTCTTCCCCCACTCCTCATCGTACTCCTGGAGAGTAGCAGATGACAGATGTTTTGTCTAGAAATAATTAAAAAATTTACAGCGGGTAACAGAACAGTTGATAGAGCTGCAGATTGATTTGCCTTCTGTACTCTCATATACAGTGACCTCAGAAATTTAGTGGCTACAGGTTCAATATCAGCTTATGACTTTTGGTTAAGGTGTATTTGGAAAATGTGTTTCAATCTTTCCTTTTTAAAACACCAGTACTTCCAGGCAAGCATAATATCTACTTTCTGATATTTTGAAAATTTTATCTTCTAATGTTTGCACTCAGGCAACTGGTGGCAGAGGCAGCATGATCCATATTAATACAAACAGGAGAGGCCACCCCATATCTTTACAATGGCATACATTGGTAAAGCTGAACATCGAGACAAACTGACAAATCAACGCTCACTAATGTAAATTCATGGGAGAAATTATTTTGGGTTTTTTTTGTAGAAAATCCTGGTAAAAACTGATGCAGATGCTCAAATTTTTAAGATAGTGATACAAGTTAATCCCACCATTTGGCAAGGCGGTACATGTGCACAGTCATCCATAGGTGGGAAACACAACGCTTTCTTGGTGTGCTTTGGAAAACATACATACATTTGGGCCTCTGAATGTGAAACCAGAACTAATGAGAAGCTGCTTCATTGAAAATGGAGGCATCTGGTTTGAAAGGAAGAAACTTCCAGTCTGAGGCAACTGAGGGAAACGACTTCTCTGTTCCTGCTGACGGGCCACACTGATCCACCTTAGAGCTCCCAGTGTTTGTGAAAGAAAGACAGAACAGTAGACAAACAGAATGAGGGGAACTGTGTGCGCAGGTATACAAAGTACACGACTGTGTGTCGTTTCCATCCTCTTTGCTACAGCTAATAAAAACCTCCACCCGAGCGGGTCGGCTGCTCGCGTGCGTAGCTCGGCGGAGGACGACCGCAGAGTTGTGTTTTCTTTTCCCCGCAGGGGCCGGAGGGGGAGCGATAAAGGCGGCCTTTGAAACAGCGACGCCCTGGCCTGTGAGATTAATCATTCAGACGCAAAGCAGAAACCCGCGGGCCCCGACAGCCACCCGAGGCACCAGCCTATTGACGGTCGCATGGACAACCTCCGCCCTGCAAACACCGACCCCCCCCACGCTGGAGCGGCAGTGACATATCTGATGACCAGCTGCTGAAATAGCATCATGAGTCAGGGTTTGCCTGAGCAATTAAATTAGTTTAATATGACTAATCGGTTATTAGCAGCTGAGCTCATGACAGAATGAGCTCATCACAGCAGGGGTGAGGAAGTGCACAACAGTTCTGGGAGCTTTTCAACAAACTTCTCTGGAAGTATGGCCAGGCTAATAATATCCCTGTGAATTAGGCCTCTGTCCCACTTGAAGCATCTACAAAGCTCCTCATGAAGCCACGTGTGTGTGTTTGTGTGTGTTTGTACATGAGCTGGGCCACAATGATCAAAGACGAACATTTCAGGACTGCACAGTTACGGTGTGTGCTGCCAAAAGGATCCCGCACAGCCAAGGAATAATGATTGTGTGTGTGTGTGTGTGTGTGTGTGTGTGTGTGTGTGTCCACGGCTCTGCTTTCTCTCTCACCTCTGCTGTCCAGCCGCTGACACACTCCAGAGCCCACCGGCTGCCTTTCATGTGGTTCACAGTTTAATAGGTCTCACTGATAATTTCAATGAAACACTTCCTTTGCCCCCACTACACTGCTTGGCTATAATTTAGAGCTAATTACGCTGATCTGAGGTCTGGCAGCGATCACTCCCTGACTGCGAGCTGACCACACCTGTCAGTCACAAGGTGATTCAGGAATTCATCGGTTAGTTAATCGCCCAAGTCAGATTTGACTCTGTCACACGAGGAGAAGGTGAGCAGGGTCTCTGACTGTACGAGACGGATCGTGCTGAAACACAATCCACTGTCAAGGTCAAAATGTTTAACGTTTGTATGGAAGTGAAAATGAGCTGTTTAAGAATATTTTCAAGAATTACAGATCCTTTGAATCTCTTAGCTGTGTGTTATTATATTAGTAATCTGAATGAAAATCTGGACTTTTTAGTTACTTTAAAGTACCTTCAGCCTTTATGACTTACAGCAGTGTGATTTCAAAGGGTGAGTTCACACAAGTAGCCTGCTTGCTACTGATGTATTTGAGCTGAAGTTTTGTCATATTCAAAGCTAAATTTGTAAATGGGCAAAAAAACTGCTATGGGGCTCCAAGAACCCCTAAAGGCCTTTGGTTCACTGTATGGCAAGTGGTTTGTTCTTTCTTTCCTTGGATTGTGCAAAACTGAATACTGTGAATTATACTATGTTTTATTTCCCCTTTTTAATTCTCCTGTAAAGCGCTGTAAAGGAACATTTTTGTACGGGGGAAGGTGCCCCCTGTCAGTTTCAGCTGACCATGCTGCTGTCTGCACATAAAACCACTTCAATTATAACTATAAACTATATATCTTGTAGGTCTCTGTAAAACCTGGAAAATTCCACGAGCAGCTGGTTTTCCCTCTGGTATTTTAGTAAAGCAGAATGTGCTTTCTCCAGTCTGATGACCTGTGTAGTCTGCAGTTTGAGAACTGTGACTCGGATACTAACATCTCACATTCTTTTAGTCATGCAAATACATTTAGTGTCTGAATGGATGAGACTAAATTCTGGTAAGTCAACTTACAGAAATAACTTATAAACTGACACAATTTTGACATGAAAACATTAACCACTACTCTCTAACTTCAAGTTTAAATGTGGAGAAGTGAACACCACTGATGTGTGGGTATCTAGATACTCACGGCGATGATGTCCAGTGTGTTGTCACAGACTTTGCGGATCTCTGCATTGTTATCATGCATCAGATCAAGGAGGTAAGCAGGGGCCTCTGGGATTAATTAGTTAAGTTAATCAAAGGGGGTGGGAGATGGGACGACTGCTCCTCTCTGTCTTTTAAAGACAAGAGAACAGGTTAGTCCCGTGGCTGGAGGAACAATTTTCTATATTTCCTGTTAAGAAGTGAAACGCTTTCTGCCTCTTCCTCCCACAGCAGCACTCAAATCAGAAATTCCCACTATATTCTTCCCGCAGAGAGAAAAACATCAATCAGAACATGCTGACAGAGCGCATATTTGTAATCTGACACAAGCTGCCACCAACCGCAACTGAGTACAATTACAGGCGGCTTCAGATAGCCGGGGGTTAAACAAAAAATCAAGGGGTTAAAAAGGTTGCCATGGAAATGCCGATGGGAGTCAACAGTGATGACATCCAGGGTGGACTATGAGCTACTATAGGAACATACACTATAGACTGAATATAATGAATTACTCTTGCAACACACTGCAACAGACAACATGACCGGGGTGGAAGCCGCTCACTACATCGGTCTCCCATCTTTCAAACTGTATCTCATCTAATGGAACTAGAGAGGAGACAGAAACGTCTACAACTCTTTACAAACGGGCGTAAGGATACGCGTGTCTTTGATGATGACGTCTCTTGTAGCTTTGTGGAAAACCATCTGGTAGAAGACGTAGACAATCTGACACACAAACTCATCGTCCTCCTGTTGGGCTGAGAAGGAAATGGAAACAAAGAGAACAGCTGTAAAGTGAATCTACAAAAGAGAAACACAGCACTTCATCTTCACAGTCATATGTCACGTGACAGTAGACATGCAAAACACAAACGAAGCTGCTGCTAAAAAAACAGTTACAGCCACAAACACTCCTCCATGTCTTCTCTTCTGTCTATTTTTAAGTCATTACTATTAACAAAAGACTTTAAAGTGGAAGTCTGGTCGTGTGGGATCAACCACAAACCAGGCTGTTAACTTTTGCTTTCAAACTTGAAGCTTATAAAATGCAGAAGTAGTGCAGGATTTGGTTCTTACCATTGAGCAGCTCGATGAGCGCGGGAATGATACCAGACTTGGCCAGCATGGCCGCGCAAGAGTCATCCATTGACACGGTGCCGATCATGATCACCACCTCCAGGATGAGGTCATCCTCGGCAGAACCTGACATCAGGGAAAAGTATAAGTCGAGTGGCAAAGGGACCTCATTGATCCCCTGAGACATCAGACCTCTGAACATGAGCAGAATGGAGTATGGAGCCAGGGAAAACATCCACGCTTGGGGACGGTATGGGCATACATCTCCCTCATACTGCAGAATTGCTGGAGTTCAGTGTTTGGACTGCTGTGCGTTAATGCAGGCTGGAAGTCTATGGAGAAAATGAGGCTCTTTTGTGTGTGTATCTGATGACATACATTTTGTTTTAAAAGATCTCCAGGGGCTCATTTTAAGGTCAATGAATAACTCATCAGCCAAAGAGTCAGAGGTGGATGACAGAGGGCTGGAAGTTACTAGGGATCACTAAGATTGATTGATTTGTGAAATCCATCAGGTCAGATGGTTGGAAACACAGGCTGGATTCCCACCCACATCATCACCATATGCATCACAACTAAATACATTTCTAGCACTGACTGTTATGGATTGTTCTTCATGTATTCTTTGATGAAATCATTTTTGATTTAAACATCAAAAATCCGTCAGCTTTGGGGAAAAAAACAAGTTATCCAAGGCATCTGGATATAAGAGGTTTTAATATCAAATATGAAGCTCTGGCACTGCATTGGCACCAGTATCCTGTGAGGAAGTGTCATTGGACCTGGTTGAAAATTCAAGTCAAGAGGGTGTGGAGCATTTAAAGGATTTCATTTAGTGAGCTCCCTTAGAGGTCTTCATGAGCCCGATCTAAAACAGACCTTTAGGGACTGAATGAACAAACTTTCATAAACATGGGCTACACCCCGAGTAATGGGACCCAAGGACAGTCACACCCACACATGAATGCATCCACTCTGATATTGAGCATACTGAAACATACTGAAACATAAACAACTGAGATCTGCAGCAGTACAACAGTACCCAGACTGACCCGATTGGATACATCAAAATACATTTTCCTTTCATTTTTCAACATTTTGTCCGTCATCACTGTTTTCTACCAGGCAATGCAAATCAAATAACCTGAAACACGTTGACAGACTTTCATCTCTGCTTTGATAAAGACCAAAACTGAAGAGGCGGGATTAGGAGGTCAGTGTTCATGAGAGGTGAAGATAAGGCCCTGACCCTAATGAGTGTTGTGTGTCCTCATATCATCCTTGTCTAGTGGCACTTCACTGATAGTGTGTGATTTAGGGAGAGTAGTAAGAGGTTAAGATGGGGCATGGGAGAGACCTGGCCTTTAGGTGTAAAGGGAGATAGATGAGAGAAGGGTTATCCTTCATTACTTTAACATTTCCTTAAAATAAAAAGATTGTATGAAAGCATTTTGATCCATCTAACTGTGAAACAGCCCTAGCCCTCAAACCTGGTTTGAGTCTGTCCTTCAGGTAAGGCACCAGGTTGTACTCCTTGAAGACCAGAGCCCAGTCCAGGTCAGGGATGGTCAGATTGGCCAGCGTGCCCAGACACTCAATCACAAACTCCTCAGTCTCCTCTTCACTGATCTGAGCTGCCAGGTCTCCAACATGATCCTGCCCACAGACACAGGAACAGGAGTTGATTACACAGTGACTTTGATCCCTGATATTTATTTCTTTTTTCTGAGATGGTTTTTATATAGAAATTAGTTTGTTTACATCAGTGAATAGAGATGCATCACTGTCCGGAGTAGGGTGGGGCTATAATGACTAAATACTGCATATATTTAGTCATTATAGTATATATTATGATCTACCCATCTACCTGACTACTGACCAAGAAGAGGCTCTTAGTGGGTCCATTGTGCTGAGAAAGGTTCCTGATCATCTTCATCACCAGAACATCCTTCAGTTTCATAGCGCGCTTCATCAGCATCTTCAGACCATTACCTGAAGCAACAGAAGCATTTAAACACAGAGCTGGTTCAACTGTCTGTTCTGTATGTTGCGTTTATCCTCTCTCTGGAGCTTTTACCTTCACAGATGACCTGGGCGTTGCTCTTGTTGGCAGCCAGGTTGATGCAGAGTGAGATGAGCTCGACATCCATCTTCTCCTCCCTGTTGTCGAACACCATCCTCATTAGCTGTCGATCAAAGGTTACAAAAGTCAGTTAACCAGCTCATTCAGTACTGAGACTGAAGCGACACTAATCTATCATTAAGCAAGTAGTCATGTATTAGTCATGTAAGAAAATCACAGCTGTTTTGTTCCCGTGTCCTCTTTCATTGATGAACTCACACAAACTCCAACGCAATCTCTTGATGACAAAGCTTGAAGTGTGACCTATACTCATGTGACCCACATGTCATCTTGGTAAATTTGGATCCTGGTTATATGCCATTTTTTTAAAAAAAACCCCACAGATTTAAATAGAGCATCCCTCCAGTCTAGCCATGTCCAAGACAGTCATTGAGGAGGGAGGGTGAGGAATGAGGCAAAGATATCAGAAAGCAGTTAAAAGTGTGAGTTTGTGTTAAAGGCAGAGGGGGTGGTGGAGATAAAGGGAAGGAGAGCGTCATTCCCTAACCTCCCAAAACCACCCTGCCCCGCCTCTGTCTGTCTGTCCCTCTCCCTTGCGCTGATTTAACATTAAACAGGAAAAGCTTTGAGATGGGGGTGGTGGCAGGGAAGGGGGGGTGCAGAGGCGCACTGCTTCCCTGTGAGGAGTCAGGAATCACAGAGCGAGAGGCAGAGAAAGGCTGGGCCGGGCCTGGGTTAGGTATCACATACCAGGGGCCCCGGACCCCAAATCAGCCCCGTCTAGACTCTCTGGCACCTGCCTCTGCTTATTTACCACAGACAGCCACCGGAGGCCCTGTCAGGGCTGCAGCGCCACACTGCAGTCCGACCAACACAGTCACCTCCGCCCCCACCCCCACCTCTGAAACCACCTCTCTCTCACTCCTCCTGACATCCCTGCTCTGGAAACCCCACATCCAGCACCAAACAGTGACCCCATTAAAAGCTAGAGAAGGGGAACGGGGCAGGTCAGTCACTAGCCTGGGAAAGTGATAAAAGAGAAAGAAGTCTTAAAAGTACAAAATAGGTGAGAGAGGATAAAAGGTGGGAAACAGGGTGAGGCATTTTGTTAAGGATGTATTTTTACAAACAGGCCAGATGGAGGGACAAATGGGGTTTTGATGTGGGATGTTGGACTGTGCTTTTGGTGAGAATGAGGGTGGACAAAAACACAAAATGAGAATGTGACAGAGAAAGCAACTACTAACTAAATTAATTTGAAGCATTGTTCAAGTATGGAAAAAATAATTTAGTTTGTTTTCAGGTTGGTTTTATAAAGATCTCTGCCCACACTCCAACACCTAAACAGGAAAAGGGTTCAGCTGGTCAAACTCTCTAGTCTGACTCTGCACAGATCAGATCTGCAGTTGTGTTTCTATTGATGTGAGACTGAATCATGAATTTAATCATGGCTTGTTGGTGCTACCCGTTTTCCAAATGAATAGTATAAACAACCAAATCAAATCATATCAGGCTTCTGTATAGTCCAGTTGGCCACACTGACTTTTTAAAATGAGTGATGACGGGCAGGGCTGTTACCAGGACTGTAAATATACTGAGGTCAGGAGTCCAAATTTCCCCACTATAAAACACCCCCAACCCAAAAGATGTATGGTATATACCGTATATTCTGCAAATTTTCTCTCTACATTACAGTCTGGTGCCAGGTCCTGCAGTATGTAATACTGATGTTTCAATTCAAACAGTGTATTTCAGTCTAAAACGTTCAGTCTTTAAAATACGGTTAATATATTTATAATTGTAGAATGTAAACTCCACCTCATGTTATTAAATTCCCATAGATTTTACTGAGGGCATGATCTCGGTGTTCTCAGTAGAAGCTACAGCTCCACTCTCGCCAACAGTAAAACACAAGACCAGTGTTTCTCTATGTTTCCACTCTGGAGACCTTTTTCTTTCCAAACATCGCTGTTTTTGTTATGAAAAATGCTGTTCTAGAGTGGAAAGAGAACTGGTGCAGCTTCACTTTAGGCTTAGTGTGAGATGAACAATATTAGAGAACTGGAGGTAGAGGAGAGCAACGCCAGGAGAGAGAGCGGGCCCTGGGGCAGGGTCAGAGGTTACATCCTGGTCATGCCGCTAGCCAGAGCGTCCTCTCTGCCACGGGGGACCCTCAAGGTTCAGTTCTGCTGCTGACACGACCCTCTGAACAAACAGCCGACTCTCCTGGCCACATCTGGCCGGCATTTACACCCAATCTTGACAAACAAACATAACGCACATTTAGCTAATCGCCGATGATGAGAGGAGCGAGTGACCGGGTCAACTCAATCAAGACGCAGCTCAACAAAATGTTATGATCGGAAGTTGAAAGAAATCAGCCCAAAGGGATTTGAGCTTCAGCTGTAAACTTAGAAAATTTCATGATCACAGCACTGTTTCATTTTGGACAAAGAACTCCAATTCTGTGCTGATGTCCCAGTTCTGTAATGGGATTGGTGAGGCTAAGTGTGGAGAAGACACTGACGACGGTAAAATGGTAACAATAATGTTTTCAGGACTCAGTGGAAAGAGACATGAAGAAGAAAAAAACAGAGTTGTCATCATAGCACGAGAGAAGACTGAGCAGCCGTCCTCTGGTGGTTTTTCAGCTCCAGATGTGGTGTGCGTCTCCTCCCTCTCGCTCTGTTTCTCATACATTAATTCCCGGATGCCGTTAGCTGCCGATGCTAATGTGTCTGTCTTGGTCTGCTGGCGGTGTACATTAGCCAGCCTTACCTGCGGTATGCAGTCTGTGTCAGCAAACATGGACTTGAATCTGTCGTCCATGCTGATGTGGTACAGAATGCACATGCTGAGCTGTCTCTGGCCCTCGTCAGCTGCAACATAAACAGAGGAGGAGGAGGGAAGTCAATGGATGAATGACTGGTTGTGCCGTAACGCTCCGCGGGATGCCAATGACCACATCTAGGAGAGCCTGTGTGTTTTTTTAAAATATTAATGGGCTGAATGGCCTTTTTAACAACGATTCCTGTTTGAGGTCAACTGGTGTTAGGTGCAGAATCAGCACGAGTTTACTGCAGTTTCTCAATTTGTCGTGTAGGCATCTTAGCTGAAGGAAAGACAAATTATAAAAGATTAAATTAACTAGGATACAGGCTGAAAAAGGCACGCTTGTCATGCTTAGGGACACAGAGGAACAGTTAACCTTAATTACAAAAATATCCCAAAACATTTTCAAACTTACTGATTTTTGAGATATCCAGATTTTAGTTTCTTTGCGCTCACAGCATTTAACAATAACAATTATTCCACCACAGAGCTCCACTGTTTCCAAAAATGATTTAAAACACATCAGTGAGCCACACTGTTGCACTAGATGACATGTTCCTTCATTAAACACACACCATGGTTTATTTTGACTCACTCCCCCACACACACCATCTTGCCACCCCAAATACTCACTACAGCATCTAATCTTGCGCTGAATATAGTCCCCAAAAAATGCAATAAATTTTAGGAGATTATTATATAGAAACTATTTATATTCACATGATTTTAACATTGACATCTTCAGTAGGTGATTTCAATAGAAACATTCTTGGTTTCCAACTGCAAATAGGATTTACTGACAAAAACAAAAATGTAGACTTGCCTTATCGATTAAAAAACCCCAAAAACTTCTCTCTTTCCAGAAACAGTGACCCAGTTACTCTGGATAATCCACAGACCTCACTGTGAACAGTTTACACAGTTCAAATGAAAACTGTTGACAGCAAGGTCTGTGGATTATCCAGAGAAACCAAAGTCATTGTTTGTGGAAAGACACATTTTTTAAGCTGCATTTGTTTTTTGTCATTTTAAAAAAAAAATATTTTACCACATGGGAGTAGCAGATATGAAAGTCATGGAAAATGCGCTAGAAAACTAGGCTGTTTATCATCCTGTTGGAGTAGTGTTTGTGTCCATCTGATGACTGTAAATCCAATAGTGACTCTCTTTTATGCTCTGGTTTGGGCTCCACCAACTCCTGAGAAGAACAGCTTGATTATTTGATTGTTACTGCTGCTGGAAACATTGAGACTGTACCAGACAGGAAATCTGATGATCAGATTTTCTTTTTTGTAATCTGAGGAGCATCTGAGGCTCACTTTAAAATTTCTGAATGCGCACATTCCCTGTCACTGCGGTATCGAGTGCTTATCAAGCCTCTGTAGCAGCGTGAAGGAGATAAAGACAGAATGGATTGAGTGTTAGACTGTCAGTGAGCCCATGACCTTTATAAGTTTGACCTCTGACCAGAGCTGGAGGCCTAGAGGAGGAGCTAGCTAGGGGAAAATTAATAGAGTTCAGACCAGAGTTTGACCCGGGGACTTTTCATTAAGAGAAGTGTTAAGAGAGAAGCTCTTCGCTGGACCAGAACCACTGACAGACCTCTTGTAATGCCCACCAGCCCCCAAAGCCCCAACACAGCCCAGTTAAAACTGGTCCCAGCCGTGTTCGGTCACTGGCCGTATAGGGAGCCTTATCACTGGCTATTGAATCCAGATGTGCTCAGTGAACCCCTGGAATCACAGGAGGGAGGAGAGGGCCGAGGAGAGACGACTTCTTGCTTTAATTGGGAAAACAGGAGGAAGCATCAATTTTACAGCCTTTAATAAGTTAAAGCTACGCTGCTCGCTGCTCTGGCCCTTCCAGCGTAGCCAGCGATTGGCCAGAACATGTGCTTCTCATTAGCAATCCTTTACCTCAACCAGTACCTTAAAATGCAGATGAAAACAAAAACTCACGCACACACACACACAGAGGCAATAAGCTCAGACCTGCCGAACTCTCTCACTGCTGGTAGGAACATGGAGGATCCTTTATGGGCGAGGGGAGAGATCCTATTAAATGTTCAAAACACTAGTAGGGTTGGGGCAGCAGAGAGAGAGAGAGAGAAAAAAAGGTGAGGGGGAGCTGTTAAGAATTAACTAGACTGTTCAGGGGCAGTTAGTGGGAGAGCTAAACTCCAATTACACCCCAGCCTGATTTAAAACCGCCTAACCTTCGTAAAATTACACCCGCACACATTAAGAGGCGTCTGGGCTTGGTTTGTGGACAGCGCTGCCCCATTGTTATTGCATTTTCTGGATAAATAAGCACGCTGGGTTTGGTCTTCAGAGACATCACACACCACATAACAGGGCAAAATGCTCTTTAAGAGGTCCCCACCCCCACACAAGTTGCCCAATTTGTCTTTTGCAATCTAACAACATTCAACACGCTGAATCATGGAACAGAAAAATGGGCTGAGTGGCAATACTGGAAATAAGGATGCTTGTCGTTATTCACTAAACCATGATTTTTCTTTTTTGATTAATATATTCATATAACCTATAAAATGTCAGAAAATAGTGAAAAATGCTCATCACAATTTCCCACATCTCAAAGTGACATCATCAAATATTTGTTTTGTCAGACTAAGAGTCCAAAGCCCAAAATATTCAGCTTACAGTTTAAATCCCCACACCTCAGCCAGACGACGACTGGCAATAAATTTAAATTTGATTTGTTTTGAAAACCATTTTCTTCTAATTTGTGTGTGCACAACCTGAAGAGCAGAACCAAGATAAATGTCTGTTGAGTTCAGGTGGCGGTGGGGATGGAACGAGTGGTGGTGATGATGACAAGGGAAGACTCCCCTCTTCCACTTTCATCTTATCATCACGGGGTCGTGACCTCAGGGCAGGTCTGGACGGAGGGAGAGTGGAGACCGATAGACCCGTCTTCTCTCTCTTTAGAGATAAGGCCAGAGTCCGCTCACAGGACAGTTGGCAGTGAGAGCAGATGATTAATGAGCCCTCAGCTCACATACAGAGCGAATTACACATAGGCGCAAATACACAAATACAGGCAAACTCAACAGTGTCAGAACCCTGAGCCCGCGTGATATTTCAGCGTTAACTTATATTATGTGTGTGCTTTGCTTCCTGATTGAGAAACCCCCACCCGGCTACTTCCTCAAAAAAAACAGCCCTCCCTAAATCTCTGAAGACCCCTCAACCTCTCCAGCCTGCTCCTAGAAAAACAACATTTGTGCAAAGGCTCTGGCATGTTATTCTAACAAATATATTATATTAATTATTCGCTGTTACCCGAGCCTCCCCCTGAGAGGCTTCAAAAGGCCCGTCAGAGATGCTTCTGACCGTGTCACACGACCCTGCGGATGAGACAACGCTCCGATCATATGCTCCGCAGCTTTCAGGAAGTCACTTTCCTAAGGGTCACCAGAGGCGGCTTTAGGACTGTTGGTCTGGTAAGAGCTGCACCTGCACATACGTCTCAGTTGTAATGAATTAGGGGCTCAGCTGCTAGCTCAGGATCGAGGAGCGTTTCTCCTGAAAAACTGTTCCCCCAACACAGAGGCAAGTATGTATAGTACAACCCCCGTCTTCAACACACAGACACATTTTATCAAAACAGTCAGTAACATTAACAACACAATCATTACTAGGAAGTTGACCGATTACCGAGAAGTGAGGAGAGTTTGGGAAGGAGTCCGGCCTGGACCATCTGGCTGCGCAGCGCCGTGTCGAAAGAGAGGTTGAGCAGGAGGCGTAAGGTGGTGGTCAGGAGCTCCTCATGCTCGCAGGGAACCAGCCGGGCCACCTTCTCAACGGCAAACGTCTCAGCCTGAGGACAACACAGATGGATTGATATTTTAATACCAACAACAGTTCAGATCCCAAAATGTTCAGGAGTATACACATGTTTTTCTACAAAACCCTTTTTCACTTAAATACAAAGCCAGTTTTCAAATGTGACATGAGTTCCTAAATCAAGAACCTAATAATCCTTTTACTATAATGGTGATGATGCCCACATATTTTGCCAAAACTGAAGTCCACCTGAAATCAAAAAAGTTATCCATGTTGTTTTTAAGTAAAAAAATCATGAGATACTGTGTCTTAGAAACAGATATAGACATTAGACATGGACTGGCAACTAAGAGTCAAAGAGACAAGTTATTATATCTAAAAATTGAATAAACTACAAAAGAGTTGTATTGTGATTTAAATTTACTTTGAATTTTGTTCAAAGATTTTTAAAAATTGAAAATAGTTTTCCAGCTGTTCAAGATATTATAAAACACAATGAGTGGAAATTCAATAACCCTTTCAAAATTATTACATAATCTGGCAGCAACCATGCAGGTCTGCAATGTTGTCTAAATACAGGAATGGAAAAGATGTCCCGTCATTCTAAATCTGTGACTTATTTTCTCTCCTTAAGTAATTTATGTAACATCTGCCCAGGACAGAGAGGGTTCACATGACCTACAGGCAGGTGGAGGTGTTGAGCCGACGGCACTCAAACACCACCACGTGACTGCTGACTCGCTCTGTCTCTTCAGGGACTTGTCGATGTGTCACTGATGTGTGAAAGCGCTTGAGACGCCATCCGCATGCCGTCACTGTGACTGTCAGTGACACAGCAGTGCCAGTCGGTCCAGTGCCGCTCGTTAACATGTCTGCTTCCTTCTCCTGTGGTCTCCCGACAGCCAGACATCATGGTGAAACGACCTGCTCCCAGTTAAGACGCAGCTCGCTGCTACTGTGCGCAGAAACCAGCTCCAGTCACACCATCACAAACCAGACCTCGAGCGGGCTAATCAACTGCAGACTGTGTCAATTACCACTGACATTCCCCTTCCATTAGTGACAGCAGCAGCAAAAAAAAAGATCAACTGTGTTGTAGTCTTATCTGATTAGGAGAATGTCACAACATGTTTGCTGTGTAAATACAACTCAATGACATGCTGTATCATTATGTGATCACTCTATTTTTAATCAATTATCAGCATCCATGTCCTTAAATGGAAAAGCCTTTCCCCCTCCTGTAAACTGATATACTCGACTGGGTCAAAGTGTTGAAACCACTATTTTCCTGCTGGACACATGCTTGAGTGGGTCTAAACCCCCTGAAGGGTTCTTTAATCTGAATCAAAGATACACTGAAGGGGAAACAAGGAGATAAAACCAGTTCCTAACAGGGTCTGGCTTTGATAAAGACCCACAAACCGGGCGAGATTGGAACCAGGTGGGGCTGGATTAGGGAAAGTTGGAGTGGTAAAGGTTCCTGTACGAGCGCTGTGGGACACGTGGCCAAACGTGGACCCTCTAAGCATTTTTTAAATTGAAATTTGATAAGTGTGGTCTCAGCCGGCGAGTCTGCAGGGAAACGGCTATTTGTCAGAGTGACCTTGGGAATGTTTTACAGAACGCATAAAGAACGTTTGTTTCTTCTACATTTGACAACTTCATCTTACATATCAGAAAACAATGTTGTTTCACGACAAGCAAATTCATTATGGTTGTAAAGCAAGTCTTATTAGGCAATTGATTCTATTGGTAGAAACAAATCCAATAATACACAGACGCCAGGAATTTATAAACAATGAGCTGCTCCAACAAGCGGTTAAAGTAAACCAAGTTAAATCCAACATTTGTTGATCTAAGAGTAGTTTTACTTCTAACTTAAACGTGGGATTATTCATGATTAATGTTATGTTCGTTATTGCACTGAATTAGAGCAACATGAACACAGTCTTTGTTGGAACTGTGTGATAATCAGCCTGTTTAAAATTCAAAATCCACAACGATCCCGAATTAGTTTTTTTAACGAGCGAGTAAAACAAAATGTCATTTCGTGCAAACAAGAGGCAGTGAGAAAACGTAGCAGGAACGACAGATCCTACATGGCCAACACTGCACCCATATGTGATGATTAAAGATGACTGTGACTCTGAGTTTACATACATTTTCTGTTATAGAAGCATAAATCATCCCTGGCTGCATCAGAAAATCTCCATTATAACTTTTGCAGAACATAAAATAATAATGACGCTATATCGATGACGTTGGAGGAGCGGCCACAAGCCCTAATGGTTTCTTGATATTTGCTCATTCCGCTGACCAAACTTCACATCCTGGTAAACGCACTGATCCAGCTGCTGAACAGGTTTAACTGCTTGTATAAATATCTATTATCTCTGAACAAATGCAGAATACACCTGCTGTGTGTGTGTGTGTGTGTGTGTACTGTATGTGGCTGCAGCAGGTATATCGCTGCTCTTGGTCCTTCTCACTTCTGATGCAAAAAAGCAAGGAGGAAAATGGAAATCAAGGGATCGCATGTATAAATGCTTATACACCAAACAGTTAATAAAGCCCCCCCCCACACACACACACACCGCCACCCCGCCCTCGCTCACCATGTCATTCTTGTTCTCCAGGAAGATGGAGAGCTTCTTGAGGAAGGAGATGACCACCAGCAGCAGCTCCTCGTCCTCCCGGTCCAGGAGCTTCACCAGCATGTGGACGATGTTTTTGTTCCTCATCTTCAGCTCTGTGCGGGTGTCTTCAGCCAGGTTCAGCAGCAGACACAGGGCGACTACAGGGGTCAAAGATGGCAGAGAGAACATAATCAGCTGGCTGAACAGAAACCAGTAATTTAGCTATTCTGCTGTTCTTGTGTCCAGCTGTTTTGACTTCAAAGCACTTCTTTTAAGAGCTTTTACTTTGAAAAGAGTTTGAAATAAATCTTATCTTAGTCAAAAAAAGCTTATTTCTACACTGTATGACAATTTTACAAATTTAGTTTTCTGCAGAGCATGGCGATACTTGCACTGAGAAAAATCCACCCTAACTCATCTGAAAATTTGAGCTCGCCACTAGAATTTTAAATTAAGTTTGTCTGATTGCCCCAGTGGCGTAGCTGAAGAGGTTAAACAAACGGACCTGGAGTCGCAGTGAGTATACTAGTGTTTGCTCATAGCACCTTATTCAACAGCAGTCTGAGAGCACGCCAAATTCAATTAAGTCTAGAGTAAACTGCCAGCCTTAGTTAAAAAAAAGATCATGCTCACCCCATGATGAAAAAAAACTTTGATAAAAAATGTTGTTCATAGTGCTAAAGGCAAGGAAACAGGCAGTTTATGTAATATTGCCTTGTACCATTAACCCAGGCCTGTGTTCTAAGGTTTTCAGTTTGATTGCTGCTCATTTTGCTCATTTTTACTCATCACACTGTCCAGTCTATTTTGCGACTCAAGGTATATTGACCCACTGTAGAAACTGCGTAAAATACAAAACAATAAATAGAAATCCTTTGTGTCATTATCAGATATTTAGTGATTGTTGTATCAATGTGACAAAGTACTTACATTTAACAAATTTTATAAGTTTTAGTTTGCTGTATTAGCCACAAAGATAATGTCAAATGATTTCTCTGTGAAATAAAACTTTTCTCATTGCCAGACTTTTTTCTGAGCACACAAAAGCCTTATTTCTCTCAAACTTCAGTCCACAATTTTCCACGCAAGTGAACACTTCTCCTTTGCCAAGATAATCCAGCCACCCCACAGGTGTGGCATATCAAGATGCTGATTACACAGCATGATCACTGCACAGGTGTGTCTTGGGCGGGTCACAAAGTCACAGATGATGTTAGCCACGAGGGAGCGTGTCTACTGCTGACTGCAGGAATGTGAAACAGAGCAGCGTCTGCAGAACTGAACGTTCATCATTCGACCATCAGATGTTAAAGAGAACCTTTCCCAGAGGTTGGCAACAGTGACATATTGTCACAATTGGTGGACATACCAGATGATGAGTTGTCAAATTAGACCATGGGAGATTTCATTCACATATATGATGCACAAATCTTTTACGATGTGTTTATATTTTTGTTTAGTGTATATCAGTCATTTGAAGAGCTGTAGAATAATTAAAAATCCAGAAATGTTTGTTAAGAAAATTCATGGCACCTCTGAGAAGTGGCTCCTGCTTGGTCAGCAGGCTCTGGTACTTCCTGAAAGACTTCTCATGTTCTTTCTTCAGATTTTGGTTGTCAGAAGATTCTTCATGTGAAATCAGTCAAGGAACTCAAATTTTCCCACCAAACTAATAATGACTTTTTTTTTTTCGTTTTCTTATACTATGAAAATTGACCTTCTCCATTCCAGTTTACAAATATATATTATTTTAAAAAATCCTATACACACTTGTTACATCTATTTTAATTAGCAAAACCAAAACAGCTTCTACGGCAGATCTTCAGCTGGATAACTCCTGAAAGGATATAGGCCTTCTTCTTCTTCTGCAGCTCCTCTTGCCAAAGGTCATACCTCTTCAGCTCATGCTCGATGATGTTCATGCACAGAGCCCCGATCTTAAAATGTGTGACCAGGCCATGGAACTGGGAGAAACTTGAGAGGAGAAAATTTGGAAGGAGGGAGAGAGGGGAAAAATACTTCCATTTATCCAAAAGTGGATTTTCAAAACTGAAATCATATTTGGGATTTCAGCTGGGAGCTGTCATTAAAATGACCCAATCCGTCACCCCTGAAATAGTTCACAAAGTAAACTGTCAAAGTCAAAACACGTTCAGTCAAACAGCGTGTCCCTGTCCGACTCATAATCAGGCCAACTTGAACCGTTTCACAATCCAAACAGCATAACATGGGGATGGAGACGAGCCAAGAATGACGATCAGTTTTCAGACGTACACATCCTCTCGCAGCCTAAATCAGCTGTGACAGACGTTTATGTATTATTCTAGTGAGGGCTAATTTTAGTGTTTCCGAACCCCCAGTTGGAGAATGAAACTTCAGCGCTAGGTACGCTGCCAAAGGTGGAGGACTACTGTAAGAGAGAGGGAGAGCAGTGGATAGAAAGGAGAGCAAAGGCAACTGAGAGGAAGGGCCAGTGCCGCAGAAGCTTAAATTTAGAAATACTTAAAATTCTGCAGGAACAACTGGGGTATTACTTCTTATACACAGGAATAAACATGATGTCAAAACGTATGTGGACAAGCTTTTTGTTTACTTTTGGTCCTGGTCTTTTTTTTAAAAGAAAAAAATCTTAAAGCTAAATGGTGGGCTGATATTTAGGACAGCAGTGTTCCTCCAACTTTGGGCCGACAGTTTGTGTTTGTCACTTTCCTGTTTCAAAATGTCAATACCAGCTCCATAAGGAAATGTTTTCCCAGTCTGGTGCAGAAGAATTTGAGTGCTCTCCACAGAACGTTGACCTCAACCCCATCCAACGCCTTTGGGATGAACTGGAGTGCCAACTGTGGGCCAAACTTTACAGATTAATGCCCATGGATCTGGTCTGAGTTTCACTTTAAAGTACACAAAGGGCCAGTTTATTAGGTACATATACCTAACAATATTGCAGTCTAATAAGCCATCCTGCCTGAAGACTGAATCATATTGAAAACCATAGCATTGAGCATGGAGTGAAATATTTATATAATGTGTCTGAACCAAGGGTTTAATTGTTCACCTGGAAAAGCAGAAGAAGACATAGACAATAGTTGTTGCCAGGTCCGCACTTTGCTTCCAGTCCTCCCTCAGGACCCTGGCCAGTGCTCCAAGGGCTGCCTCTGACCACAGACACACAAGACGCAAATCATCAAGACACACACAATGCATGTGAGGCAGAAACAAGACGCTACAGATGAGAGCAAAAAAACAATGTGTGTGAAAGTGAATCTGAGTCAGGCTGAGCAAGTAGTGCAGCTGGAGGTTAATCTAAAGAAGCGTGGGGGAATGTGATGTGGTCGGAGGCTCCTGGGGATTTTGAGCTATGGGTGCTTCTCAGCTTTAAGACGTGCGTCCCAGGCCTTGTCTCCTCTTTCCACCCTGACCCCAGGACTCTCAGTTCACACGACAGGCTCGGCTCTTATCTACACTGGACCGGCTGATGCAGTGCGACAGACGGAGTGAGCCGACAATGCTTTATGACAGATACTGATGAAGCAGTGCCATCTCATGAAGGCTGCAGAGGATGAGGGCTCCGTGCTGTTGTTAGAAAGAAATAGGCCGGTTGTCACGGAAGGGAGCAGAGCTGGAGCTGGGCTGAGCTGTGTTTTCTTTTCAAGTCAAAGAGAAGCACAGTAAACGAGCTGATAGAACTCAGGTTCTACACTCCAACCATGTTTTAGCAAGAGTCCTACCAGTTTACATTCAAATAGTCTTATGTTCAGGTTTGAATCGATAACTGGTTCTAGAAGAACTACAAGAATTAATTTAGAATGAGAAATGACTTCACTTATTCTTGATCAATGTAAGAACCATTCTCTCCATTAATTGTCAATAAAACAGAACTGTGAAAAAATGTCACCAACAGTGTATGAGAAATCAAATGTCTTGTTTTATCAAACTAAAGAAGTCCTCATATAACAAAATACTTTGAATTTAATTTAAACCCAAAATCAGCAGAAATATCACATACAAGAAGTTGGAACCAATGATTGTTTGGCGTTTTTTGCCAGCAATCAGAGATCAAATCTTGTAAACCATGAAATGAGGTATACAGTTTTGAAGCGGAGAGATAACTGAAGGGAAGTGAAAAAAATGGGGGGGTTGTTTAGTTTTTTGTAATTTAGGTGATCCAGCTCTTTAGACTGATTACAGTAAATTTTAACTAAAAAAATGGAATATTACCATTCTGTAGAAGTTCCTCCAGGTTGTCTGGATTACGAGCCAGCTGGAAGATGAGCGTGGCTCCTCTGATCTTCTCCGGGATGTCCTCATACAGCAGCTCCACATACTCATCAATGCTGTTGATGCTCGCCTCCTCGTCCAACTGGAGGATGAAAAACAGATCAACACACGTGCATTTGCCACTGTACACATACACACCATAAACACACACATTGTATTAGTAGTCGGGCTCTAGTCCACACAGATATGTGAGCATTTGTACCACAGAAGACTTTCTTTGTCAGCTCCTACCTCCACTCCTGTATACTGTGTGAAGTCTCGGGGTGAGATGCATTTCTTCTCTTGGTTTTCTGTGAGAAACAGTGTTCAGCGTCACAAACAGACCATTAAAACTACTTAGGCTTTCTACCATGAAGAATGTTTTCAACTACAAATATATGAGTGCTTTTCTTAATGAGTTTAAAGCTTAGTTACTTGTACCATTGGACTGTTTGCGGTTTTGCAGATAGAAAAGCAGCTGCTCCACTTCACGGAGTTTAGACGGGTGAATCAGCCGACATTCCTCCACTACCTTCTGAGCCAAAGAGGACGTGTCCGTGTTGGCATTCAAGCTTTTCAGGCGAATGCTGATAGCAGCACAAGCACATAAACAATCATCAACAACAATCAAAGGTAGTGTACTTTCTCTTGAAGGCTTTATGTCAAACACTTCTTGTAATCACATGAAACAAGTTGTACATTATTATGAGGTCATTTAAAGTGTGAGTGACTTCTGAATGCTGAATTTAGTAACTCTTCTAACATTTTCTGACACGCTTTGCGTTCTCCAACCATGGGATCCCCCAGCTCTCCCAGGATAGTTGCCTCCACCTCATACTGAACAATGAGGGCTTTCTCAGTCGGATGTACATCCAGAGTGCAGCCCTTCACTCTCCTGTGGGTCACACAGAAACAAAATGAGTGTGGACAAAACTTTAAGAAGTGAAGCCGTTTTCTTGTGCTGAATTCCCTTTCAATATAAATAAGTATATTTAGGTTTACTTTTGGGTCTGGAGCTGTTGTTCCTGGTTTGGGCTGTGCTTCATCGTTCCACTTAGGGAAAAATTCGGATCTCTTTCTCAATATGAAGTTTACACCGTTTTCATCCACAAAACATTTTAACAAGCAGTTATCGATAGAAAAATAATGACGAGTTAAATTATTGCTCGTTGTCAGTGGTAAAAGTGGACTGATTTTTTTCACCTAAAAATGAATGCGTTCCGACATGCACAGCCTAAACAAACGTAACGTTAGCAGTTAGCCGTTACATCTATATTTAAGTTAGCGGTAGCTACATTACATCAATTTCTCGCTTCCGTCATAAAAAAAACAAATAAGGAATAACGTTTATTTCGGTATCGGAGCTGACTCGGTGGTCGGTCAGCCTTGTAGTCATTCATTTAAATGTCCTGCAATGTTTATCAGGGACCAGCTGAGCATCCTGCCGGTGTGTATCTGCTATATGCAATATGCGAACAGCTCTCCAGATAGCACCCGTTACCTCTTAAGATACCGCGGATCTCCTGCTGGAAAACTGTCCATTTTTAGATAAGAAAGAAACGCCACATTAGTCTTTTATTCCTCTCTGGGGCTGGTGGAGACAGGGCGGATGTTATTTATCTCCTCAGCTCGCTGTTGCCAGGGCGGCGGCGAAACAGTGTCTGAGGTGGCCGTTCAGGAGAGACTGCTGCCCCCTGTACTGCCGGAGGACGAGGCTGCCATATAACCTACTTTTAAAGGTCTCACTTTTCAGACGGATTTATTAATTTCGTCTCAGGGTCCATCTGTACTTCGTAACTTCGGAAGGAGTTTGTGCAGATTCCCTGGACCTGACCTGCTCTGAAGCTGAGCAGCAGCAGCAGCAGCAGCAGCAGCAGGGGTGTAGCCAGAATATCAGAGGCCATGAGTCCATGCCTCAGCAGTCCGGCCACCAAATATAACTGACTGAGTTTGCTGTTTTTCTCTTTTAGAATTGATTGTAAAAAATGTAGTTTACAAAGCCGGAATGCTCATGCAACCCCATACATACCTTTCTCATACAACTACAACTGTTGCCTTAAACCTTAAAATATACAGTACAGTGCCCACAGTTTCAATATAGCTACATCTGGATAAGCAGCAGTTTGTTAGTAGACAGTTGGCCAAAATTCTTCTTCAGCGTTATTACAAATTTAAAGCAAAAAATGCATTCCTCTTTTAGACTGGAAACTATATGATGGATGGTCTGGCTCCAGGCTGAAGTCACAGAGACCACCAGGGTAGGTCGTGGTTAGATAACGCTGAACATGACCTGAAGTAGAAGGGGTCTGCGAACTTGGGGTTTGTTACACTGCCTGTTATGAATCCTGGCATTGAACCCTTGGTTTCTCTTGATTATTCCGAATTCATTTACTTTAGGTTTTGCTTGTTAAATCAGGGGGCATTGTACAAAGACTGCAATAATCTCTGTTACCGAGTCCTTCGGAGGGTTTTAAATAAGAAAGAAATTACTTTTCAATTCAATACAGTGAATTTAGATTAGATTCAACTTTATTGGGATTGCACATGTCACAAGTACAGAGCAATGAAATGCAGTTAGCATCCAACCAGAAGTGCTTAAGCAGTGAATTAAATATGTAGTGTACAGTATATACATTATATAATATACATAGGCTATATACATAATGCAAATGAATAAATATTTGTTGCTACAGTGTGCAGATAAGAAATAATAAAAGAAAGGTAAAAGAGAGTATGCTATTGCTACAGGTATGTACAGACTATAACAGGTTAAAAACTATACAGATGTGATAATATGATTTATAGTATGTACATTAGTGCAAGGAAGTAGTGAGAATTAGTCCAGTTCACCTCCCGGGGGGGTGGAGGGATGGGGGGTTGGCGTGTGTGTGCAAAAAGGGGTGGGGGCCTCAGGGGCCCCGGGGGGCAGAGTTCAGCAGGGAGACAGCTGTGGGGAAGAAGCTGTTCCTGAACCTGCTGGTTCTTGTTCAGAGAATTTAAGAATTTATTAGAAATCTTTAATGAAGACAGAATAAGGCCTCATAATAAGATTTTTTTCAGAGAAACATTTTTCTTGTAAATTTCAGAAACTTTATTAACCTGAAACACTTCCCTAATGAACTCCACGCCAGCCCTGTATTGTATCTAATTATTTGAACATACAAGTGAGAAATAAACAAATGAACGCTAGTTGTAATAGACACTGTAACATGGTAAAACTTCTCTTCAGAAACTATTTGCTTATCTCAGCAGTTGTCACTCCCCCACCAATGCGGCAGCAGCATGTGTCTAAATTTAGCCTGTGGTTGTGATGGATATATCAGAATGTTATTTGTCATAGGGGCCAAGAATATACAGTTAGTCCCTGATCTCTGGCCAAATTATTTATGGTTCTGAGAGAACACGTGCAGATAATTTGTTTGGCAGTATAATATATACACAAGCCTTGTGTAGTGTTGTCTATAATTACTTTGGTTTGAAATACCTGAGCTTTCCATTCATATATTAAGTCAACAGTGAGAAATACTAACAGCAAGTTAAATCATGAAACTACTATAACTTAACATGAGGTCAAATAGCAAGGTATCAAGATAAATAGGTCAGTAAGAGTGACCCACATTAGTAATAGTGAGTCACTCAGGCAAAATTTATACCTTAACAGGCTTGTGTTTTTGAAGGATAACTCTGGTGTACTTTTTCGATTGTCAGGGACACATTGTCAAGACCCAAACCAGCAAAGTTTTAGCCTGTCTCTTCAGACCTTTTGACATCCCATCCTTGTCTGTGGTTCTCAGCTCCAAACCCATTGGTTGCTACCAAGACAAATATTTTTTTAAAAACCCTCACAGTTATGTAGGCTCATTAATTTCTTAAAACAGATGGCCACTGTAGTTTTTAACAAACAATAAGAAATGGCAGCTTTGGGGGGACTTTTTAGTGGTGTATTTATCCACATTTGGTGCTTGAATGAATGATCTAATGAGTTATAGTGTATCTGTGTATTAGTGGAGCTCTATGGCACAGAGGAATTCATGTTTAAGCAGTTTGCTTAGTTTTGTCTTATGTTCAAAAAACACCTATCAACTCATTTGTTTCATCCATACACAAACAGAAATTGAGGTTTTTATGAGGACTGTCTGTTTCCCCACTGCTTTCTGTATTTATGCTAAGCTAGGCTAACCAAGTCCTGACTTCAGCTCTATACTTAAACACAAAGGAATGACATTCCTATCCTGTCTTCTCATATCACTCTCAGAAAGAAAGTGAATCAGCAAAAATGCTGAACTATTTCTTCATCATTACTGTATCCTCTGAGTCTTTCCATTGAAATGTTATGATAGCATATGAGAGGTACAAACAGGAGCTAATTAGCACAGAGATTGTTTCAATATATTGAGGACTTAGAGTAGGAATGATTTCATTTCACAAACAAAAAAAAATATTTCAGCTTTGGTCTGTGTGGTTAAGAAATTAAATGACTTCTGGTGTCTGAAGAACTGTGCTAGATCAGAGCAGGAGCCATGTGTACAAACATGAGAAGACGTTGCTAATTTTAGGACGTGCTGCTGGAATTTGCAGCCCGAAGTCAAGTTGCCTTTGTGCATGCTTGTTGGTCCTGAGACTCTTTAGACAGAAGGTATCTCCCTCCATGCCCCCACCCCCGTCCTTCACTACTCCAAAGTCAGTGTCCCTAGCATATGATCTGTAAATCTGGCGGGACGTCCTGAGCGCCACCCGTGAAAAAGATCTCTGCTGATCACTTGAACTTCGATGGAGTGGTGTTGAACACTAAGCTAGACAGATATAGCACCAGCTGGAGAAGCAGATTGCCAAACAGGACAGCGTAACGCTGAGTCTTACTCTCCTCTACCATCACTCAGTCCAACGCCTTTTGGCTAACAAACATTGCTCTGCGACGACCCCACATATAACCAAAATGGAGATTTCTTTTGAAGATGAGAGCAACGGTTCATCACCCAATTTTGAGTACAAAGGCGCTCATCAAGCCTTCAGGGATCGCTGGAAGGATACAGATGACACCATGTGTCGCCACAGCATGTCTTTCCACCTGCACCACACGCTCCGGAGCGAGTTCTTTGCCAGTTACCTGTACCTGCTGGAGAAGATTCCTCTGGGTAAGACAGGTCCTAACTCACACAGTCAAATGTTCAAGATTTACAACCTTTCCTTGACCCTTTACTCTATTAAAGTACGAGTCATAGGTGACAAAGCACACTGTGGGTTTTACATGTTTTGGGTGACGACAAATCACCTCACATTGCTGCTGATTGTTATCCAAAATTCAATATGCAATATTTTTTTAATTGATTTAATATATAATACCTTACCTGTACAGTGATAGAGTTTATCATACTGATAATTCCTTGCATATTCATCTGACCTTGTTGCTGAACCAAGTGCTGAAAGACTGTCTGAGAATACATCTCTAAAACATGCCAATATGTCAGTATATGTAACAATTACTATTGCAAAAGAATATTTACACTACAATACTGTAAAGGACCGTGATGCACTCCAGCTCTACATCCAGACTTCAAACTGATGTCTATATCCCAACTAGAAATGTAAGAGTATTTCCCAAATGTTGATGTTGCTTTCAGATATGAACAGAAACCAAAGTTTTAGCTGTTTTGGCTCTTCACAATGAATGTTGAAAGAAATCTTTTTGGTAAAACCAGAGGTAGGGTTGGAGTTTCTGTTGCTGATTATATTTGTACTAAGTGCAGCTGCCGTGTACACACAACTTCTGTTCCTCATATAATATGCTAATGTGCAAACCGATGGATATTAATGATTCCATTGTACTCTTGCTTGTGGCTGGCAGCACCCTAAATGATTTAATATTAAGGAAACACCTAGATCCTGATCCTTCCATGGTTAAGAGTGAACTAAAAAGCCTGTAACAAGCTCTGCAGTGCATTGTGATAGTACTCATCGTTGTTGAGGGTTGTAAATCTGAGTTGAACCTAATCCTCTCCAGGCTGTGCACATGTCCATCATGAAAGCACAAGCTGCAGAAACAGGAGATTCTGACCTGCTGCCCACGCTGGCTCAAAGACATCTTACTCTCTTACCACTAACTTGACACTAGGCCCATTAATGGCATGGCATGCTGAGAATGAAGGCACAATCTCATGTCAGTCAGTGCCATACATGACAGTCACAGGGCAGCAGTTGGATTATTTACTAACAGCCATGTCAGCTTTAAATGGACTGAGTGCAAAAAATGACAAGTCTACTTAAAATAAATATATTGTACACATGTTGGAGGAGTGCCAGTGGATATAAATTTAGGCCTGAGAAGTCGGAAATATATATTAATCTTCAAATGTCTTAGATTCTGTTACACCGAAGGTCAAAGGTCAGTCTTTTCTGCAGCTGCTAATGAGCTGGTCGACTTTGAAGGTGAGAGATAGTTGGACATGGTGGCACTAGACTGACTCTTCCTTGGCTCAAATAGACGTCATCACGCTGCCTCTCTTGCTTCTTTCTATACTTACCCTTCTTCTGAAAGCCTTTCCTGGGGGTTCACATGACACACGGCTGCCCCGCTCTGGGTATGACAGTCAAACTAGACGCATGTGATAAAATGCTCACAAAGAAGTGGGCACTTGTCTGGAAACTCACAGCATTGACTGGTCCGACATCTTTTTTTTGCAAGACTTCATTGTGAACTTCCTGGCTCCATGCCTCATCTTGATGTTTGAACATGGCCGAGGGAATCCTGCTGGTAATAAATCCCCCCCCACACACACCTTAGTGTTTCACAGTGGTGTCATGAATCCTGCCCCTGGAGATCCCTGACAAGCAGACAGATGGACATTCCCCTCATGACCCACACCTCCACAAGCCCTCATTGCCCCACTTCCTCCTACTCCAGGAGCGTGTCATCTAAGCCTTCAGAAATGTTGCATTCATTCTGTAGGATTTATTTCAACTCTGCAGAACTGAGGCAGTGAAAGGTTGGGATAGTTCAAGAATCCGGTTCTTAGGTTTCTTAATGTCACCGTATGTCATTGACATCGTGTTAAGTGCACCACATGTCTGAGCATTTTCAGGAGAATATTGAGGACCACAATTCTGAACTGTTGAAAGAAAAAACTCATCTTTGAAATTACACATCTTTGGAAATTAATCAATCAGCATGTTATCTTATATCATATAACAGCTGAGCAGAGTGTAAGAGTATTGCAGCATGTCCTTATTTATAGTCCTCTGGTGATTAAATTATAATTCTGTATTTCCTTTGAGACTGTGAACACTGATCTTCTCCATGCAGAGCAGTCCGATGTCATGTCATATGTTCTGTATTGTTCCAGATACCCTATTCCCAGTTCCTTATCCCCAGCTTAAATATCTACACAATTGCTGGTGAGATGGTCATAAACATTTGTTGTGGATCTCCAGAGGATGAATCTGATTGTGTTTTAGTGTCAAGAGTTTTAATTGGTGTCTTTATGTCTTTGCATGTGTCCTTACAGTGAAGCTGTACCCACTCACCTGCGAGTACATCAAAGGAGAGAAACAGTTTTACTATCGAGCCCAGCAGTTCTACGAGGACGTGCCCGCCTCTGAGGAAGGCATGATGGGAGATTTTGTGAATATATCAAACGTGGATCTGGAGGGTTCCCGCCAATTTCTGAAGAGGTTTGTGGTGAGTCAAACTGAGAAACACAAAGTTCCACCTCACGTTCAACATAAATGTAAAAGCTCAGATCAAGGGAAACTGATACAGTGACATATGAAAAGCTCTACTAGCCCTCCATCATCTTTTGCTTCAGACTTCTGTTATTAGTGCATCAGTTTACATTGTGACAGCCATCTCCAAATGTACATGTCAGAACCTATTTCAGATGAGGAATTCTTCACCCTTACTGTATTTTTAAAAATCCCATCTTCTTTCATGTGCGGTTTCTAATAGTGGTGCAGACTTTAAACCAGCTCCATAAACACCCATACAGAGCAAACTGAGCCAGCAGCTGCTAATCACTTTGTACTATGGTCATTTTTACATGCACTCATTTGTTAACTGTGGAAAATGGAGGGGAAATTTTCTCCTTCTTTCTGTTTAAAAATATCTGCAATCTCATAAATTGTAATGTGGTGTGTAACTGACTGAAGGGGATGCACCATCTGCACTTGTCTCATAATCTCATACTGTATACAGTACTTCTGACCATTTGTATGTGTTATATTCATTTGTATGTGTTATATGGCAGTGGACTCTCAGGTTTTTTTTAGATGTAGATGCTAATTCAGTGGGTGGTGTTGACCCAGAGTTATTTTGAGGATCAGTTTTACAGAAGCTCTAATTATAAAGTGCTAAGATTGGAGGCTTTGAAGGAAATGCAGATGACTAAATGGCTAATATTTCACTTGTGCAAATGTAAACTCAATAAGCTCTGGTTTAATGAAGCTCAGTTCTGATACAGTTTTTAGTACAGTACAATATGTTTAATATAAAATATAAGTTTTCTACTCAAGTTATCTATCTCTGCAATGGTAGTTTACAGAGTTTGCTTTATTACAACAAAAAACAGTCATTTTCATTATTAATCTATTGTATTTTTTGATTGATTGATTAGTCTATAAAATGTCACAAACTTGCAAACAACACTTGGCATTTGTGCTTTGTCAACAATTTAGTTAAGATCAGCAACAGATCAACACATCAGCAGTGTTATCTTTTCAAAAAAAAAGGTTTGCAGGTATTTTGTTTCTTGAGGCCTCAGCAATTCTCTTTTGGATTGAAGTTAAGGACAGTGAAACACCAAGACAGCAGGACTGCCATGTTTCAGGGAAAACTATTGCACATTGAATTCCATGCTGCAGGGCACCAAGAAATAAGTCTGTGTCTGTACAGCAGTTCATAATACACCCATTTCCTTACCTGCAATGGGCTCCAACGTCAGTCTGGTTGTTTATTTATGCAGGTGCCAGCACACACAATGCATCCTACCATGAGGTTACAGGAAGCCTGAGGATAACCATACCACACTTTGACATTTAAACCAAACTGTAGTTGTGAAACACAGTCACAAAGAGTTTATAAAAGAAGGTATGGGTTTTTGGTGCTGTATGTGTGCATCTGATGTCCAGATAGTTAGAAGATTTTAACTTCTCACTTGAAGGATGAACCCGAAACAGCCAAAAGAGTCTCTTTCCACCAACTCCTCCACATCAGCACCTTTTTAAAATGTCCTCGCCCTGGCCGTGAACAGCTCCTGTTCAAAATTGACATCTCCATTAAAAAATAAGTGTGGTAGGAATGTATCCAGATTAAACTAAGCTACATGCACACAGAGCAATATGGCAGTAATTCACTGAAACCAGGAAGCCTCCTGTAACAAGTGGGGAGCTCCTCGGGGCCCCATCGTTCATACAATCACACACTGAGGGCCCCTGATGTGGAGGGGTTGGAGTGAGGTCAGAATACCAAATGAAAAGGAAGAAAAACCAGCGTGATTCAAGTGAGGAGACTTTTTGTTCCCCTGTGGTAAAGTTCATAGTTCTGTTGCCCTGAGGAACTGAGGTCTACTTGTTTGTGGTGTCGGTGCTTTGAGGTGCAGAGGCCTGACATCTGGCACAAAATATAGTATAGACCCCTCTATGACTTATGGATATGGTAATAACATGCTGCAGAGAAACAGACATTGAAGTGTACATTTTGTTTTCCACGAAACATAAAATCACATCTCACTTTTTGCAAATGTCTCTTTTACAGTTTTAGACTTAATGCCTCAGTTTTTCAGTTTTGTATTCATTTGTGGTATTTAACTAACCTGGATAAGCCACTAAATAAAGCTGAATTTTGCAGCTGTTATGAATGTCATTGTACCCCCACCCCCCCTCACTTCACAGGGTCCTGGTAAGGCAGGCACACACTGTGCCCTGGACTGTGGCTCTGGGATTGGGCGTGTGACAAAAGGCGTCCTCCTTCCTGTGTTTGAGAAAATGGAGATGGCAGACATGATGGAGCACTTCCTGCTCCATGCGCACGAGGAGTACCTCGGTGATGATGCCGACCGCATTGAGACCTACTACTGCTACAACCTGCAAGAGCTCACACCTCCAAAGAACAAGTACGACCTTATCTGGATGCAGTGGGTAGCATGTAAGTATCAGAGGCCACTCATTCTACAGTCTGATTATTGTAGTGATAGGCTTTACTGAGAGATTTCAGCTTTTGTACATTATTGTGACGATGTCCATAGAGAGAAATTACTGGAAATGAAGATCCCTGCTGGGACCAGTTGTAATTTTTTTTCCTCTTATTTTTGTTCCCTACCTGTCTTATTCTCCAGGTCACCTAACAGACAAGGACCTGTTGAACTTCCTGATCCGCTGTAAGAAGAGCCTGCGTCCAAACGGCGTCATCATAATAAAAGACAATATGGCACGGCAGGGTTGCAAGCTGGACCCCATCGACAGCAGCATCAGTCGCCACTTGGACATCATGAAGTGCATCATCGCCAAGGCCGGCCTGGAGATCCTGGCTGTTGAGAGGCAGGAAGGCTTCCCTGAGATCATCATGCCTGTCTGGATGATTGCCATGAAATAGATGTGATATTGCTGTGAAGAGATACGATTCAGATTGTTGTTGCTCAAAAACTAAGAGGAAAATTCACCCTAAAGCTGAATTCATGTGTTATTCCAGTTTGGTTGAAGTCTTAGTGATTAATTTTCTAAAAAAGTATAACATGGGAAAAAAAATTCAAAGTCAACAATGTCATCAGGACATAAATCTTTTAAACAGCAGTGTGGACGGCGTGATGGCACCCAGGGCGATTTTATGGAGACAGTGGCCTTTTTTCTGCTTTGCACTGAAATGAAATAAAGCTTTACTGGAACATTAAATTTCTACAGAAGCACTCTGTGCGTCCACAGGGCCAGACTGTAATTTATTGTCCACCAACTGCCTCCAGGTTTTGTGTCCTGATGACATCAAACATGGGAGCTTCATTTCCCGGTGGGAGAAGCTTGTTCCTGTCTGAACCTTGAGGATCATTGGAATAACATGTGAACTTAGATTTACTGTTGGGTTTTCATCCTCTGAGTGACTAAATCAAACATGTTACACTGTGAGTGCAGCATATGAACAACATTAATGCATCACGTTAGACTGTACTTAAAACTTTTGGGAATGTGCGATCTGTAGCTGGATAATCTGGATCCCATAACACCTTGGCACCTTTCAATGCTTTAGATAATATTGCATTATTCTGCAGGAGAAATAATTTTCATTTGGTGCATTTAGGCTGGTCAGATGTAAATATTAATTTTGTGTTTAATGAAAGAATGTCTTTTATACAGTGTAATATTGCAGATGATTATTTAATTTTTATATTGATTTATTATGTGTAGTGCGTCAAACTTAAGAGTAGAAATGTGCTGCTTCACTTGCATATATTCCACTTTCCAGAACAACATCAACACATTGAGCTGAGATTGTAATGTTTTTCCCTACTCCAAAAGCATATGGATGTAGTTTTATGATTTTTGAATGCTCTTTTCAAATATAATGTTTTTCCTCCCGTGCTCCAAACAAAGGCTAATAGGATTAGAAATGGGTAATCACCTTTGGCTATTATAATCAAGGCTGGAACATAAATGCTTACCAATTTTCCCTAAATATTCCTACAGTGCAGCTGGCCCACACCCCTGACAGTGACCAAGCTGCAATCTTCCACAGAGCGAACTCAAAAAGCACGAGATAATTGAGATCCTCTCAGATCGTTATGGTAATTCTCCTAAGTATTATTACTGTTATTATTTTTTTCAGACTAACAGTAGAAGCGGCACATTGTTTTGGGCTAATGACTTTCAGCTGGGCCCCTGAGGTAGATGGTGGGGGGGGTTTGATTATTTCCTGGTTTTGACAGACAGTGCCTGCTTTCATATCTGCCCTGGCTTCATTTCAGGCCTGTCAGATGTTGTCTGCATAAAACACATCCAAGAGTCGCCTCAAATATTCAGCATTTGCGTGCGTAAGCGCTCGACAGGAGTGGTGTGGAGTTGTTCCTCCCCAAGCTCCTTATGAAAGGATAGTTTGTCAATGAGTGGGCTGGCACTGAGGAAGTACAAAATCATCGAAGTGTTGAAGGCGGGATGGCGTGAGATGATCTCCGCAGCATGTTTCTCTCATCAGAATGACTCTTTTGAGATGCGAATAGACCAAACACATTTTCCACATCCCGTATGAATTAAAGATCAAAATGCCCCAAAGTTAAACTTGTAGGTATTTTTTTTCTCTCTCTCTCCCCCAGCAAATAGCAGCCAAATGTGCTGTCACCTTTTCAGGAGTGGTTAGCGTCGCTGACAGTCAAGGCTATCATTTCTAATACTGCTCAATGTCCTTTGCAGCCGCTCGGCAGCGGTTTGAATACATTAGCGGGAGAAACGATAATTTGTCCAGTCACATCAGCAGAGCAGAGATTTGGGCTTGAGTCCAGACTGAGTAGATATCTCAGACAGCTGACAGACACAGCATGGGGTGGATGGAGTGACCAACACTGTGCAGTCACCTTAGCATGCAAAACGCTGCTGAGAGCAGCTCACCTTGAACCAAAAGCATCAACTGCAGAAGGAAAATGTTGAAATATGGGATACAATGTAAACAAAGGGTTGGTTGGTTAAGAGATATATTTAGTTTCCTTGGGATGACCAATACTGCAACTTAGTGAGGGAAGCAGGTTGCCTCAGGTTGGACAGTGGGCACCATAGAGACAAACAAGAAGTGAGGGGATACAACACACAACAAATGTTCCTAGCTGGACCCAAAATACGGATTCTGTAGTTACTGTATGTATATGGTAGGTTGCCATGGCACATTTTGGATATCCTTAATAAAACAAATTATAACTAATTATTGACTGTCAAAGTGTGCATTGTATGAAGAAATTTTAACTTTAATGGAAAACATGCATATAGAGTTGTTAAGCTGATACTTGTAAAATACTGATACAAAAAGATCAAAAAGATGTTAAAGATCTCCAAAAACACTGAAACTGTTCCTATTTATTTATTTATTCTATTAATCCCAGAGAGTGATCATATGATCATCTGCAGTGAGGCCAGAAACACTGGAACCTGTGGAAACAGGAATGTGACGTTCTGTTGAATGACGTGGTTCATCAGCACAAAAACAGAACTTGGCTAGAAGTAAATTATGCACACAAAGTACAAGTGAGCTTGCGAGTTAACTAGCAAGCTGGCTAGCTAATTAAGTAGCTATCATTTTCCAGCTGCTTTATTAGAAAGTTCACACTGGGTCTCTCATGAAGTCCCAAAAGGACCTGATATTCCTGTCGCCGGAGCCTGTACTAGCACTTACATCAGATGATGTTCAACTTGTGAAGCTTTTTTGATGTTTTTACGGCTATCTGCAAGAAACCCTGTTGTCTAAACATCTCAGAAGTTTGAAGTTGACCTCAAGGAGAAGTGAGTGAAACAGCAATCATTTAATAATGGGATAACAGTGTCCATTTTCAGAATGCTTTCACAAAACTACACAAATGACACGGCTCCCCATAATGCAGCAACAGGAAGGTGTGTGGAGAGGGGGTTTCAGGTGATGTTTTTTACTCTTTGACGAGAAGCTCTAATGAGCTTAAGGAAGGTGATGTTGGTTTTTCAATATTTTTTACCAGAGTGAGACATCTCATTGACTACTTGCCATATTCTAATGGTGTTTTGGGTGAAAATTCTGGGAAATTTTGGTTGCCTCTTACCTTTTTGCTTAGCTCCATAAACAGGTTGAAAATCCCCCACAATCAACACTTTGGTCTGGGACAGTTTCGTGACCTCATTGCATGGTTACCATGAAATTTGATTTGGACAATCATAGGTAAATTCTGTTTGTGGGTGTGAAATGAGATAGGGCTTGAAATCTAGTGCACTGAAACTAAACAAGACAAAGACAAAAACTAACCTAGAGAAATATATGAGAAAAGTTCCAAAATAACAAAGCTGTCACGCCATTGTTCTTTTCAGTACTTTAATTTTGTGGGGTGCAAGGAATACTTCAGCCTCTTGGGGCTGCTAACGGGGCTTTAGCCTTTCAGACTTTAATCTTGCTGGAAAGACACAATGGTGGTTACGCTACAGCCTACGCCCTCATGTGAAGATAGTAACCACCCCCAGGAAGCACCAGAGGGGTCATTTTCCAGAGCAGAGTCATTGGCTCAGACAGCCTGAGCTTTCATCCCAAACAGACCGAGTCTTTGTGGAATCTACAGTTGAGAGAAACCTCAGTCAGTCTCTGGAGCCGGGGAGACAGAGAGAAGAGTAAGCCTAGCTTCCATTCCCTGGGAGAATTCAGACCAGAGGAATGTGCTTTCTCTTCATCTCCAGTTCTCATAGTAAATCATGTCGCTTAAAAAAATAGACCTGATGATTTTTGGGCTGTTTTTTCTTTGGCTGCCCATTCGGGGGTTTTGACTCTCCCAGCATGTCGTCAAGGGTTTTTTTCTTTTTGTCCCACTCAGCTCTCCTCACCTCAGAGGGCAAGGATTAGTTACACAGACCTTTTACAGGCCCAGCCCTGAACATGTAATATTTCATCCAGTGAAGTGGGTTTGGAGCCTGGATCAGGTGCTGCTGACTGTAAGGGTTTAATCTCTGAGCCAAACAAACGATGACAAATGTTGATATTCTGACTACCTTGAAGCTCACACAGTAGGTTCTAACTTAAGTCCAATGTACCCCAAGATCAGTGAAACTGCTCACTGGAAAAGAAACTGTGCACCACAGAGAAGGAATCATTTGTCTTCCCAAAAATGACCTTCCTGCTGAGCAGCATTTGACGGAAAGCATTGCTCACAACAACAAAAAAGGAATTTATTCCCATCTGGAGCTGGCGTGAAAGTTTGCATGTGTGTGTGTGTGTGTGTGTGTGTGTGTGTGTGTGTGTGTGTGTGTGTGTGTGTGTGTGTGTGTGTGTGTGTGTGTGTGTGTGTGTGTGTGTGTGTGTGTGATTCACCATGACTACACTAGCAATGCAGGGTCACTGTGTTTTTGGCTATATGTGCAAACCTTGAGGTCTATTCACTGTAAAAGACTATTGTAATTTTTTGCAATGGTTGTGTGTTTTTTTTGTATTGTGTATGCATGCATGTTCTGTAAAACATGAAAAACAAATCAATGTACAACCCTTTTTTGTTTTATGAAAAAATGGAATACATTTATATGAAATTAAAGGGAAATTTGTTATTTTATCAAAAAGGAATGAGCATAAGAATAGGCCTTTCTTAGTCTTCTTAATGAAGCAACACAGAAGACTGAGGTCAGTCAATTAAAACACTTAATGTCAAGAAAAGATTGTGGTTACAACTAAAGAAAAGGGATGTGGACTGTGTGACAGTCAGATGTGCTACCTGTCCATCAACGTCCGCACCCATACTTTTAGTGTCACTACATATAGGATGCATAACTTTCTGTTCTTAGCACTGAAGGTTGGCACTTGATGTAAATGATAAGGTACATAATCAACATGACAATGCACAAACCCTGGTTTATAAAGAAACAGTAGTCCAGCTTGGTGTGGAAGAACTTGGCTAGCCTCAACAGACTCCTGGACTGGGTTGCACCCAATCTTCATAATGCCTTAATTGAAATTCAGTGTAAAATGCTTCCTAAGTTCTTAGTAACAACTAGTTTTAATTTTGGGGATCCTTGAATTTAGAGGATCCAAAATCAGGTAGCTGAAATCATAAGAGTGAAGACTGCCGCAGCAGTATGTTATTTCCCATGGTGTCGTAATCACATGTTCAACCATGACATATAGAATGAGTGTATGCTTTTGGCTGTGTGGTGTGAGTTCTCCTGTAAACAAATACTACATACAACATGCAGCATATCACAGTTGGAGGCAAACACTAACGCATGTGTGTGGGGTAAGTGCCAGTGTATACATTAATCCGGAATAATTCAATACGACAAACACCTAATTTCACTGCTCAGAGTGAGGCTTGACAGCTTAGCCACCCAATTAGTTTCACCCACAATTCTGCAGTGCCACCGCACCCACCCTCAGGGTTGCCATGGTGGCCTGTTGTCCGACAACATGTGGAGCCATTCTAGGGGCCCCGGCGCTCTCTCCCTGTGCCCTTGGAAGCTCACGCTGTCCCTCGTGCTGGTTTCAATTCCATAACCTTTCAGATCACAGCGTAATGAGTCAAAATGGCTCGCACATGCACGTTATGCCCCGACGAATCATTTTTCCACCGGGCCAATTTCTCTCCCATGATTAAATCTTTTTTTCCTACATGACTCAGAGCAGAGAGCCGGGGCGGGGCGGAGGTTTGGAGCATGTTGTGTGTGTCTTTAGGGAGTCAAGTGTGTGCAGTGGGGAGTCAAGTGTGTGTGTATGTATAGTAGTCTGTTGAATGACAAAGGTTGACAGTAACTGTACATTTACCTGAAGTTAAAAAACAGTAAATTACCGTGTTGCAAAATTCCTTCTTTCAGTCCTTGTTTCCTTTCTTTTCTGTATACTCTTTTCTTGCTTTCCACAATTGATTTAAAATATGAAATTCAATGTAGACTTGAGTCAAACAAGCTTCATCAAACATCAATGTTACATTTTATTTCTCATCAGAAGTGCGTCACCTTTACGTTCTGACATGGGCTTACTCAAAATATAAGAAGAATTTCTTAAGAACACTGACCTTTCTTCGAGTTTTGTTATTTTATATAAAATAACTGGATATGCTTACCTGTTGATGTCTGTGGTCACTCCTTCAAATAATATTACAAAATGTCACAGACTCTTGATAAACTTGATATTTATAATATCATAATGATAATAGTTTTTCCTAGTGTGTTTCCTTGTCTAGTTACTTGTATTTTTGTTTCCCCATCATTGTGATAGTCAGCCCCACCCTAATGTATTTCACCTGTGCTCAATTATCCCTACCTTCCTTGTGTATATGAGACTTGGTCTATGCCTTTGTCCTTGTCAGTTTGTCATGCTCAGCTCCGTCTCAGCTTTTCTTGAGTTTTAGCCCTTTGGAGGGCTTTGGATTTTCTTTGTTCCCTGTGTTGAGTGAGTTTTTGGTTTTCACATTTTTGCTTCTGCCTTTGGTTCTTATTATATTTTGGACTCAGCACGCTTTGACAGAAAAGCACTCACAGTTCAGTATATCCAAACAAAGGCCATGAACTGTGATGAGGAAGTCACTAGTAGATGTTATTTAGACTTATTTAAGTAAAGTTTTAAGGAAACGTCTTTGTAGTGGAGTAATTTTTCTGTGGTATAGTAATACTTATTGAGCATGTAAAGCTGTGTCTGTGTATATATATGTATAGTTGGCCTGGCTTTGAGTGTGATGTGATGTATTCATGAGAAGGAGGGCAGAGAAAAAGGCTCCGCTGCTGGAGCCATTAGCCTCTCCAGTAAATCTGTTGGGACCTGGAGAGTTGGCCCTTCGGCGGCAGGTATTTCCTGTCTCTTGATCTTGGGAGGCAGAGCTCATTTCTGCCGGTGGGGGTTCGGCCTTCATAATAAGTTTGCAGTTTGATGCCAACAGTTTATTATTCAATTTCATTTTGTTGAGCCTGGTGTGTGTGTGTGTGTGTGTAAGTGTGAGTGTGAGCGAATGTCCTTTATACTGTGAGAGCATGCAGTCCACTCGCCAACTGCTGTAATTGGAGGATTCTGTAAAACTCCACGTTATAATCATTGGCAAGGATTTAGATGTTTACTGCCAATTTTAAAAATAAATTATCCTAACAATTTTCCCTCATTACAACTACAGTATAATAGAATATGGTTATCATAGGCCAAAATACTTTATTAAAGCTCCACTAATCTAATTTTTATATTACCAATTAATAAAATTCGACACCAGCTCTCCAGCTCTGTATGCAGCCTTTTAGCCTCTTTTAGAGCCTCATTTTGCAGCACTTTTTCTGTCAGGTTCAGTCCCAGTCTCCCCAACAGCAGCAGGTAGCTGTTTGCAGCATTAATTAAACATGATCTGATAAAGCCATTGTGCAGCAAACAGAAAAACAAAGTGACAGACCAGCTGGCAAAGTGAGGGGAGCATCGAGTAGCTGAAGATAGTTATTGAGAGTTATTCTTCTCAGGAGTTGGTGGGGACAAACTAGAGAGTGAATACTGTCGTAGATGCATCGGGTACACACAAAAACTTGTTTTATGATTGCTTTGGTATAAAGTAGTTCTAATGGAAGTTGCTTCAAATGGTCTCTGCATTGTCCAGAATAACTAGACTGTTTTTTGATTTTTGATTTTTCAAAGTTAGCAGCACAAGCAAAAATCTCATCTAATGCAACACAGTGAACTAAGAACAAAACTATCTTCTGGGTAAGATGCCAATGAAATTAATTAGTCACAAAAATTGGATTTTAAAATCCAGAACCTTTTAATGGCGTGGTCGAATAACATGGAGAATATATTAATTGGAGCATCGAAATATAGTTCTGGAAGAGCATTAAAGTCATGCTGGCAGTTGGCTGATTGGGCTCATCTGCTTCATTTGTGCTTTCCGATCAGGGGCACAGTCATCATCTGTTTGGCCATCACCTTTGTAGTAACATCCAGTCACGTTAATTCACATGTACAGCATGACGACTGTTACTGTGCAAGCACCTTCACCTCATCTTGTATCTTAAGTATTGTTCTTTAGAGTTGCTCATGACTTCCAAAAGTTTTATAGACAGCCATTGTGAAAATGATTCAGTGTTTTCTGTTCTGCCACTTCTTAGGTTGAGTGTGAGACATTTGGTTGTTTTTAGGCAACAAAAGCTACTTGGTTCAGGTTGGGGAAAGATCATGGTTTAGGTTAGAAAAGCTAATTAGGTAGGGCTGAGGAACCATTGTCGTCATGGTTAAAAGAACTGCTTTCTTAAGGTTAAGGAAAGACTGCGGTCAGTTTGACCACATAATTGACTGTGGTCAATTATAAGGAATCAGTGTAGAATTTCAGTAGGAAACTGGACACAAACAGCACTCTCAGGTTGAACAGAACTATAACAGTTTCTTTTCCTGTGAGACACATGGGATGTCTTAGGCATTTTGGAAAAGGACCAGTGCTTTTGTTTTTTTCTGTTGAGAACAGTTCCTGATGCTTCAGCAGGAAAGAGGAAGAGACAGTGAACGCCTTTCTCAGTCAGAAATGACTCCTCACTCTCTTCCTCCCACACAGGAAAGGACAGCAGCATCTTTAAGGCTTCTCGTGTGTGGTGTGTATTTTTTTCCTCCCCTGGTTTTAAGCCACTCGAAGCTCCTCAACCTCAAGCAGGGTGTTTGCATTTTCAGGAAAACAGGATGTGAACTTTTAAGACCACACTAAAGGAGTTTATGATGGAAGGAGACATTGTTTAGTTGTGTTCCTGGGCTTGTATACAAGGGGAACATTGAAACACCCCGGCGGTTTAAGATGTGAGGGGGGAAATTTATTGGGCTCACATGGGCGACAGTTTTAGTCAAACCTAATAGTAATTTGCCTCTCATATGGGCTGACTGTTCCTGGAGGAAGGAGGATAGTTAGAAGTAATTTGGGTATAACTGAGATGATGAGTGATGTTAATTGTGACACTAATGATGAAGTAAAAACATGCATCAAAGTGTTTCACAGCTGACATCATATAATTTTAGTGATGTGGGGAGGAAATACCTTTCTTTGGCTTTTTAAAATCACAGTTTACTTCTTGAAGCAGTCACAAAAGCTTTATTTGTTTTTTAAGTTACACATAAGAGAGAATTAAACAAAAATGCACTGCTGTTGAAAGGGGAATGTGAAGGAGAATCATAAAAACCTAATGGGTTTAGTAAAGTAAGAGGTCATTCATGTGGCAAACAACACAATGTGCTTCACAGCACAATGAGACAATGAAAACATGGAGGAACTACACCTAAACAAAAATAACAAAAACAAAAAACCCTCACCCTCACACATGGTCTGTTAAACCTGGAGACATTAGGAGATGTAAACTATAGCCATAAAAGGATGCACATGATCAGCAACAATACTCACATAGGCCCTGGCATTGATTGGTATTAGGGAGCCCAGTGTGCCAACAATACCACCCTTACACCTCTACCACCATCCTGGACTGCTCACGCACGACTTTTTGGGTCCAATGATTCATGCTGTTGATGCCAAATTCTGACCCTAGTATCTGTGAGCCTCATCAGAAAAATGTTGTGCATCCTGAGATGCTTTTCAGCTGCTACCACAGTTTTAAAGAGTGTTTAGCTGAGTAACTGAGCTCCAAGCAGTCTAGCCATTCTCCTCTGAACAGAGTCATGATCCAGGTAATTGAATAACTGAATAAGTTCCACTTTGGAACAGACTAACCTGTAGGTGTTGACTGGATATATGTTCTGTTTTATTATTCTTTATCCTAATTTAATGAAAATTTAATGAAACATGTGAGCACCTGTCCTCATCCCATTGTCATCATGCAAAGTGCAAACAACATTAGTGTGGATTAATTCTCTTGCATGCCTTGGGTAAGTGAAAGCTTGAACAGTGGGTCTGTATCTGTGCAGAGTGAGACTCTGTCACACTTACAGTCTCAATCATCACAGTATTTATGGTGTGAGGAAATTCACTGCCATGTGTACAGGAGCCAAGACTTAAACCTGAACCTGATGTGAGCTGAATGATCCTGACCTGAGATGGCGGCTCACAGCTCAATGGCAAAAAAAAACAACTTTGAGAAACCCACCACTATCCCATCATTCTCTTTGGTGTTTGGAGGGGGAGCCAGAAGGGAACAGACGGGGAGGAGGAGGTGGAGGGGTGTGGGGGATTGGGCTGGAGAGCAATCCTACTAATTTGAAGCAAGTTGGCCGATTTTATGAACTAAGCTGTGAAATATGACTTTAATAATGGCTGCAAATGGCAGCACTAGAGTCTGGGGGCATGGGAGGGAGAGGAGTATGGCGGGAATATAAAGTGTGGAAAATAAAGAAGTCAGAATTCCAACACTGGGATCAACACCAGCTCACCGCTTGCCTCCCTCTGCCTCCGCCGCCACCCTGGCAAAGCCCACGAGCTAATGAAATGTGAAAATACTTGTGGGTGCGGCAACTATGGGCTCAGCGAAATCCAGCTCCATAAACTGATGATTAAATCGATGTCCCTGTGGTGGGGGCTTAATTCTGCATAGACGCTCCACTTTGCTTTGGCGGCATGTGGGGTGAAACTTTTGGCTTCACAGAAAGAGGAACAGACTGAGACAACCGACGCCTGATGAGATGTTTAACGGGTACTGCAATACGATTTAATGGGGCACCGCGGCACCACCCTGGCTTCACCCCTGCCCTGTGGTAGGAGTTTTAAAACCATGATGCTCATGTTTGGACTCTCTTTTTATAGCTTTGTTCGCCTATATTTAGAAAGTGCAAACTGAATATAATGATTCTGCAAAAGTTGTACAAACAAGCACTTAATCAACTCAGCCAGTGTTCTTGTTTGGAGCCTAAATGCTGGAGTAATATGGGGGCATTTATCAACATTACAGCAGAGACACCTCCCTGACAACATAAAAAGCACATGTTGGGAAAGTCCCTCTTTCAGCACAGCCTCATGATCCTCCTCTTCCTGTAGATGGGATTGCTGTTTGTGTGCGCACACACAAACACATGTAGCCCACCACATTTGGTTCTCGATGGACAGTGCGCACACATTTCCCTATGAGAAATGAGAAATTAATGACTGCACTGCCACGGGCTGCTCCAATCGACCGAGCAATCCTGGGAAAGAGTTAAGGGATGTTGTTCATTGTCACATGACATTAGGAGCACGGACAGAAAGCCCCCCCCCCTTCTGAACTACCTCCTCCCTCCACCCCCCCCCCCCCCAAAAAACCCCAGCCCCCATGTGCACATCTTGCCTGCAGATGTGGCGAAACCGCAAACACTTCAAAGTGCCTCCCTTCAGACCAACAGCGTACCCTGACGCCAACTGTAAATGTCCTGGACACAGTGCACGGAAAATATTAAACCCCCCTAATTTGCAGTGAACAGCCAGGCTGAACCGGGCAGGCAGGAGGGCGGGTAGGGAAGCAGACATCTAAAAAGGCCTCCAAAAACACTTAATGACTCATCATTCTGCTGCGCAACAAGGGAGAGTCATCTCTGCTGTCTGTCTATTGGCAAGAAACACAGGAATGCTGCGGCTTCTGCTGCCACTGCTGCCGCCACGGCCGGACACATCTGCAGCCCACTCATTGCCATGTCAGATGCTTACCTGGCATCTCATGGAGGTGTGTCATCAAAACATCTCCCCTCTGAGTCAGAAATGAAAGAGTGCCAATAGAAAAAGAGGTGTAAGCAGGAAAGGAAAAGGCCTTTTGCTGTGATTGATGTTCATCTGATTGTGTTTGGAGAGAAAAGGTCTTAAGGCCTCTTTTCGGTCAACTTGGTTAAGATAATGATGTCATTGGCCTGGGCCCCTAAAGAGCTCCATCTCACAGAAAAAAATTGTTATTTTAAATGCTATGTCTTTTTTCTGTTTTTAGAAGTTTTCACCGTTATTCTTATTGGTTATGATAACATTCTACATTTTAACTCTACAGGAGACACAGCTTTATAGCATACACATGATCCAAATTCAATCATTTAAACCACTAATTTCAATTTCAAATGGAAGTGGACTTCAAGAATATTACCCAAACATTACCTACCACAGTGTGGAATGCAGTCAGTGACTTCAGAGGAAATGTTCATGATAAATGCTTTGGATATGTTGATTATATTGCACTAACTCATTAATGCTGCATCCTTTTTTTAATTACTCTGAAGCTGATGACTAAAATCTTCCTGACAGTCTGTAGTCGACAGCTAGAAACAACTCAAATAACACCAAGGGTGTAAAACGTAAATAAATAAATAAGTCGTAAGCATTGAGCAATATCTAAGTGTGAGGGTGTGTTTGTGAAATCATCTGTGGCAGCACATGTGCTTGCTCTCATGCTTGCGTAGGGCTCATACGTGGGATTGCGTGCCTGCACAGACCTCTGCGTGCCGTGTGATCACTAAACTCTGCGCTGCCTCAACAGCGCAGCTTGCTGCCGTTTCTCATGGAAGATGAAATGGGCTGCTCGCTATCCCGGAGGGGTTGCTGGGAAGGGTTTGAAAAATGAGGGGGGTGGGGGGAGTGCAGAACATGGCAACATCTTCTCTGATTCCACATCCCAGGGAACTTTGACCTCCAGCAGAGAAACCAAAATAAAAAATCCCCTTCTCGTGGCCAAGCCAGCACAACAGGAAGATGGGGTCGTGGAGGCGAGGTGGAGGGGGGGAGAACAATGAAGCCTCTCTCTTTCTCTCTCTCTGGCTCCAGATGGGTGCTTTTTTGACAGCTCAAAGGCTTTTGTTCGGTAAAAATAAGGGGGCATTGATGTGTGCTTTACAAGGTTGCCAGACATTGTAGGTTTCTTGTGATGATGCACCGAACCCGCAGTTTAATATCACAGAGTGGAAGATCCTCCACCACAGGCGAGATGTGGCCAGGAACAAAACTCCAACTGGTGTGATGTATTACCACTCTGCTGGATTTTCATTCCGGTTAATATGCAGACATAGCCAACTCTTGCACTTCAGGTGCACCAATCATGTTAGCAAGCAAATGTACATGGAGACACTGCATGCATGCATTTACTTGACAGCAGAGTTGGCCTGATGTGTAAAAGTACAAAGCTGCTGCCTGGGGCTCCTCAGCCACCCAGGGCCCTCAAAAAATAGTTCATTTTAAAGGTGGGCTAAAAAGGTGGGTTGTTCTAGTTCTGGGATCTTGGAACTATACTGAGTCATATTTGACTGACATAATTAGAGATGTGCCATTCAAAGTTTTGGGATGCGGGGAGCTATAACAAAGTTTAGGATCATAGCAAATGACACATTTGGGTTTGCTGTGACTGATTTGGGAATTTGGGATCGCTACAAAAAAACAACATTGTGAGTCATTTTAAGAACTGACAATTGAATGAAAGTTATAATTTCTGTGTATTTTTGCTGTTGTTTGTTTTGCACTTCCCAGTCTGCGCACATCTTGTCACAGAGTTTGGATGGGGTGGCATATCAGATCCTTTTTAGGGCCTCAAAATGGCTTGGGCCAGCCTCTTGTGAGTGTGTGTGCACTCCTGTGGGTTAAATGTATCGACGTGTGCGTGTGTGGCAGTTGTCCAGTAGTTGGATGGATGAGGTGTGATGCTGGCTTTATTCTCCCATGACAGAGGAGCAGCCAAAGCGCAGGGCTGTGACTCGCATGTCTCTGTCTCACATGATTCCTCACCCTGACTGACGGAGTGGAGGAGGCAAATGGTGACTTAACCTCATTATGGCTCAAAAAACCCTACTATGTGGATTTGTTTTCAATTATCGTCTAATTTGGAATCCTCCCCCTGCTGCACACACACGCACATAATAATCCACACTTTTCACATACTGGATAAAAAATGTCTGTGTGTGTTACTCTAAGCATAAATAGTTTATGTCAGAAAGGGGATTCAGATCTGATTATGGGTTCACGGGTTCAGAGCATGTGTACATGCATGTGTATGTGTTTGTATTTGAGTGTGTGTGCTCATGTCATGACCTTGGACACTGCTTAGGCAACAGATTCTCCATTTATAAAATCAAAGTGGATCCATGTGTTTTTGCTTTCAATTCGTCCTCATAAAGCAGATCACACGTTGGTCTCACGGAGGATGCTGTAATCTCTGTTGCAAGTCATTCTTCCTGTGATGGCTTAATGTCTGTGTGTGTGTCTGCTTTCATTAAGGTAAATTCTTGTTGTAATCTGCCTTGTGTGGACCACAGGCTAGTCAACTTGTACCTACATAGCTCAGCTGTAGAGGTGGCAGTGGTAGGAAATTGTTTCTCTTCACCATAATTCAGGCCATGCTTACGCACAGTAACAGATGGGAATGTTAACAGGTGTAGTAGTTTAGAGTAATAATCACTTCAATCATGGAGACCTTGTGTGTGCCTTCAGCATATGTGTGTGTTTGTTTTTGTAAGTGTGTTAAGAGGAGCAGTAATTAGCTTCTTCATCATGAAGGACATGAAAAAAGATGTTTCTGAAAGTCATGATTTATGTCTGTCCTTATGTTACTTGCTTTTTTTGCCCCAACTGTCACACCTAAGGGGCCACTGTTCAAGGGCCTAAATGCCCTTTAAGTGCCCTGTAGTTCAACCTAGTGGCCATCTAATTGTCCATAGTCTCTTTCTCAGTTGTTCAAGTGTCCTCTTTATGGCCAAAATGCCCTCGTGCTGGGGTCAAGTGCCCACAGTGCCCCTCTTAATTAGCCACTTGAGAACTGACCCCCTTTGGAATGGCTTCAGTGTCCTATTGGTCTCCCCAACTATCCCCACAGCTAATTCCTAGTGCCCCCTTTGATACTGGATCAACCGTGTGACCTGCCCACCTAGTCTAGTGGCCCTGTGCCAAGTAAGACCCCAGTGCCAAACTTGATGGCTCATGTGGTACTTTGGTCAGCCAGTGCTACTTAAATAGACTAAGTGGCATTTTGATCTAGCTGTGTAACCCACTTTTTATCTCTACTACCCCTATAGTTAGCTCAAGAGCCCCATCGGATGGATACAGTCACCAAGTACCCCCTCTAATCGGCTTTAACTACTTATCTGTCCCCGTTGGTCCACTTGAATGCTACTATGTTCACAATCTCTGGTTGGCCCACATGCCACTATACCTATCTGGCCCTGTAGGGGCCAGTCATTAGAGACGGGCACTATGATTGGCTAAAGTGACGATCCACCAAGTGTCCCTCTGGTAAACTCAGATGCCTCAGAAGTTCCCCTGATCAGCCAAAATATCCCTTACAGGTACCCCTCAGGTGTTTATCCAGATGGAACCCTTGCCATATGTACATGAAAGGTGGCCCTTCTTCATTTTTGCTCTTGGTCCTCTGAGAGGCTGTGCACACCTATACACACTCACACACACACTCACACACACACACACACACACACACACATGCACACACAGTGATTGTCATCCATATCTATTACCAGCTCCATGACCATGGATTTGATTTCCAGCAATAAGACAGTACGTGTAATGACAGCATTAAGGCTTGTTCTGCATATATAGAGTTTCATGGAAAACGAAGACAGATGCTTCTCCCTCGCTGCTCTTACACGTCAACAGAAATAAGGCAAAAAAACACATTCCTGGTGGCCATGCTGGCTGCGTTTAGCCCTGTCTGTGTGTGTTCTGCTCCGGCACTTGAAGGGCCCAAAGAACAGGCAAGGCTGGAAGTCTTGACTCAAAGCCGAGGCTCCTTTCCATCGTCAGCCGGTAACGTGAGTAATGAGGTCTGTCAGACGCTGGCAGATGACTGATGTTTTCCACCGCAGACGAACCTCCCTGAGAGCTGACGGCCACATGCTAACGACAGATCCACTAACGCAAATGGTGGCTTATCGGACCGGCTCCTATAGACATTAAAGCTGATGAGATGATCGGCATGATATGGCCATTGCACTCTCAGCTCAAAGGTCACGACCTGGTGGAATAACGAGATTTGGTTCCGGGTGTTCTTTGGTTGACATTACAACACGAGGGAAAGAGAATGCCTTCAGGACAAGCAATGCACACCACAAGTTCACTAACACTAACACAGAGATTTGTGTCTGAAGTTCTTCAACAATTTCAACTCCCAACTGTCAAACCCAGTTGTAATATTGTTGTGTTAATGTGACTTGAGTGGGTTGTAATGGCAATTTGAATGAGAATGGGAATGAGAATGAAGTTCAAAGCTCTGAGGGAGCACAGTTGTATCTCTGAAAATTTCAGGGCAAGAAAGTGGGACTTGTTTTTGTCAAATGTCTTGGCAAGAGCAGGACTTCCACTCAATTTGCACAAACTTATACAAAATTTCATCAGTGTTTACCATTTATCATCAAGTTTCCAGCCATTAAATCATCTCTTGCACCTAGTGTTGCATCTCTCTCTTAAATGCACGGAGTATGGGATATGGGTTTTATCATAAAAAAAAGATTACTCAGCAAATGAAAATGAAAATTTTATGCTAGGAATTGGCCTGGAGTGAACATGGTTGCTTTGGCAAGCAGCTCTCCTGACTTGTTTCATGGTTTGTCATGATCCTATTGCAGTGAAGATGTTGTGACAGATTTTTTTCCCCTTCGGAGATGAAACTTTCAAATTTCATCTCTCATCCTGCTGTGACCCAAACTAACGATGGCTCGTTTTTATTTCCGTCATGTGGGAATCCGTCTGACACAGACTAATGGCTCATTTTCATCTGCAATATGAAAAATAATGACACTGCGGAACAAAAAGCAGACCCTTGGTATGAAAGCCGGGCATTGTCTCTGCAATGATTTGATTTTGAAAGACAGTTCAAGTTTTAGAAAATGAAAAAGAAAGAAATGGTGCTTCTTCGTTTGTTTTATGATGAGTGATTGTTTCCCTTGTTGAGACTGGTGGAAATTTAAAGAGAAGGAACCAAACAAACAAAAAGAGCATTAAAGACCCCTGCTTTACAGGACACACCCTTTGTGTTTCTAACACATTAAGGAAACCTTGAGGCCGCTTGTAAAATAAAACAACATCTTTCTGTCTTGGCCATAAAATGAAACAAGATTGGCTGCCTCCGTGAAAAAGCACACAGGCAGCACTTTTCTTGCTGTTTTCCTCTGAGAAGAATGATTGTAAATGTGTAATTAAATTAATAAAATAGTCCTGGGTAGTAAATCACTGCCCCTGAGGATGCCTGATTGCACTGCTGTGTGAGTGTTTGTGTGTATATGAATGCATGTTTTGCATGCAAGCGAGATGTATGTATGGGCTAGGTATGTGCAGGAGTGTGTTTGCTTACATGTGAGGATATCAAAAAACAAAATGGCAACACAAGCTTTAAATGTTCCCCAGTCCTGAGGGCAAGGTGCTCACACAGCCTTACCTCTGGCGGTTAGTTAAGCAAGCTGAGGTGGGGGTGGCGTGGCATTGGGTCTTTGGTACATGGTGCCAGTTTCTGCCATAATAAAGGCACTAAAAAGCTCCTCATTAAACTATTTTGGGCGCAGGGTTTTGGCATGGTGAGGTACTGAGGGTGGGGGTGGGTGGGGGGCACAAACGCTAAGGCAGAGGCATTGGCTGCCAGTGTTTCTGTGCCAGGGCACCTCTGTGTCACTGGTGGCTGCAGGGATGTAATCACAAACAGATGCTTATTAATGGGGCTCCAGGGGACCTGTGTGATGAGAGAACAGAGGCTGAAAGCGAGAGAGAGAGAGAGAGGGTAATGTTTGAGGGCTTAAAAGAGAAAAAGGTGTTCTTTATAAAACACTTACACTCATGCAGATAAATGTCAAAACTCATCTTTTTTGGTGAAGAGCCCCTATTGAAATACTGGTTTTGATCTTATTTTGTAATAGTTGAATATAGAAATCAAATAAGTGACTCAGGTCAAGCAGCATGAACAATATGCTGAACTTGTACATTTTGTATAAAGCCTTAGTCAAACATTTTGAATTTAGTATCTATATTTTATTTATTTATTATTACATTGTATTATATTCCCTTTTCTTTTTCACACATATATTTTTGGTGTTTTGTTTTGGTGATTCAGTCAATTGTTGATTTGATCCACATTAGTGTTGACAGAACCCATCCACTGTGGCACCATGATAATTCCTGAGACAGCACAAGGATCTTGAGAAATGTAGCATCCAGAGTGTTTGATTGACATAAATAATAAGTAAGGGTTGTGTAGCTCTGGTGGCCACTGTGGTGGAAAGCATAGTGTTATGTAGTGTTTGAGGTGCCTGATGATGATTATGCTGATGATGATGATAGGAAAGAAAGTGGGCACAATCCGGGGCAGCCCTGCCAGCCTCCCCATAGCAACCCCTGGTGTTTACATTAAATGTGGGGCATATAACTGCACTGTGGCTCTGATGTGGTGCAGTGGTAATCATGTCACCGAGAGACAAGAGACAGAGACAGACAGACAGAGGGAGAGAGGGAGAAGCTCTTTGAGAAATGATCAACACAAACAAACGCGCTGATGAAAGGGATTAAAACGCCTCATTTCACGAATAAATTTAGACGGGTGTTAAGAAGAACTGCTGCGGTGGCGACAGCAGATACATTTATGAGACTGTAACTCAAATCAAATAAACAAATGGCAAAAATCAAATTATTTGTCTGTTGTGCATGACGGCTGCTCCATATGAACATTATGTTATTATAGATAAGCTGTAAAATATTTGTTTATAATAATCAGACAGCACTTTAATTTTTTTTGGGAGAAAATCACCATATATCTTAAAACTATAGCATAATACCACCAAAAGCTTCCTATAAGTAGAAATTTAAACACAAAACCAACTTAACAGTAACCTCCACTTTTATTCTGTAGCTGTGTTTTTTATCTGACCTTTTGCACAAATAATTTCTTTTTGGCAGCATCCAATATGTGCTCCGCTGAATACATATCAACAAGGAATTGACCACTGTAATTACATGATATTAATAGTCTATGATAACATAACACACTTAAGTGCACATGTTTGTTCTGTGCCTCATAAATGCATGTTAATATTTCCAATTCATGTGTGATGTTCTGTTCTGTCTGTATCAGAGTGATATCAACACATGAGAAAACCTTGTTGTGCTCACTTTTATTAGTGTATGTTTTGCGTGCACCAGTATGAGTTTGTGTGAATGTTTCTGATCTTTGTGACTGGTTCCCATGGTATCAGACCACCATGTTCCCAGTCCCCCAGTATCAGCTGGCCTGTTGTGGTTTGATGATGCAGCTCAGGAATCTGTCACCCGGAGCAAAATGCATCGTGATGTTTTAAAATCAGGCCCACAAAATATGGAGGTGGTTTCTGAGGGGGAAAAGCTTGGCGACTCTGTCCCTGGATTTGATTAATTTTGTGTTTGTGGGAGGATATCTCGATCAGTGTGAGTGTGTATGTGTTTGTGTGTGTGTTGCCATGTGTGAGAGTTGCACCCCTTCAGTTTACCATCTCCTCAGATACCCTTTTCTGGTTTTGTTCAGCAAGTAGCCGAGGTGGAAGATGTTTTTCTTTATGCGAGCTAAAAGAGGCAACATGATATTATCGCAGAAAAAATGCTTTCAGTGTTCTGTTACATTTAAAGTACATCCATTTGGCACAGGCTTTCAGCCATTGTAACTTACATTTTTTTCATATCCTGTGAAAATGTCACTGAATGTGAGGACAGTTTGGCAATGTGGGGACAGTTTCATAGAAAACATCATTTTGGAAAGTGAAGGCCGTTTTTCTGTTTTTGTAATGACATTTTTTAAACATAAAGACAGCCTGGCTAGTTTTAGAAATGACATTTTATGAGAATAAGAACAATTTTCCTGGGAAAATAAGGACAGGAAAGACAGCATGCCTTTGTTTCTGAGGACATTTGGGGAAAGTGATTTTTAGTAAACAGAGTATTTGTTTGGAAACAAGCGGATATTCTGGAAAATAAGCACATTTTTAGGATATAACGAGGAAAGGAATGATTATTTTGTCAATTTCTCACTGCTCCAAAGAGTCTGGGTTCGGATTAGATTTAAGGTTAGTGCTGAGAGAATGAATTATGTGTGTGACGGTGGCTGTGGTTTTGGTCACGATGGTGTTAGGGTTTGAGAGTTCATCACCATCAAAAGTTTTGTTCTTTGGATTCAGTTCATGACATCTCATAATCGTTGATTCATTTTTCAAAACAAGTTAAAGCACTTTCAAATCACAACAGATGTTTTGAGAGATCTGTAAAAGCTGTTTACAGGAATCCTCTCCATGTATCTATTTGGAGCTCTCTTTAAAGTGTATGACCTCTTGTTTCAATCCACATGTGTGTTGTTTTTTATCTCATATCCAGTGATCCTAATAAAACTTGATTTTGAAAATAATCAGATCAGTTTTATGTAATTGTTTATAAGGAACATAAAAAGGCTTAACAAGGAAAGGTCATAAATTAGCGTAATTATTACAGCTTTTTTTGTTTGGAACAATGAGTCATTATTGCTTTGCATATCCACAAACACGACACATACTTGGATTTAATGTGATTAACGCACTGCAGTGCAGCCTAAACTGAGGCTTGGCCTTTTGTCTGCCATAAATCTCTATACTCTACGCTCAGCAGGGGCTCTGTACCTCCAGCACTGCCAGAAAAAAATCCCACATTCATGACTCCTGTTCTTTTTGTTTCCCCTTGTAATGAAATCAGGTAATAAGGGCGTGGTAAATGAGCTGCCTGTATGCAGCAAAAAACTACCAGAAACTCCAGGGGAGATGGGGCACCACTGTTCATGGTGTACCTATGCCAGAGGCTGCTAATAGGCATTCTCTCCCTCTCCCCTTCCTTGATTGAGAGCAGATGTGTGTGTGTTACACTCTGGGAAATGGCTGAGATGAGAGACGGCGAGGCCGCCAGAGCCACAGTAAATTCGTGGAATGGCTAATGAATAAAACAACAGCGGATTAAATGTGCCATAGCTAAAAATAATTTGATTAAGAATCCAACTCGGTGTCCAAATTGTTCGAGGCCATGCTGGAGACAGCTGTATCTTTATTTGAGCTCTGATGTACAAGACCACATTTTCCCTCCTAATGAGCTTCCACTAGACGTCGATCGAGGCCTTTTTATGGGGATTTCTGGGCAGCGTTTGAGACCCGATGAATCAGTTGTCATCACATGTGATTGCCTGTTTAAAAAAGTCCCAAACTTTCTGACTCTGTTTAGTCAGGTTCAGCCAGGGTAAACCCGATGTCAAAACACTGCTCGGTTCAGCAAATAACCTGCTTGTATCAGCAAGTGTCTCCAGCACCCTGTCATTTTTATTAATCAGATATCAGATATGGGTGTGCTCAGTGTTGGGCTTAATAACTGCAGGCCACACACCCAAATGTGCAAATATGTAAATATAAGAAATAAATACGTTTTATGAATTAATAATAACAGCCCAACAGTTTGGGGTCTACATATAGTAGTGGCTTTCCTTATAAGAGTATTTGTGGTTTGTGGGTTTTGTTTGCTGGTATTTAAGTGTGCAGAGGAGTCAAAAGAGAGATCATATTTGTACCTTGTTCGGGGGATCCATGATGGATGAGGGATCTGTGTGGCTCAGATGGGCTCTGATGCACCCCCATATTTCCACTGCAAGTACTTACCTTGTGTCCTTTTAATGTCGTCCTCTCGTCTTCATCTCAGCACAAATGGCAGGCTGACTCCATTGCTGACCTTAGCTTTTTGCTGGGGCTTACAGCTGGACATGGAACTGAAGGGCCCGTTGAAAGCCTGAACGCTGTCCAAAGAGATCACCGGTGCGTACAAAAGGGCCCGCACACCGAACGGGCTGGCAGGAGAAATGGAGCTGGGAGGCAGGTGAAACAGGGAGGCATTGTCTGGTCCTGTTTCTCCTCCTTACAGGTGGGACTCCTCAGAGTCTTGAGCACAGACCTCTGTTCAGATGGACCAGGGACACTTTCCAAGAACATTAAGAGGGTTTGGCGTTAGGTCGGCAGGACACAGACCAAGAGCCAAAATGGTAATGATGGTAGAGGAGCTCAGGTAAGTCCTTGTTGTGAAGTTTGATAGCCTGAAGCTTTAGCTGAATTAATTAAGGTCATTTGCAGTTTTGTGTCAATTTTAAACTTTTCAACACCAAATATGTTTAAGAATCAATAGAGATTATTTTATATTGTAATCAAAATTCTTTAAACTTTTACCATGCTGGTCTGAAACACTCAAATCCCTTTTATATGAAACAAATTTTAACCAAGTATGACATGTAACATTTCTATAAATCTGCCAAAACAGCACAAGTCTTAACTGTCAGATTAATGTTGACTACAACAACTACAGAGTTTTAAACTGGGATATGAAATGCCCGGATCATTCACCACAGTATAATAAATTTTATAACCAATCATCATCTCTTACACATCTAATGTCAGGTCATGTAATGTTATTCCTTTGCAGTTTGTGTACACCTACAGTAAAAATCAGACTTTGCCTCTGATACAACTTCCTTCTTATATTCTCAATATATGAATGTCCAGCAAAACTCTACATATGGCATGTGAGCAAACAGAAATTCATTGTTTTCTCATGAAGTGTCAGACAGTATGAAATCGGCAACAGAATGAGGTAAATGTTATAAAATAAGATCATAAAAGAGTGAGAATGAGGCATGAGTGTTTCTCTGCTCATTAAGGCTTCAACAACAACAGTAAGATTTAAAAAAAAAAATCATTGATGCAGCCTGTAGAGGAGATCAGAAAACAGCTTATGCGTTTTAAGTTATGAGCCCCTTATTGTAATGATCCTGTCACGTCTGACGAGGCCACAACAAATGCTCACTTAATGGAGACCTATGTTTAAATAAAAAGCCATTATAAACTTAGTAATGGATAAATGAAGCCAGCATTGTTATATATTATGTGTCAGAAGATGGCTGTATATTGTCAAACATTGGTCATAAAGCCTTTTTCTGACATTAAAGTTCCCTAAATAAGGCTTCACAAGCTTAAAAATATCATTATGAGTCCTGATGAAAGACTACAAGGAGAAAACAGAACCAGATCCAGAAGATAAAGCATAGCACTTGACTTTCTAGAGAAAACAGGTAAGGTGGAGAAATACACAGAGAAACTGAGAGGCAGACGGCGAGGGTGAAGAGAGTGAGAGATAAAGGGAAACAGTGTGCATGATGTCAGGATGCTGTTTAGTGCTGCAAACTGGCTGCAGATGGCAGGATGAGAGGTCAGGGATGGAAATTAAAGAACAAATTCGGAACAGCAGCTGAGGGGGGAGAGAAGGTGCATTGGCCGGAACGAGGGAACAAGGCTGAAGGGTCAGCATGGACTCTGCATACAGATTTTTAAAAACAGCAATTAGAAGTTCCTCCAGCTTCCAGCTCAGAGCCACGCCGATGGCCTGACCCCAATCATCCTCAATTTCTGTCAGGCTCTGACTCTCTGATGCACGTCTCCTCCGATTGGCCATTTATTTTTCACAGCACTTCCTGTTTGATTGAGCACCATGGGCTGTGCGTCTTTATGGATTGCAGGGAGGGCAAAGGGGATGTGCACACTTACTGCACGTGTTAAATCATCCACCACAAGCAGTAAGACTTCTATTCAAAACAAATTTATCTCTCCCATTCCTGTTATAGAATGGGGCCAGAAGTAAGTGGACGGAGCTGCCAATTTTAGACTAAACTGTGATATTGTAAAGTATAGGACCCACTCCCACACAGATCTCCCAGCTGTGGCTTTTTAATTCAGCCTTTAACCTAAAAAAGTAGTGAACTTATTAGCTATGATATGCTGGTAATGATATGCTACAACTGTTGGCAGGAAACATGTTGTTTGCAGCTAACATTCGAGCAGATAAACACTGTTTAACCCCTTTTCCCTTGCACTTTCTCTCTCGTGCTTTTGGTTTTGAAAAGGCAAACATATTGTATGACATTGCCTTCCAAACATTTTGAGTGTGAGTAGGAGTATTTCTATCTGCACCACTTCAACATGTGGAGAAATCCAAAACTTGACAGACCTGCTGTGACTAGTTACAGTTGTTAAGCTGATTGGATAATTGTGGGTTTTGCAGTCAGTTGGGCACAAAAAACACTGTGCTAGAGTTAACTGATTTAAAGACTGAAAATGTTGTTACAGTGTCATCAAAAACTTTCACTCGCTGTTAGGATTATGCACAAGAGAATCTGAAGTCCTGTGAGTAAATGCTTCATACTGAAACGACATCTCAGTTTGTTCGTGAAAGATGGAGGTTGTAGGTAAAATGTTATGTCTGAAGTCACTTTTCAATATTAAATCAGACCATGATCTTCCCCTAACCTTAAACAAGTGCTGTTTTATGATTATGTCATACAAATTAATGCCCATTGACACAAAATCAGTAGATTATGTATGTGATAATAGACTATGACCATGAAGCAGCATAATACACTTCGAGCAATTAAATTGTCTAACAGGTAGCCATGTTGATTTTGAAGGTTTTACCCAACTCTTTGTCCTGGTTTTCAACTAGAAAATATTTAGTTTAATTGATCACATGTAGACTAACTTTGACGGCCACTCTCTGTGTTAAATAGTGGAACAACTTTCTCCAGTTTCTGGAAAAAATGCTCCTTGACACACGTGGACAACAGATCTGACATGTTGAACTTCTGAACTGAGTGCAGTCATCATGTTAACCTCCTTCTCTCCTATCAGTACCACTCATTTCTATACAGGGGATTTATACACTTCCCCCACCTCTGACCCTGATGTGCCTCCACAGGTCATCTCAGTAATGAGCCATGTGGTCCCCTCTGGCTCTCACTAATCAGGGATCCAAGGCCGTCCCATCCTCAGCCCGATGTCGTGGCAACAAAACACGTACACTGAACCCAAAAGGGTTCGCTCTCCCTGCCATCTGGCCTCCATGCCTGGCCCTGTCTCCACACTGCTGGCGATTTATGCCCTCCTGAGGTGTTTCGCCTTTTAACTTGCACATAATTGGCCCCCAGATGCAAAAAAGATGTGGAGGCCAGTTTTTATTAGTTGCCAAGCAGAGGTCATTGTTTTTGCATTGCTCCGACTCCTCGGCACTGCCAAGGTTAAAAAGACACGCTTTCTGTCTAAGTATACCTTGACCAATTACTGAAAAAACATAAGGGGTCTGTGCAAAGTTGAGCATAAATGACGGTAATGATGGAATACAGACCTGAATGAAGGCAGTGTGTGATGGTGTGTGCTAAATGACAATAAGGCAATAAAAAACCCAAATCATACAGACTGCCTTTTCTTACAAAGTCCTGACATACCTTCAGTCCAGTCTCCTGTCCACAGACCCCACCTCCACCTCTGACTCACCAGACATGATACCCCTGCTGCCAATTTACATGAGTTAATAGGCGATAGTCACAAGAAAAGCACATGACATGACAGGAATAAGCAACTTTATGGCTTTCTAGCTGGAAAAGTCTGATCAAAGGCCTGATGTCATTTCAAAGTTAAAACCCCAGCAGGTGATAAATGGTGGAACCTGTGCTCAGATTGTGTTCACACTGACAATTTCACTCTGAAAGAAAAGCAGCACTCCAGGTCATTTCAATGAGACCAATGCTCAATGGTGGATACTTTCCCTATTCTTTTTTTATTTGTTAAAACAATAATGTAATAAAATAATAATTTGTACTCCAAGGCTGCCTTACTTTTGTGTTTGGAAAGAGATATTCATGGTGTCAGGACTGATTGCTACAATCAGAGTGCTTCTGGTCAGACATACCCAAGAGTTTGTAGGTAGATGTGAATGCAGGCTACTATCCATCTTTAAATTCTAACTAAATTAAATAAGATTTCACGTTTCAGCTAAACTCAGTTGCATTAAGGAGGCTGAAATTATCTTGCCATTTACTAAATTATTGGGATTGCTTTAAATATCCTTGCTCAAATGATGTTAAAGTTTATTCTAGTTAAATTTCTTCTTTATTTCATAACAAATTATTCTTTTCACAGTTGAGGAATGAATTAAACATACCACTCTCTGACAACAGGGTGTATATATCCCTCCACTTTGCAGTACAGCGACTTAAATTTCATGCTGCTTTCACACGATGCAGTTCTTTAATTAACCTCTGACCCCACTAACCCACAGGCAGACCTTTAAAGATATGGATGAGAAGTTAGTGGACAGTGGCTGGAAACTGAAATGAAAACACTGAATGATATCAGTAATTTTAAAGATCTACCAGATTTATTTATTTATTTATTTATTTAAATGATCAGAAGCCTTCAGGGCACAGCCTCTGAATAACTTTAATCATTGACAAGGCATTAGTGATCTTAAAAGCAATTTGATCGAATTAAGTATCAATAACATAAACCGTGATATGAACCATGAAGGCTCAGCTGAGTCACAAATACTTAATACTTAGTTCACGCAAACTTATAAAGTTTGTTTATACTTAAACAAAAGTAGTTATAAACTTGAACAATATCTAGCCATATTTATTTGCAATCATGCATTTAATGTCAGAAAAGAAAACGTTTATATAGCGATAAGAGAAGTTTGAAATCATACTCGCTCGCTTAGAGCTCGTTTTTTTTTATTCAGGCGATATCTTTAACTCCCACGTAACTGGTCTTCTCGGGGTCCTTGACGTGGCATTCGTAAACAAAGATGGCGGTGGCGTTTCGAGCTTCTGCAAGTTGGTTTGTACGTTTTTAGATTTCAAATGATTAGAATCCTCAGTCAATATTCGTGACATTTCATATATGCAGTATTTGTGCTGTCGTGTCCCAGATGTTTCTTGTGTGAAGCTGTAAAATGAGCGGCTGGGCTGGTTTTTCTGATGCGGAGCTGCGGAGGATGCAGCAGAAAGGTAACGCTTCTTGTTGCTAATGCTTGCCTAGTATGTTAATCAGACTTTGGCTTTCCCATTGGTCGGAGTTTTTAAATTTTTTAAATTAATCTTAACTTTTATTTTCTTTGTATAGCAGAGTTTATTTCACTTGTATGAAATTTGAATTTTTAGACTCGGCAGGGCCCACAGCGGTTGCCCGCGGTCGGAAGCCGGCTCCAGTCAGCCGGAGTCGTCAGCAGTTACAGCGGGAGAGGGCCCTTCAGCTCGCCGCTCAGAAAAATGAGGGAGCCGTGTGCCCTTGCCTCCCACCGGAGCAGCAACTCACTAAGACGACGACAACGACGACGACGACGACGCCGCCGCCGCCGCCGCCGCCAAAGGAAGAGCATCAGGCCAAAGCTCCAACAGGAACTTCACCCGTCAGAGTGGAAGTGAACCCGAGTGAAAAACAAGTGCCAGCTGCAGAGGAACAGACCAAGGCTGTCAAAGAGTTGGAGAAACAAGAGGTGGAACTGTTAGTATTGTTCTGTTATCATACATACTGCAGAGAATCAGTTTGTTGTGAATTAACTTGACGCATACTTTGCGCATATGACTAATGTTGCTGCCTCAAATTAGGGGTAATAACAGCTGCAGCCACTGATGTCCTCACTCCAGGTGTTGTTCTCCCTTTAATCTTAGTGTTTTATGTGCAGGCTTAGTCCAATATGTGACCCTGTGCACTGCTCTGTGATCTGGTCAATATGTGTTAATACTGCCAACCTCAGGGGTTGGGTTAAATCGTAATGTTTCTTAGCAATGAGTTACATTATTATTATTATTATTATTATTATTATTATTATTATTATTATCATCATCAAAAGATGTTTTCCAGATCTGCCAGATGTCAACAGTCTGCAGCTCCAGTCTGTCCTTCTTACTCACTGGATGTACACTTTTCATCACGGCATCAGCCGTTGTAGTCTGTCTGTTTAAACATAAGCTTTGCCCTAGACAAACATGTTATCATTTGTAATGGGATCTGGACATGATGAGTCATAATTTAGGCAAATCACATGAGTGACAGGGTGGGCTACACTAAAACAGGATCCATTTTTAATGCAAAATGCATTATTCATTGGTTTAGGTTCGCCGAGCTCAAAGTTTTGTGATACTCTGAAATATGTCTATGCCATGATATAATTGGCATTCTACAGCACTTGAACCTTTTGTGTGCAGTGCATTTTGAGATAAGCATGTGTTGTGTTGTGGAATAGATATTACCACTAAATTCAATGTACATGGTACACTTTTTACTTTACACAGTGAATGTGATAAGTTATGATATAACGTTGTGAGCTTTTAATCAAACTATAATGTAGATATCTGTTTTGTGTGTCTTTTGGATTACATAAGAAGGATATTGTCAGGCCCACAGTGTCTTTTGAAGTGTCACTGTAGTTTTATTTGGTTTAGTCATTTTTGATTTAAAATGTTTTTAAATCTCTTTATCTTTGAACACAGACGGGAAAAGACACGTTTGGAGCAACTGCAGCAAGAGCAAAAAGTAATCGAAGAGAGGAATAAGCGCAAGAAAGCTCTGCTGGCAAAAACTATTGCTGAGAAGTAAGTACAGATGACTTGAAACTGTGGTGAGTGACATGATATAACCATGGGGTGGGTATTAAGGCCAAGACACAAGATTTACCTGAACATTTTGTCATTCTCCACAGGTCCAAACAGACTCAGGCAGAGGCCGTGAAGCTGAAAAGAATCCAGAAAGAACTTCAGGCCCTTGATGACATGGTGTCCAATGATATCGGCATCCTGAGAGGAAAGATAGAACAAGCCAGCTGGGACTACAGTGCCGCCAGGTAGGGAAACACAACATAAGGAAATAAAAAAAGAGACAGAGTATATGTTATGAAGAAATAGCTGTGAGTCCTTATAAATATTTTGTGGGAGGCTGCAGAGGAGAAGGAAGCACTGTACACAGCCAATCCAAAATGCATATCCTGTAAATGTAACAGACACAATAGACGTGTTGAGTTGTCATAGTCATTACTAATAACTCAAGAAATAGCCCAGTTTTATTTAAGTATCCCGGTAAGCTGACAGTGAGCCAGCATTCACAGTAGACCTTTCATACGGTGCACATTTTGGCATGTAATAACAGGAAAAGCACAGATGAGCTTAAAATATGAAAAAAATCACCAGGTAATTTACAGTACTGTAAATGCTTTTCTTTTAAAACCTACAAATACTGCCCCCTGCAGCTGCTTTCCAGTAATCATGCAACCTTTTTTTCCACACTGCACAAAACCTCTCAGTGAAAAATCTCCCGCTCAGATGTTCTGGAGAGCCCTCAGCTCAGCCCCAACATGCAGAGACTAAAACAAGAACTAAAATCCTGAATAATGAGCTAAATCTGAGATAAAATGCATGTTTAGAAAAGCTGTAAACTGCCTTATAATGAACCGAGGCCTCTCTCTACACATGCAGATCCAGTAAATGCATAGTTGACCTTGCTGTGATTTCTCAGTGCAGCCTGTTGTGCAGTCAGATTAGCTCCATGTCGTGAACGCTCTTCATTACAGATGTTTGTGTAACGGGAAGTGGACCTGACCTTCACACACTCACTTCACTGGACTCTGTTTATGGTTATGTTGATTTAATCAATTGTTGAGATTATGCTGAGGTACAACATAAGATACCCTGACGGGGGAAATTCAACTTTTGGAAATGTTTGACATCATCTGGTTTGTTACCGCAGAGTCTCCAAACAGCATGTGGTGTTCTGTTCTTCACAATTAAAACAATGTTTCTGTATTCAGACACTGTGAGTCGACTTTGGGTTTTCAAACTTTTAAGACACATAACTTACTGAAAAACATAAAACATTTAAACACCTAACAACAGAAGAAGAAGTATTATAGTAAGAATATTCTGTCAAACCCCAGCGAGCACTGCAGTTGTCCATTACTTTTTATGAAATGCTGAGAATGCATTAATTGATTAAATAAATGTATCTATTGATTATCAAAACCGTTTATTTTCTAACAGACCAATCAGTTATTTGACCAAAAATTTGGGCACTACATAAGTAATCTCAAATAAATTTCTCTTGTGCAGGCAGAATTCCTGGCCACATTTGTGCTCATAAGTGGTTACATTTTGACAAAACGCAGACATGAACAGATGCAAATGTTTCATAATGTCTACTCAGCGTATTTGGTCATAGTGCTTATTATGAACACTCAAGGGACACAGACGAGAGTACTTGGATTTGTTACAGCATATATTCTAAATGAAATGAAACTCTCCTACCAACACAAAAGTAGTGATTTATTGAGGAAAGTTAGTGGGATATATGTACAGTATAAAGCAAAGTATATATGACAAACTGTTTACATTTTTCTTCTCATTTTCTGCAGAAAGCGTTATGAGAAGGCTGAGGCAGAGTATGTGACGGCCAAGCTGGACCTGCACAAAAAGACGGAGGTGAAGGAGCAGCTGACGGAGCACCTCTGCGCCATCATCCAGCAGAACGAGCTGCGCAAAGCCCACAAACTGGAGGAGCTGATGCAGCAGCTGCAGCTTCAGTCCACAGAGGAGGAGCTGGAGAGGCAGAGAGAGGAGGAGGAGGAGGAGGAGGAGAAAAAGAAGAGGAGACTCTGCGCGGAGGTGCAGAGAGATGGGAAAGAGGGAAACGGTTCAGTGCAGAATCAGGAGGGAGCTGTGCAATCAACCAAAGACTGCAAATCCACAGAAGAGAGTGAGAAGGAGGAGAGGGGAGGCGACATTCAGCAGGAGCACAAACCGATGATTGAGCCACCAAAGACTGAGCAAGACTGTAAAACCATAGAAAATGGTGTTAGGAATGAGGCTGTGGCCTCCTGATGCCCACAGAAGGGAGACTGTCATCATTCCTCACCTCTTCTGTAAAATATCTGGGCATGGATCAATATAAAACACCAGTAATACTGTCAGCTAGATGAACTCTCTTTGATTTGCAGGTATATTGTATGTTGGGGGCTGGGTATTAAGTCTTAGTTTCATTAGATTTTGGTATTTTGTTTGGACTGAAGTGACCGCATGTTGTTTAAAACGGCACTTTGACTGCAGAGACCGGGGGTTCACGTCCTGTTAATCATCTGTGATTAGCTTCAGGCAACAAAAGCACTTTGGTTTAGGAAAGATTGTTGCCCCCTTCTCAGCACGGTTCCATTTTTCAATCTTTTTGTGACAGTCTAAAAAACAACAACACTCCTATTCCCCAACAGTAAAGTCATTCTCAGATGATTCTGCACAACTCTGGATTACCTTCAGTGCCATTGTTTTCTATAATATAGCTCTATAATGTCTGCACATGGTAACTATGGTATAGTTAAGGTGTTGGATGGTGGTTATGGCAAATGAATTATAATTTAGGGTTAGGCCACTATGACACTTTAAGATGAGGCAAAGTTTATATGAAAGGTGATTGTTAATTCCACCTTTGCTGCATTTGTGACACACTACATCCCCTGAAGTTAATCATGAGATATAAATTCATCCAGTTTGGCTGCTGTTCCTGTGGAAATGCATTTCCTTTTGCATCTTGGTAGTGCACAGTTACATAATTCTTAGTAGACAAGGTTGGAGCGTAGATCCTTTTGATTAGGCATCGAATTTCTGGCCATTTTCAGAGTTGAAATCAAAATTTATTCCAGTTTCATGTGAGGTTTGATTAACGTTTGATTTCTTTTGTTAAATAAAAAAGGGAATTGTAGAAAGTTTAGATATAAAAAGCATTGTTTCGGTATCTGTACTGAAACTGGAGTACTGTATCAGTGCAGGAGTACTGAAAGCTTTTACCCAGCCCCTCAGTACGTCTGTACCGGCGGGACCAGTCAGAATCATGTTCAGCTGCAGAACAAATCAGAAAAGAATATCTTGTAGCCATTATCCTCAATCTTATGTGTGCGCTTCCAAAGAGAGCTCCTCTTCCAAACATGTGGTTTTACATCACATGTGAATTATCTCTCTGAGCAAAACGTTGAATTCAAACGATGACTGTTTTTGATTGTTGTCTCTCTGTGGCAAAGAATGAAAGATGGGTCCCGTTTACTTCCTGGAAGAAGGTCTCTGTTTCATGCAAGATGGAGCTGAGCATTAATCCACTTCTGTTCTACACATGAACCCCCCCACCCCCTCCCCTATCTTGTGTGTTGTAGATGAGCATGTTAGCCGGGGCTGCTGGGGCTTGTGTTTCACAAAGCTAATTCTCGTTCCTGTCAGTGCAGCTGAGGAGCGGCGGGGCCTCCTGAATTGGTAAGACGATATCTGTTAATGTATGTGCGGATGCTTACAGTGTGCATGCGTTCCTGCCGATTTCACAGTTTACTTTCTCTCACTGCAAAAACGGAACAGTGTGTCAGAAATAATATATGACAATAATCTAATTTTAAACTCTATATGTACGTGACCCAAGTCAGATTTATTCATTTGAATGTTTTAAAGTAAATGACTGATTTAAATGGGGTAAATATTTAACAAAGGTGAAACACTACAGTATGATATTTTGTTAAAATAAACTGTAAAAGAGCCCATTTTCCTCTTGTATTCTGTTCTCACGTTATCATTTTAGCGTGTGGTTCTGGAAAGACAATGTTGCGTGGGGGTAGGGGTCACTGTGGGACTCGCTTTTTCAAGTCGTCTTTTTTTAAAGTGCAGTAAGTGTTTCTGTAAACTGCTTTTCAGATTTTACAGCGCTCTGGTCACATCTGGCCATCTGAAGGCGAGGGCCTGTAAAAAGCAGCTCTTTTAATTAGTCGGGGAGGTAGGAGCGCAGAGAGGGAGAGTGACCACCGTCCCGTCTGTCCCTGCAGAAAGGTCAAACGTTTGAAGTCTTCAGGGAACAGATTTCAGCTCACAGGTACAATAAATTATTAATATAATTAGGTAAAACAAACTCAATTACGTTGTTTCCGCTTGAAGTACATTTAGGCCTACTCGGTTACAATTTGTATTTATTTATTTTTAACTTTCTTTCAGTATTTTTAATTTTCTGCTTGTACTCCTCTACCTAAACAGGGAAATGTTGTAATTTCTACTTGGCTCGATTTAGATGGCAACCATAGTTCCTTTGCAATATGATCTTGTTTTTAAAATTGTAAATTATTCAAGTTTTTCTGGCATTTCAGACAGAAAAATATTGATATCAAATTATTAGTTGATTGAGATGATTTTTTTTGTCACTTTCAGAAGATGTCTTTTCGTCATAGACATTACTAATGTTTATAAATTAGCTCCAGCTCTGCTGGCTGCAACATGAAACTCCTTCTTATAGCAATATTAAAAACCTACCTTGTATATTAGCTTTATAACCATATGAAAGAGACCTTTTAACGTATGCACACTTTTATGTTTGATACGTCAGGTATAATTCTGAGTTCAGTATATATTAGGGATACTTTTGCTTTACAAAAATATCTGAGTACTTCTTCCTCCACTGGCTTAAAGCTCATTTCGTTTTTGTAGCTTGAACTTGAATGAGAGGGTGTTTATTCTCCCTCAAATCTTCCCATGATCCACCTCGCGGCTTCCTTAATAATAATAATAATAATAATAATAATAATAACAATAACAATGATGATGATGATAGCAGTTGCCACGATCCTCTGGGAGAGCTCCTCATGAGAAATGCCTTGCGGATCATGACAGAGACAAATGAGAAGATGCAGGCTGCGGAGATTAAGGTATCCAAGCTCCTTCGAGCGCCTACACTGGAAATGTACGTTTCCATCGGGGAGCTGTGTGTGTGTGTGTGTGTGTGTGTGTGTGTGTGTGTGTGTGTGTGTGTGTGTGTGTGTGTGTGTGTGTTGGGCGCTGGGCCGGACTTCAGAGAGAGCGGAGGGTTTATAAAGTAAAGTGTGATTTATGTGGCGCTGGCGTCCCCCGACAGGTCGAGAAAGACCCTGAAACCCGAGAAGTCCGTCAGCCAAAGAGAGCGAGAGCAAAAGTTTTCTCGAAACTCTCAGCCATCTGCATCTGGACGCTTCACCTCCACAGCAGCTGAACTCTGAACCCTCCGTCCATGCGACCGTGGTCACAGAAAATGCCATAACTGAAAATGCGTTAGGGTAGGTGTAATATTTACCCCCTTCCCCCTGCTCTTTAATTTAGGCCTAATTTTTTCTGGCAAATAAACAAACATTTTGTCCAGATTAATTTAGCTGCAGGACAATCTCGTTCGGAAATGAAGCTTCACCGCCGCAGCCAAAATAATCTCATTTCCCATAAGAACCCACTAATTTACTGAAACAGACAAATCTACAGGATATATAGAGAAGTTGAGCGTTTTAAACGAAAAAATAAGAGAAACTGTAATTGAGTTTGGCTTCTTGAGTATCTGGTAACTGTATGTAGATTAAGAAAAAGTGTTTGTGAGGGAGGAAATAAATAAAAAATAATATGAATAAAATGTAAGAACGAGACCTCTTTCGGAAATATGATAAAAAATAATTATATATATATAATATTATAATAAAACAATATGAATATATGAACCAAAACCTGGTGGAAAAAAGTCTAAATGAATAGAATAGATTTATTTATGTAATAATCAATTCTTTGGTGCGGTGTGTCACAGCATCTAAAAAGTACAGTTTTGGGGGGGTTAATTTTTAGTTTTTTGTTTGTTGTTTTTTTTTGGTGGTGGTGGTGGTGGTGGGGGGGGGTCCGTGTTGTAATAATAATGAGAATCAGCGCGGCTGAATTAATTTCACACGGCCACTTGCTCTGTAAAGTCTGCGTGTTGTTTTAATCAGGAGCAGATTTGCTGTTTTTTTAATGTCGAACACCACAAACCGTTTACAGTTACAGCAGTGTAACCCCCCCCACACACACACACACACACACACACACTCACTCCAGCAACAACAGACGTAACAGCAGATCATGAGCCAGTCGTAAAACATAAAAGGTTGGGGGAAGGGGGGTACAGATAGTTAGTGTAAGTACTTTAACTCGCAGTGATGTACAATTACTGGCAGTGTTAGTGTGGTATTTATATCTTTACACCACGTTCATCTGACAGCTGGAGTCACTCTGCAGGCTCATCATAAAATGTTGTGTTGGTTGTTGGAAATCTTGTATTTTCCAGAAGTCAACTTTTGACAAAATCAAAACGTTTGTCGTTTAGACATCATCAACCAGCCCCTAAAGACGCAAGTGACTGCGTCACAACCGCAAAAACTGCGGTGAGATTTGAGGTTTTTTTATACCCAGCCAGTTCATTCGTAATCATTTTTACATCATCTCCTCCATTTTCAACGATTATCATTAGTGCTTAAGCATATCACAAATCTGAAGGCACATTCACCTTTTTGAACATTTTAAATTAAGCACCTCTAAATTTAGTAGACTAGTATATTTTACCGTTGTAAAATTATATTTATTATTAGGATTTTCACAAAATATTCTAGCGCAAAACCAAGGATAGAGATAAAGATAAAGGCCAAACACACGAGTAAAAGTTTGAAAGCCAAACGATGCGCTTAAATGCGATTACAGATGGTCTTAAAAATCATTAATGCCAGATAGTGCAAAAAAGTTAAACAATATGCAGTTTCCTAAGATTTCGGATCAAAGTGGCATAGCCTGAATATATTTTAATGTATAAACGTTTTATGAATGTTTATGTGCACAACCTCGACAAAGGAGCATGTCATACATTTATGTATATAATCAGGTTAAGTGAAGAATCGAGATCGTTTCGTCCAGCTCCGGCTCCCGTCCGGACTCTCCGGCCTCTGACAGCCGTAATCAGCTCAGAGTCCGCGTGAGAGAGCTGCTGCTCGGCTGCAGCAGCAACAGCAGCAGCCGGTGCGATGAGAAGTCCCGGTTCAACCGCTGCAATCAGACTGGGAGGGGAGGGAGGGGGCGTGTCTGCAACATATGGTTCCGTGCACAGGATGTAAAGAGTCAACAAGCAGGCCATTTACTTCCAATTAGGGAAATAAAACAGAACAGGGGGCCAACGCGCTACTCCAATCAGCACCAGGGGTCAGTGGACAGCGGCGGCGGCCGGGGTCCGTCATTATCATCATCCTCATTCCGCGGGGACCAGAGCTGCACAGAGAGTCTAAGATAATACAGTCACCCCTGAAAGAAAACACATTTAGCCCGAGAGGGAACTTTTACCTGAATGTGTCTGTTTGACTGACAGGTCTGGTGCAATATGGAGAAATATTCCTGTAAAGTGACCATAAATGAATGTTCTGAAGTATCAGCACGTTGTATTTATATTTATACATATACATTACAGGAATCTAATTCTGAGGCATTAACTTTCATTTTAATATTCTAGCTAACATGCCGTTTTTATTTGAAACATAGTATATAGTTTAATTATATTTTATTAGCTCATCATTAATCTTTCAAGTAGCCTTACACCTGTCAGATAAATGTAAAACACACACAATGTATGTGTATATGCACTGCATACATATTTTGATACTGATTTATTATGGTGTATCAAGTACAGCCACCTATATTTCCGATTCCAGTTTTTATCCTGTAATCAGAGACCCAAATCAATAATCAATCAAACAGAGTGCCTGAGTAAGTTACTCTCCTGTGTTTTGGCTGCAGTGTTATTCTTTGGCTGAAAGCTAAAATGATCATTAATGTAAAAACCTTTCCTTCCTGTATAAGGACATAAAACATTTCCCTTATTATTGCATCTTAGAGTCACACAGCCTCACCTACCCACTGAATTCTCCTCACTAAGATTTACACCTCACCTTAGAGGCTCAGCAGGTTTCTTTCTTTCTTTTTAACTTTTTATTATTTATTTTTTTTGGTGGGTCCAGTTTTCAGTTACCACCCACCATCTCTCCTGGACCAGGACTACAAACCAGTGCAGTATCCTAATTATCCCTGTCCAGGCTTTTAAAAATCCTGACATGAGTTAAAGTGTGGATTTTCATGCCTCTGTGATCGAGTTCCATTTCAAACTCCAATCTAGTGAAGCTCCGCACAAATTTATGATCATCCCTGTTTGTGGCTTGTGCAGTCTAGTACTTGTATGAGAGTGAAAAGGGATCAGTCTCTAAGATTTATGTCATGCTCCTTTATCGAGGTTAAATCTGAGCCCAGAACCTGCCTGTCAGACTCAGACAGATGACTGTAAACCCTGATGAAACACTTGGAGCCTTTAATAAACTGTTGGTTTAGATTTGGGAATTAAATACAGTCACAAAATACAACGCTGCCTCCTAAAACATTACGTTTAAATGTTGCAGAAATAACACTGAAGTCTGACACGTACATCCACACATTTAACTGTTAGACATAAACCAGTGCATGAAGTGTAATTACATTATTCTTGTAATTATGACACTTCAGTTTCCCTGTGTGCACCGATGCATTTAAAAAAAAATCTTGTCTTAATACTCAAGTATCACAACTCAGAATGATTTCCAGATTATTTTGTAAATTGGCTATCATTGTTAGATAAATAAACACTTTGCAGCAGATGTGAAATAATAAGTGGGACTAAGTTTGTTTGTTGAAATGTGACATTTTGACACAGCCACTGTTTACCTTTAGTTTTTCTTTTAAAACTGGAAAAAAGATGGAACATCCTGCAGGTTTTTACCCAGAACCTTTAAGCAGAACTTGTTCACACTCGCATAATCATGGTGATTTTTTGTCTGTTCAGTGTATCAACAGACTAAACTTACACTCGTGACTTTGTGGAATTTGTGGAAGGTGTATTTAATGTCTGTCAGTCCTGAGAGAGAAATGAGGTTTGTCTCCCTGTTAATATTTTTTGTAAGATTAGTTTTTGGAGCATTTTGCATTTACTGAGAGAAAGAGGTTTGGGTTTCAAACCAGGATCTTTTATTTTGTGATGAACATCATCGACCACTGAGCACTTTAAGAATTTGGTTTAAGTCTTCAGCAGTTGTGGTAAAATAGTTTTCAAATATCACACTTTCAGGATTTTACTTTAATTTTGCATTTAACACCCTCTGGCTTTTATCCATTTACTTATACTGATTGATCTTCATGATCATATTTGTGTTTTGACGTGTTCATAAAGCAATTACTTTTATAATTCAGAGCGGGGACAAACAAAAAAGCTGAAATTTAGAGTTATAATATTGAGTCCTTTAAATGAAGCCCAGCTGGTTGCAGATATAACGACATTTATTGTTATGAAGTTTATTTATTCCTCTTGCTTTTATTTAATCAGCAAACCCCCCAAAAATGCTTAACTGAAAAAAGTACAAACTACTGAAATGTAGTCATCCTGGTGTGGATATATATCACCAGAGCCAGCTTCTTCTTTCCAAATTCAGCTCTGCAGGATGGCATTTTCCTCTCGGAGATGTTTGGACGTTTCCATTCGCCACAGACAAACTGCAGCAGCCGGAGCAAACAGGCCACTTTCACATAGAGCTCTGAACAAAGAATACTGGGGCCCTGGAGGAGAAGACTGTGAGTCTGAGACATGGGGAGGCCTTTTTTTCTTTTTCTTTTTTGCCCTATAGCTGGCACCGGATTGGACTTGTATGCAGGAAAAGAGAATCTGGGGGGAAAACTAATGATGAAAAAGTCTACTCTATCCCTGTGCCTTCATTAAATACATGGAAAGAGCGAGAGAGGCACATCTGGATTCAATCCGCGTCCCTTTGATGGCATCAAGTGTTCTTTTCCCAGATCAGGGGGCTGGAAGCTACGGGATGTCTATGGCAGCTCAGAGCCCAGAGTCGACTCCTGCCATCTGAACACATGACCCCCCCACCCCCCACCATTACCTCCGCCATCCAACTCCCTCCATTCCTTCATCCCTTCACCCCCCCTACCTCCCCAGCAGCTCAGCACCAACAGTGAGGTGGAAAGGGACAGTTTAGTAGTCTTTACTTTCATTTTGAGAGACTGCCTACTTGAGTCCACAGGGAAATATTGTACTTTTTTCCCCCTCTGTACTACATTTAACTGACAGTTGGAGCAAATGTGACACAAACACACTCTGAACATGATGTAAAGCAGAGGCTTGTCGTCCATTCAAAAGAAGTGATGTCTACTTGTGATCATAAGTCATGACTTGTTATAGTTGTCCAAACAAGGATTTTCCTTCTCATCTGCCGCATTTTAATATGAGAGTGAGGTGTTTTACCAAAATCTTACTTTTATAGGTGACCTTCTTTTAGTTTTTTTTTTTTGTGGACCCCAAAGTTTTAGAAAGGTTCTTTTCTTTCTTCTCTTTTTCTTCAATCTTCAGCTGTTCATAAATCCTTGCTTCTAAGGATTTTCATGTTAATGCCATAGTCCATAAATATTTTACTCTCTGAAAAAGTATTTCAGTTTCTCTTTCAGTTCTTGCCAGAGTCTCACCTGCGCAGGAGATTTTGGGATTAATCAACTGATGGACTGACCATTCCCAGCTCTGATTGGCTGAGCCTCTGTCAAGTACCTGAGAATCACACACACCTGTGATCAGCAAAGTGACTGAAGTAACCTGCAACTGCTGGAAGATGACAAAGAGCTGTGTGAAACCATCATTTCAGGTAATCCTCAGTGTGAAGTAAACACTGAACCAAATGTCAAACTTGATTATCGATAAGGAGTCATCCCCAGTCATCAGTGTTACAGGGGTACTAAACCAAACCTGTGGGTTTAGTTTAAATGGTTACTGCTGCTGCAGAGCAGGTAGTGCACGGTGGATTTGCCAGAGCTCTAGTTTGATGAAAACAGCTGCTGCTGCTGGGAACACTGAGCCTGAACCAGACAGGAAACGAGCCTTAAACCCCAAAACCAGGAGCTAAAAGAGGCTGAAAGTTCTGTAGAGCTGGAAGGGTGGTGATTAATCTCTGTGGGTTTGTTAGTTTGAGTGAGAACTTTCACATTAGTAGTCATTTAATTCGGCAGCAATGTAAAAAGATCAGTCAGTGTAAAGGCATTTGCTTGCTGCCACAATATCACTGTAGTATGACTTGATTTAATTCTGTGGTCTGACCTTTTTTTTGCCAGCATATATGACCATGTCAGGATACAATGGCATGCTTCTCTATAAAACAGTTGAAAGCATGACAACTTCAAAAATATTAGCAAAAGAAAAGAGACATATTGGAGATACAGTGACATGTAATCCACACATATGGCTTGTTTGTCCGTGTGCTCAGCCTGTGCTGTGTGGACAGAGTGACTGGCACGGGTTATATGGCTGATTTAATCGGTGGCAGACCGCAGGATAGTCAGGGTGAGTTTATCAGCACACAACCAGTGATGATAACAAACTCACTCTCGTTAGGCTGTGAGGTTTGCCAGTCAGGGGAACAAAAACAGGCCAGAGCAGGGCGTTGATGGTGCTGATGGTGATGTTTCTGCTGAAGGGGGAGGTGAGGAGGAGGAGGAGGGTGGTGGCACCTCGCGCTGGGGGCCTGTGAAACGTCAGACACAGCATAAAGGCATTGCCACGTAATTACGGGGCTCCTATTAAGAGTGTGTGTCCGCCCTCGCAGGGGCCGCAAAGTTTCATGTAGTCGAGAGAGAGAGAGCGAGAGAGAGAGAGAGAGAGAGAGAGAGAGAGAAACGTCCTGCCTCCTTTCGTCTAGCTGCTGCTGAGTGAGCTTTGCGCACACACGGAGCTTTGCGCATCTGGTCGTCATCATCATCAGCAGCAGCAGCGGCTCTTCCTGCTCAGATGTGACTCAGCCAGAGTGGGAAGAGAGCTCTTCTTCGTCTCCTTCTCCTCCTCCTTCTTCTAAGGGGACACGCGTTCTGAGGTGGCGCAGGACAGAGAAGAGCTGCTTCTTCTGGCGATCCCGTTTGACGCGCTCCGCTAAATGGATTGGCTGTAAAGGGGGGATTTGCTTTGGAAAAGCAGGCGAGGTTTTGTTTGAGCCTTTCGCCACGGCTGATCTGGATTTGAACAGATCCGCTCTCTGCTCGGAAGACCAGAGTCTATCTCTCTCTCTCCACGGCTCGTTTCTGGACACGCTGCCTTCGCGCTCTTGCACGCACGGATCTACTTGTTCTTTTTTTCTCCTCCACCACTCACCGCTCCATTTTTCCCGCTGCTCCCCACTTGCGTCATGACTTCTAGCTATGCACATGTAATGGACAGGCAAGCGACGATATCAAACCGCCTGGAGAGCCCAATCACGTCTAACCTGGACAACCTGCAAGCCAAAAAGAATTTCTCGGTCAGCCACCTGTTGGATCTGGAAGAGGCCGGGGAAATGGTGGGCACCCAGGCGGACGAGAGCGTCGGGGAGGCGGGGAGGAGTATGCTGGAGTCCCCGGGGCTGACCAGCGGGAGCGACACGACCCAGCAGGAGAGTAAGTGAAACGCAGATCGCCTTGAACAGAGGCTGGGACGGAGCAGAGGAGATGAGAAACCGTTGTTCTTAACTTTAAAACAACCCCCCTTCGTGTTGTGTTTTAGAGCAGATGTGAGAAAACCACACGTTATCTTTGGAAAAACACTGTAAATCTCACTCACACGTAGTTCCACTGACAGGCTGAAAACTAAATTCATTTGTTTTCATTACGCCCTGGCGTGTGTCCGCGTGCAGAGCGCATGAATGGAGCTCCTGCGGAAAGCGGTGCGCATGGAAGGAATCCTTTAGTGAGTTTTGGCAGTGCATCATCCCCGACGGCCTTCCCCTCAGAACGGCCATTAATTTACCATTAACACTTTGATGTCAGTGAGGTATGGTGGTGTTGGTGGACATGGTCGGTGAAGTAACCCAGCGAGTCAAACTCCGGGGGCAATAAATCTTTCTTCTTGTCTGTTGACCCAGATGAGGCCACATTTTTTTTTACTGTGAGGGTTTTGGTCTTTTTTGTTTTAGAAAATATATATATAAATATTAATACTAAGAGTGAGTCGGGTGCATGTTTAGTTTTTTAATATCTGTAGTTTATCACTAAATATTGATCCCGTTTTCCAACCACCAAATTTCCTCCGTGTGCGTGCGCAAAAATGAGGCAAATGTTAGGCGAGTTGGATGACTTTAGAGCGGGGTGCTGCTCGCTGAGCGGCCGCTGATGGCCCATCCTGAAAATCAGGCTTACTTTTTTAAATTCACATCCTTATGGGGTTAAAATTAGCCGTTGAGTGTGTGGAAGACGACGACACCTTGGAAAAAGCTCCAGTTACCCGCCACTCGCACTCTCCGGTGCACCGTGGAGAGAGTAAATAAACGCTCCTTCTCCTCCCTCCTCCTCCTCTCTTTCTACTCAAAGGGCCATCTGCGGAGCTTGACAGAAACGTTATAGGCTTTAATGAGTGTTATTGTTTTTTTGGGGTTTTTTTTTTTTTTTTTCAAAAAAGGCTAAAACTCGTGTGAGAAGTAGGCTGGAGGAAGTGGCCAGGTCACGTCGTTAATTCACGGTTATTTTCGGCCTGTCAAACACTTTCAGAACATCGGAGACCAACCATTTGTCATAATTACCGCGCGTGTCCTCTCTCCGACAATTAGGGAATCAAATAACAGCATCTCATCGATGACTTGAAAAACATCAGACGGAATTAATCAGTCAGGCTTTAGAAAACAAATGTTGGTTTGAAGAGTAAAAACATTTGTGGTGTTTTGGGGGTTTTTGTAATTGCGTAACCTTTCACCACAGGGTTATTCCCGGATTTAGACGGAAATAATGACAAGTGTTGGCTCCTAATTACCAAAATCAGCATTTTTATTTTTCCGATTTTATTGACAGAAATTTAAAGCAACTTTTGCTCTGGACATTTATTATGATCATTATTATCGTTGTACATATCTGCAGTATATATGTTTTATACGCTCTGAAGTGAATAAGTTAGCACTTTATTGTGAAATACCAAATTCCATTTATTTTGTAGGGATCAGTAACTGGTTTTCTCATTAATGACTTCTGGCAGGAGGAGTGATTGACTTTGACTGATTGCTGCTAATGAGATCAGTCACACGTGTTGGCCACACTGCAGGATGACGACGATGATGATGATAGTGATGATGGTGGTGTGGTGGTGGCGGGAATGGCTTTGATTTGCTGTTTTAAGTGTCACCCTGCAAACTTAATGAAAAGCTTTCGGATAAAAACCGCTGCACCACAGTCCGGAGAGTTTCACTCCACTATCGTTGGGAAAACGAAGTTTAGATTTTACTCACTTTTTCCCCACTTAGAAAGGCTAAATTGCAAGAATTAAAAAAAAAAAAAAATAGAAACTCATTTATTTTTGGTACTATCAAATAGATTTGCACTCTCTTTTTTTCTGAAGTTACAGCTGTAGTGACACATTTTCACTCTCCTTAATAATACAGATAATAAATTCCACTCTAGTAAAACTGTTGGTTTAAATAAAACAATCTTATTTTCTTGAAAAGTTACATTTAAATAGAAGAAACCTCAAATTAATTTTATTCAATGCCCGTCTTTATGTAATTAATATGAAGGATCAATGTCGCCTCTTCCTTCAAACAAACCTCGTTTTGTTGTTTTCCTTTTCTCCTTTTATAACGTCACAAACGGTCCGGCGGACTAATGACGTGCGTCACGATTTTCATTTTAACCTCCAGCCTGTAAAACCACTGTTTTTTCCTTCTTTTTAAGGGGGGTGCGAGGGGGACTATGCACGGTCGCTGGTTAGCGGCAGCCATCAGCGTTTACAGCCGTTTACTGCGTCTGACCCCTCAACAGTTACTTCACTTCATTCTGATTTTTTACCCCCTCCATTGACCAAACTGAGTCAAAGCCTCAAAACTGCCTCAGAGGTGCTGCACTGGTTTATATAACACATTCACAGTCACAGTGAGAGGAAACAGGAGTCAGACGAGAGACCTTTGGCTCTACAAAGGGTTAAAATGCTGCATTAAAAATAACAAGAAAGTACTAATATACTGTATTTTAAAACACCATAGCTTCATAGTTGTGGCTCAGTTGAACACACACTTTGATAGAATTTTATCTCTTTTGTACTTTAGTATTTTCTACTTTTCCCCAAATAATCACGTTTTTTAGGTAAAAGGCAATTGTCTTGTATTTAGCAAATTTTATTTCAAACTCAATGTGCTTTATTAAATTGCCTTAAGCAGTAAGTGAAACGTTGGCCTACATAAGAATAACCTATGAAAAAAGCAAACTGCGTATACACTCCTGACAGCTGAATTAGTGTTTTCGTTATAGATTTATATTTTACAAGCAAAAATGAAGAAAGAAATAATTCATTGCATGTTTCAATAGTTAAACCTTTTGCTTTTCAACCGTGGAGGGGGGCAGGTCCTGGGTTTGAAAGATAAATGTGAGTGGTCACAAAACGATTGAGAAAAAATATATTGCTCCCAAAAATGTTTTTTAGCCTGAATATATTTATTGAATTTCAAAAAGACACAGCAATGTCCATATAAACACATGTGGGAGAAAATGATGAAAAAATGTCTCATAAGGCTTCAGTGTTGACAACAAAACAGACTCATCGATGACACAGTGCAGCATCTTCTTGATGAAAGTTGTGTGTGTGTGTGTGTGTGTGTGTGTGTGTGTGTGTGTGTGTGTGAAAACTTAAAAACCTAAAAGTTTTAAAAAATATTCACGTGTCTTTTTTTGCTTAAGAGTGAATCAACAGTCTCAACATATTATCAAAATATCCATGTTTAACCTCGATGCAAAATATTCACTATTCCACTGCTCCTGAACACAGTCAAATGTAGCTGTTCAAGAAAAGCAAATACACACATGGACCTGCACAGATGCCATAATACACAATCAAACTGCCAACTTCAAGGACCAAATTTTACATCAGAATGTTCTTCTCTTAAATAAAATATTAATATTACAACGACTCATGAGGGTTTTTTTTTAAGAAAAACATTTTGAAAAAACTGACTACAAGAGAAATTCATTTGAATGAACGACAGCATCGTTATATTTTAGTGTGTTTACATGTCTAAATTTCAACAATTGAGAATATTCACATTATGAAAATATGAGTTTTTATTTACTTATCTCATGCTGAGTGACTTCTTCCCTCTGTGGATGTGTGTTTGAAGCTATGGATCATTTAAGGGGTGTGTGTGTGTGTGTGTGTAGCTATAAATTGTGTAGATTGTATGCGTGTGTATTTAGGCAGGAACATGGATGAGCACGTTCTGTTTATTTATTTCCCAGTGAAAGTGTTATTCTGTGGCCTTGTTGTAGCCACGAGGCACCGACACTGATCCCAGCCCTGCAGTCGCTCTGAACATGTGCACTTGGAGATGGTGGGCGTTGTAGGGGGAGAGCTGATTCAAGAACAGATTATATATATTTTTCTCTGCCAGGGAGGTTTTGTTTCGTTGGCTTGTCAACTTGAGCATTTGTCTGTTTGTTATTGTGTGACTGAGCCAAGGACGAAGTGGTTTACTTTTGGTGCTTTTGAGGATTTTTTGAAGGGTCACTTCACCCAAAAAATAAATAAATACCAGCAAAGGTCCCTGGCAAGGATTGAAATATTGATGTAGTAGTTTACATTGATACAGTTGCTTGATGCCCACCTTTTTGTATATTTTGATGAACATTCACATGCACATCCAAATTAAAATGTTTGCAGTGCTTTAGTTGCAACTGCCTCTGTATATTATTTTCAAATTATCAGTGATGGAAAAATATTCAGATCTTTTACTATACATAGAAATGGCAACATATATATATATATGAGTACATGGTAGCAGCTGTAGGTTAGGTGAGAGCGCAGTTTGGCCAGTCTGCATGCATTGGAAAACAAAGGAGTAAGATGCTTTGTGCAAGAGCTTAATGAAAATGAATACTTTTTTCCCAAAATTGTTAGTGTATGAGCAGCAGTTTTATACTGTTATTAGTATACTTAGGGAGCTAAAACGGATTGAGAAAACACCTCAGATTTTAATTTTCTTGCTTGGATGTACATCTGATGCTTTTTTTTTTGGCTCTTTTAATTTCTGATTGAAGTCTGAAGAGACATCAGCTTCTCAGAACAGCCTGCAGTAGTAGTTGTTGTCGGAATACAGGTAGCTCTATTTATTATTGAAATTTCATGTTCTCCAACACGGTGCATCAAATCTCTTATTTGCTTTATTTGTTTTCCTCCAGCACATAAGACACCTGTGTTGATCACCTATACGGGAGACTTGTACTCCCATCCAGCCTTATTGTAAAAGTTACAGTGCATGACTCTGTCTTCTTCTTTCTCCTCTTCCTATAGATGAACAGATGAACACAGAGGAGAAGAAGAAGAGGAAGCAGCGCAGGAACAGGACCACCTTCAACAGCAGCCAGCTCCAGGCTCTGGAGAGGGTGTTTGAGAGGACACACTACCCTGACGCCTTCGTCAGAGAGGACCTTGCCCGCCGGGTCAACCTCACCGAGGCCAGAGTCCAGGTACGAAACAGGGACGTCATTCGTGGCTGCCTCTCCTGGGTCCTATGGAAGAAAAGTGTGATGTTTGCTTCAGACCTCGAGAGTCACTCAGAGACTTTTATTGTGACGCAGCATACACCCTTACACAACTACACAGTTTTCCCCTTATTCCTTGAAGTTGGCAGGGTTTTCTCCTGGCAGCAGTTACTTATCAGACAACTTTTGACCTAAGGAGAAGAAGGAAGGAAAAGCAATAAAACTCACCAGTAGTAAGAGGCCTTTGCAGAGTGAACCTTTTTTTTACTGTAAAAATATTCAAATTTCTGTTATTACATTGACACAAATGTTTGTTGCATTACTTGGTACATCAAAAATGGTTCTGGAAATTTTGGCAACCCTGTGGATCCCTTTTGAGGAAGCCTGGTGGGGTGGGGGTCATCCTTATGACTCACAGAAGGAATTATTAAATAATTTGTGAAATGTTTTGTTTGCATAATCGACAGAGGGCAGCAGAAACAAGCAATTAATGGGTAGAAGTTTAAGAGAGTGGAGGACGTGCAGTCACACAAACAGGACAAACAGTGGGGAGCCCAGTTTCTCCACATCATCTGTTAGCTCTTAGCTCTCCTAACAGATTTAGTTAATAATCCTACTTAGTGGCTGGTAGTTATCAGGGGCTATTAGCATGTTTAGATTTCATATTATGCAGTTGATAAGAACTTGTCAGCACATTACAGACACCTTCTATCATACTCCCATGATCTCCTAAATAATTACTGATAGTTTGGAGTCTGCGAGCAGTTTGTGAAAGTCCCCCAGAGGACTGGGTCTGATCAGAAAAGTGGATGTAATGATGTCTAATTTCCTCAGTGGTTTGCAGATCAGTGATAAACTGCAAGTGTGCAGCACATGAGGCTGCAGCAGAGCTAGAGCTAAATGTGATGATGCAATTGGCCAGAACGAACGGCGTCACACGTCCATACGTTAGTCAGCTGAACGAACACGCGATTTGGTTTTTCACACTTTTCATGCAACCAGAATATTTCTTAGAGCAACTGCCAGCTTGAGTATTTTGCTTTCCGGAAGCAAAGTCATGGGTTTGTTGGTCAGACACACAGAAAAAAGTTAATGCCACTTTCTCTATTTGCATACAGTTATGTTAATCTATCGAACTACACAACACAGCGTGATTGATTATGATCCATTACTCCGTGAGCCATTCAATGACCTAACGAACCCAACTGAAAATTACATTCACTGAAAAAAACTGATACCAAAAAAGTATTTACACTTTTAAACCATAAACCACAAACATAAAATAAAATAAATCCAGCATGCAAAGAAAACTGAAGTGTAAAATAAAACTGAACACCTTGCTGTCTGAGCCTCAATTGATATTCACTTCCAGAAACCTATTTCTGGAATATTAAAAAGGCCCCATGGGCGTCTAGTGGCCCCTGTGGTTGAGACACATACCACGTAATCACAACCTCACATTGTCTCCTGCACATCAGATATATGAGTGTATTGATTCTTGTTTTTGAAAACACATTTTTAGCCTGGAGTTTTGAAAGAAAAACTGGCGGCATGCAGCCCCATCAAGCTTGTGGGTAAACTTGATTGCAGCCTGACAGACAAAACCCAGGGCAGGAGGCCAATAATAATGGACGTTGCCCATGAAGCTGCATGAGCACAGGAACAATTGAAGGAATTTTTTGTACTCAGGATTTCTCTCATCTCAATGATAACTGCAGAGCAGAGACATTTAGATTTAAGGAGTTACTAAAACTAAAACTGTTTAACTGGGAAAGAAGGAAAAAAAGCAACACCAGGTTTTAAAAAAGTGAGAGGGACATGGGAACCTTTGTCCCCAAGTGTGCCCCTGGCTGCTCTGGATACACACTGAAACTGGGAAAACTTTGTCAACTAATAAACAAAGAAAAGCTGCAGAAACTACTTGTTCTTATGTATCTGCACCCGGTGCAGTTCCTTCAGATAAATGCGTATCTAGAATGCCTTTCTTGTATGTTTTTCTGCCCTCGCTTTAATCAACACAGTGAAAGTATTTGCTCTGTGGGCAGAGTGAGAGGGGTTTGGGTTGGTGGTGTGTGTGTGTGTGTGTGTGTGTGGGGGGGGTGATGTTGGAGGGAGAGAAGCAGCACATCTGTGATTAATGTGTAGCAGCAGAGAGGGCGATGCAGAAATCCTTTGATAAAAGAGACTTCGGGCCCATTCCTGAGGCTGTGCGTCAGCGGACAGCAAACTCCAGCGAACGCTCACAGCTTCTAATAATGGATTTGATTTCACAGTAAGGAACAACATTACCCCTCCCCCAAGAGGAAGGGGGAGGGGGTAGAAAATCATCCAGAAAAAACTTCTGGTTTGTTTGATTTCTTTTTAAATGATTTTATAGCCTCTGTTCCTCTACTTGACTTTATGTAGTACAGACAAAAAGTCAGGACATGTTCCTTAGCCCTTAGACCATTTAGTGTGCAGGATGCTCCCCACCCCCCACCCCCGACTGAGCATTGATACATTGATTATCAGTGTAAGAGCACTGGGGTACAGAAATGCATCTAGACTAGGACCAAACATATTCTCATCCAAAGGTTCATGTTTAGGAGCTTTCAGCATATCACATTCTTAGTCAATGCTTGGGTTTGTTTTTAACTTTTTAAAGTAACTGATCAAGTCTCCTGCTTGTACTTCAAATGCATGCATCTATCAAATGTAAATATATGTATAGATGTCAAAGGTCATTTTAATTCTTTGTAATATCTTTGGAACTTCAAAGGCCTCTGTAAAGAGTTTGTAATGATTGGAAAGCAATATGATATATATATATATATATAATGAGAAAAATAGTTTCATACTGTCGTTCTCTCCTTGGTTCCAGGTGTGGTTTCAGAACAGGAGAGCCAAGTTCCGCAGGAACGAGCGCGCCATGCTGGCCAGCAAGAACGCCTCGCTCCTCAAGTCTTACTCAGGAGACGTGACGGCGGTGGAGCAGCCGATTGTGCCACGCCCTGCACCGCGTCCTAACGACTACCTGTCCTGGGGCAGCGCTGCCCCCTACAGGTAGAGTCCACCATCACCCGCCGTTGGCTAAAACCCTTTCATTAACACACACTGGTAAAACACTGCACTGCTCGTTTACTAAAAATGACAACACACAACATTTAAATATAAAGAGAAAGTCCTGGTTTTAAAAACAGTAACATGTCTCCAAGAATGAATGGTAAAAAATAACGTAATGAAGTTTAGAGATTAGCTTACCTGCAGGGTAAAATTGAAAAGGAAAGAAGAAAGGGAAATAGGTAAGACAGGAATAAATACTGACACAAGGAACACAGGACAGTAAAGAGGAAGGCTAGAGGAAAACAAATGGGGAAAAACAAGTAATGAATGAGAAAAGAGGAAGGACATTGAAATAGCAAAGATTGAAGGACTGATAAAACATTGAAATAAGCAAAAGAAAAGGGTAAGTAATAACTGGGGAGGAAGAGAAGAAAGAAGGAAGGAGGCAAGAAAGAAATAGGGAAAGAGGGGAGAATAGACAGAGAAATCAACAAAGATGATACCAGTGATTGTATATGAGTTTGTTGGATGTAAGAATCATGTAAATGTAAGTGGAGTAAAAAGTTCTTGAAGTGAAATATAGTCAGTACTGCAGTACCTCAGAGTGAACTTCAGTAATGACTCTCTGCTGCAGATCATCAAATCTCACAAATGTCTCCAGTTGAAAAAGCACAAGCTAATACCACAATAACCACATGTTAACACCACCGTAACAACACACACACACACACACACACACACACACACACACACTGACCTCAGCACCGCCCTCTGTTATTGTTTCATTTCCTCTTCTTCCACCTGCACATACTCCTCATACTTCCTCTGTCCATCTTCATCTCCTCTGATCCACCTGGACTCAGAAGTGACTCAGACCTCAGTGCAATGAGCTGTGGGTCAGTGACCCCTCTGATGTGTGTCGTTTTCATTCATATAACCTTTATTTATACACGGTGAGCACGCAGGACAACGTGAGCGGAAGCGTTATATTCTCTACTTTCTTATTATCAACAAATCTAATGTGCAGAGTCAAGTGAAGACTTCTGCTTGATCTTATTCCTCTGAGCCACAGAGCCCTAAATACTGACTAGTGCACAAAATGTGGACTAATCTTCCACTGAAAATAGTCCCCAGCAAAGGCACAATTTCCCTCATATTTGTGTGATAAAAACTACTGTGTTCAGTTGTTTAAGGGAAATTACTGAGCCTGTTTTTACATAAAGGAAACTATAGTTCTGTGCTCCACGATATATCTGAAAGGCGGAGAGCTGCAGTTGATTTGGCAGATTCAGGTTTTTACTTTTTTAGATGCACTTAAGCAGTTTGTAGACACAGTGACTTAAAAAAAATTAAAAAATATTTTAAAATACTTGCAAACATGCATTTAGTAAAAACAAACTAATTATAATTATAATATATAACTATTAATTTTATTGTGTCTGTTTTTTGGAGAAAAAAGTGATTCCAATTAACCACCCTACAAAAAAAGGAGATTTTTTCTTGTTGCTTGGAGTATTTTTTCCACTGTGATATATGTTCATGTTTACTGTTCATATACAAAGTGGGTAATTTAAGTGGGTAAAAGACACACTCAGTCCTCAGCATTACATTAAAGTTGAATTAAAGTTTACTTTTTATGCTTTCCAGCATTGTAGCATTACAAAAAAATAGGAATATAGTGAAGTAGTTTCGGCCACTGAGACCGAGAGGTAAACGACTAAAGACTGAGGCCCGTCCGCAGTCTTCTCATTTTGTTCAGAAGGTTTTGTGGCAAACACTCCGACTTTTCCTTTCCTGTCTCTGCACTCTGCTGTTGGCCCCCTCCCTCTGTCTTCCCTGCAGACATTTTTCTTCCCTATGCGCGCACACACACACACACACACACACACACACACCAGTCCTCCTGGCTCACAATCTAACTCCAAACTAATTGTATTGAATCAAAACACCCTTTTCCTCGTGCACTCCCCCTGCCGCGCCCCCTCTGACCGGGGCGTGGACATGATCTCCTGTCCCTCCTGACGAGGTGATAATGTGAAAACAAACCGTATTAAATCCACCCGTTGACCCCGGTGACCCCTTCCCTGCTACACAACACCAGATAATGAATGCTACACAGAGAGACAGCGCTCTACTGGGCAACATTTTTTGTGACTCTGGTTACATTGGTCATGATTTACAGTAATCCTCCGTTTATGAAACTCGGTATAAAATGTCAAACCCTGCGGCCGCGGCCCGAGCTCGCCGAGAGCTCTGTGGCCAGACGCAGAGCAGCGAGGGAGAACTTTCTGTGAAGCAGGACTCATGCTATGTGGTGCTAACACTTCACTGTATATTATCCTAAAGCTGGTATCCGATGCCGGAGGGGGGGCCGGTGCGAGTACCACAGAAAATGCTGCCCTCAGAGAACAAGTACGCCTTCACTTTACTACATCTAGTTCTTTTCTTACTGTCTTTAAAGGAGTATACCACTGTTTTTGCACATTTTAGCACTTAGGTTACTAACAGTCTCACTTGAACTATTTTTACAAATATAAAGCTATTTACTGAAATACAGTGAAGTTTTTTTGTCTTAAAAAGACCCTCAGTATTTTTTCACCAGGAAGAATTGAATCAAGATAAATAGGACTCAGTTGTATATGCTTAAAGAGAAATCTACAAGTACCTACAACCAGATCCAGTTTGCCACGATTCAACCATTCTTGGAGTAACTATGAACTGGGTAACTGAGAATCTTAACAGACAGTGTTTTTGCACATTTTAGCACTTGTTAAGAAGATTTAAATTCATATATTTCAGAAGTTCTCTTCCTTTGCTATAGCTGTTTGCAAAATTGTCAAATTACTTAAAAATATGCTTCAGATATAGAATCCATCATCTGTGCTTTTTTTTTTTTTTTTTTTTTACCATATTGTGGTGATGTAGTGCCAACTTTAGTGCCAACACTTTTTTGTATGTTTACTTTCTTATGTGGCTGAAAGCTGGAGAAAACATCCCATTTGATTGTGACCCTGGCATTTGTTTTACTTTATTAATTTAGAAATGTCAGGCTTTAGTATTAGACATCTGTGAATTCTTTTATAAGAGCTATTTTAAAAGAAAGAGGAAATGCAGAACCTGCGAAGAGACTGAGCTGGGTAATCTTCAGCAGCAGATGATGAATTTCTTTTTGCCTGTTCAGGAACTGATTTTAATGAGGAATTGTCATTCCAAAGCAAAGCAGATTGGACACAAAAGTTTCCCAGCATGGTGGTTAAAAATAAAAAAAAGGGTTGTTTTTATCCAAGAAACAAAAAGTACATCTACAAAAGAGACGTGTTTTTCCAAAGTGTTTGCCAGTTAAGACTTGAGTTAGCAGACTGAAATCTAAGTCCAAACAGTCACAATAGCTTTAAAAGGAGGCTTTAAGCATCTGCTGTGCAGTTTAAAATGTACATAATGATGATGTACAGTCAAGGTAAAGTGTGCAAAAACACCGGTCAAGTTCCGTAGGGGATTTTTGGTTTCTGAATGTCTTAAACTCAGATTTAGTTTAAATCTCTTCACATGATCAGTGATTCTTTTTTTGTTCCTTCACATATTTCCACAGCTGCAGCTCACGCTGAGCTTTAGCTCGCTGTCAGCCACAGGTGATGTAACCTTTTCGCCCTCTTCTCTCCTCCTCCTCCTCTTGTCTCTCAGCGCCATGGCCACCTACCCGCCCACCTGCTCCAACACCAACACATCCCAGGGAATGAACATGGCCAACAGCATCGCCAACCTGCGGCTCAAAGCCAAGGAATACAGCTTGAACCAGGTGCCCACGGTCAACTGAGAGGAGGGGAGGCTGGGGGCTCGCACAGGAGAGGAGGGGTAGGGGACCCTCTCTGAACCACTGGACCCCCGCAGTGGGACACCGTCTCTGGGATGAGCGTCATCTGACGTAACCTGGATTGTTAGTCTCCTCTCCTTTCTGGAGCAGCCTCGATGGCGTACTACTACACTTATATGCAAAATGAAGGACACCGCGTGGTGTCAGGATTTTAAGTTGCCTTACTTTCCCATCCTGAGCATCACTGAACTGTTTGTACAAAAAGACATCTAGCTTGGATGTTGTAGCTGAATATCTGCATAGTTTTACATTTGTGATTGTGACTGAGTTGGAGGGTGATCTCCTCAAAGGTCTTTTCCCTTTTTTTTTTTAACCAAAGATTTTTTTCTCAACGGAGACTCATATATGGACTACGTGGAATTCCCTTTGTCCCTTTGGCCGTGGTGTTGGATAGAATTACACACCAAAACTGGGATCAACAACTCTATTTTTTTTCTTTTAAAATCAACAACAATCCCACAAGGACTTCCTCTGACATTTATGCAATATTTTTAAAAGATAGTTTTTGTTTTGTTCACATTTCTTTCCATGTTATACCACTGACAAGAAACATTTTCGACGCATTTTTCATTTTCATGTAATAGTCCAATATAAAGGCTAATGTATTTCTGAATCCAAAACCAGTAGATTCTCCTTATTTCCTATGATATCCTTTATCTGTAACAGAATAAAAAAACTTGTATATTAATAAAAATGCATTTCAAGCAATGCAGTGGCACAGTGTCCAATTCACCAGATCTTAATTTATTTTTTTACTTTTTGAGTTTTTCAACTGTGTCCTCAAACAAACTTTGACAAATCTTGGAAGATTTGTAACTTACTGTGACAAAAAAAATATGATTCCTATGCAGCAGTCAGGCTTAAACTCTGCTTCAAAAACTATAAGAAATAACTATGTTTACAGTTGAGGCCATTTGGAAAGCCAAATGATCTTGGACCTTGTGCACGCCCCATAAAAGAGAGATTTACAACTCGAGAACAGATTCTCTTTCGGAGAAACCTCAAGCTGTTCCTGCTTTGTGTGTTTTCTTTTTTCCTGATTACCGCAACCTGAAATTTTCCATCTTAAAAACAGGATATTTATGAGCAGGGAAATCCTCTCCTTAATATGGAGGACCCCTGGGCCTCATTTAACTCCGCGGCTGTCATACAAGGTGTTTCTTCTCCTTGGCCCCTCATAACCTTTACCATCAACAAACACATGTCGACGGTCGTCCTCGTACGGCGCTCAAGGGCTGTAAAAGTGGGCTCATATGAAACTGCAGCTGATGTGGGTAGTGTTACGATTTTTTGCAAGACGTTGAGGAAAAAGTGCTCAATAAGTGCTGTCACGTGAGCACATGGCCTGAGGGAATGTTAATTGCAGAGGTTTACCGATCACAGTGGTTCTCTGGTTGTTCACCAAGCTCCCTTCAAAAGTCAGAAGTTTAATTTTGCTCTGATATAGGTAAACATTATAAACATTGTGAAACTTTGTCCATAACACATTCTCAACTTTATTGTCTTCTGCTAAAAATTTTTTCAAAGTTATCTCTTCAGTTTCCTGTTTGCTATTGACTGTCTACTGCTGCTTATTTCTGAAAGTTAAACCCCGAACTGTTCTTCAGCTTCCATCATCAGTTTTTCCAATGTCTTTAGCCTCCTGTTTACTTTTATTTCTCAAGTACTTTTACTTCAGTGCTGTTGCTGAGATGCTGGCACTTTACGTTTTAAAGACTTTCTTGGGGGGTAATTTTTGCTTTACTACTTTCACCAGAAAGTTGGACTTAACTTTGCAGATTCAGATTTCACATAAAATATCTATGTTGCTTGGTAGAAATTTTGAAAACATGTTGAAACAGGCTTGATGTAAGTACGTGTTTGAGTTTTTGGACAGACTTTTTGAAAGGGGATGAAATCTGAGATTCTTTTTTTTTAAATTCGGTTTATAATCCATCATCTGTTTGGAAGCAGGAAAAGCTCCATGATGAAAGCTTGAAAATTTGAGGAGCTTTTCATCATTTCAGTTTTTCAGTTTTCAAATAGCAGTATTGCCCTTTTTTTAATTAAGTGAAGGATTTAAAGTCTTCTCCAGCTTAAGTTTTCCTGTTGTGTGTTTGAGCTAAGGGTTAGTTGTGATAAGACGGCAGCTCATTGATGTGACTTGAAGGATTTTCCTGACTTGTATGCCACATTAAAAAAGGGATATTTCTGTTTTCTTTTCAGCCATTTTATTTTCTGCTGTTGGTTGTTTTGCCGATCACTGATCCCTGACTGTGGTATGTCCAGTGTCAGACCCCTGTCCCCCTCTCCCCTGCCAGGCGCCCAGTCTCACCTTTCACGGCCAGGGCCTGGGCTGACCTGAAGTGATTCCAGATGTGGAGATCTTTTTGACCCCCACCCCCAATCCCCACCCCTCAATCTCCTCCTCCCCCTACTTTTCGCCCCTAGGCCCTGGCCAGCTACTCCATCAGGGCTGACAGCGTCCCCTCGGACAGCGTCTCTCCTCGCCTGAGCACATGACATATAAGGCAGCTCCCCCACCACCACCACCACCACCACCACCATTCCTCCTCCTCCTCCTTCTCCCCCCTCGCCCTCACCCACCCACCCCCATCCTCAGCAGCACATCTGGAGCTCATTACAGAGGAGACAGTAAGAGCGAGGGAGGGGCGGGGAGTCTGAGCGTGTATGTGCAAGAGAGCGGGAAAGAGAGCGTTTCTTAACCCTTCTCCCCTAAAACATCCACCTTTTTTTTCTTCTTTTATCCCTTTGATTTAAACTTTCCTAACTTTTGCTTTTCACCCCCCTCTCCTTGCTTTCTGCCCCTCCTGAGTTCTCCGCCTGCAGTGATCTTTGTCCTGCTGTCAGTGCCACATGATCACAAATACTTTATTAATGAGTGGTTTTGGAAAAGAGCTCGGCAGAAAAAAAAAGAAAGAAGAGAAACTCTCCGAGCAGTCTGAGTGAAATACTGCACAGCTGTTAACAGTGTGTGGTTTGGGTGAACAACCAAAAGAATGTCCCGAGATGTGGAGTTTCCACGCAAAGTCAAGTTGACTGAGAGGTTGCACTGTTTGTGTGATTAAGTCACTATTATTACACACTTTTCATAAACACAGATGCGGGCTCGAATACACCCTCTGTTGGATTGTAAGGGAAACATAATTAACTTCAATCTGCCATCTCAAGGTTAACGTTGATGACCATATGTACTGTACTCCCATCGCCAACGAATGGGTGTTTTTGTTTCATCAGGGACTGAGACAATCTGACTGTTTTTTCCCAGAAAAAAAGATGGTTGCTTTTCCTGCTTACCATGGGGTATTTCTGAAAGTATATACAGTTTTTCACAAAGGTTTATTGGCCTCAGAAGTAATTAAATTCTCGAAGTACTGTACCAGTAGACCATGTAAACTTTATGATAGCTCTTGGTTTATCACAACAACACAGCTGATGATGAGCTTATTCGTGTTCATGGTCATGAAAAATTAACTCAGTGATTTTGTGCAGGCTACCCGGACACAAGTTTGCCATTTTTGTGACAGTCAGTACTGATGTATTTTAAAGTGAAAGTTCAAATGATTGTCCTCATTTCTTACAACCCTTGGTGCTGATACTTTGGAGTTGGATCAGGGAGGCATTGGGATGCATCCAGGAGGAGGATCTGACAGCAGGCCTTCAACCAGACCTCCCAGTGCGGACATAGAGCAGGTAGAAACACTTTTATATTTGGTTGTGTACAACATGCCATTCGATCTAGTTTGTTCCAAGCATGCTAAGTGGAGGCTGGGCGTTGGGCGGGTATATAGGAGATGAGTTTGTGTCATGGGAGTGTGTTTTCTCTCTTTAGCCGCCCTAGCAGCTAACATGCTAGATGTGTCTGTCAGTCCGTGCACCACTTTGATCCAAACAAATACTGGATGGATCGCCATTGAATCTGGTTCAAGCATTCATGGTCCACAGAGGATAACTCTCTGACTTTGGTTTGATAACTAAACTTTCCTCTACCATCAATGTGAGGTCAGTTTGTAATGAATCATCTGAGATGAGTGGATAAGTTACCATGAAATTTGTCATAACTTTTGATGGTTTGTGTGATCTCTGGGGATCTATCAGCGTTCTGTCTCGGCAAGGGGTTTGCAGGGAACATGATCAGTCAGACAGGTTGGACACAAGCCATCAGTTTATTCAGACTTTCAAATCAGGTTATTTAGGAGTAAAACTGAAGTAATGGACTTCTCTTGCTGGTGGGAATTGGATTCAGATGGCGTTTAGAGGAAAAGTTGAATTTTGATGAAAAGTGGCTCCAAAATCTCTGTTCCGTTTTGTTCAACATTTTTAGAGGTCATTGTGTATTTCACCCCAAATGACAGCTCTTCTGTGGGGGAATTCAAAACCTAAAGGTCACATGCTGCATTTTCCCATGCTGCATGTAACACAGTGACAAAGATAGTTTTTGTCTCGTCCTGGAAGTAACTTAATTATGGTGTGATAAAACGCTCCTGGCTCAACTTAAATGGCCATTGTGGTCCATCCTGGTCCTGGATGAATTAGGTTTTTAATTCTCTAGGCTCTGCTGAGGTCCGGCGGGGCAACAACCAAAACAACAATTATGGTGACTGACGTGACGTGAGCTCCCAGACATCATCACTACACAGTATAATCATCGCCAGGAGTTCATATTCCCTCATGGCACATGAACTATTTTAAGTATTTGGAGGGATTTGTCCATCTCTTACAGGAAGTTCGGCCTCTTGCAGCAGAACGTGTGTATGATCTGGAAAATATGTAAGAATTCTCAAGAGCGCAGACATTTCTGACCTTGGGGAATATTACATTTTTCATCAAAGAGGCCTTATTGTGCATTTGGGCTTTTGTACTCTTTAAAACTGTCTCTTTGATGACCCACACAAAGCATTAAAGTGCTTTAAAAGACAGCGTTATCAGATTAGAAGTAGAGCCTGTCAAGTGCCCTCTATCCCATGTACCTGTCAGCTGGTGTTGAGTGTGTATTACACTCTCCAAACCTCTGGCTCTTTCAGCTTTGAAGACATGAAGTCAGGGTCAGAGCAGCAAATCCATCTTCTGTAGCCTCTTCAACAGTTCCAAATGTCACGCTTAAAAAAGTTTGAACAGGGAACAGTTTGTTTAAAAAAGGGGGAAAAGTGCAACCAGGATCTGTTTAATAATCAGATTATGATTCCCTCTGGAACGACTACACAACTATGACTTTTACCAGGATTTTCTCTGGTGTCCATGAGTCACGTTTACAGTGACTCTTACTCCCTCTGCTGGACACTGGCTGTCCACACAATAGAGGCTGCTGACCACCAGAGAGGAAAAGTGTAAAAAAAAACAAAACTAAAATAATCAAACCAAGTGCTGTAGAAAGCAAATAAGAACATTTCTCAAATGGATTCTAAATCTAAAAATAATTTGAAAGTAATAGCAATGTAAAAGAAGTGATAAAAACTGCTTGTGCAGAGACTAAATTTGAACGTGTTTCCATTCTAAACCAGCTTGTTCCCATACTTATCAAGAGTATCTTTATCTTGAATGCATAAAGCAGGTTGCTGCACCAGAAAAATAAAACTATATAATAGTATATATATTATTCTTTTAAACAAGATGGCAAAATAGTCTCTTTAACAATGACCATGCTGTTCCTGTTGTGGAGCTTCCAATCATGACACACAGTCTTCCTCAGCAGATGGAGGGTCCCAGTTGTTGCTGGGTTGCCAAGATGATTTGGGCTGAGACCCATTTAAGACTTTAGATTCAATTTCAGAGGGTCTTTTTTTTATAACGAATATTATGCTTTCAGTTTTCAGCACTTGACAGTTTTTAATGCTCAGGTTTACACATTTGTCTGATTTGTCTGATGTCTGATTCAGCTGTAGTTATTACTTGTCAAGTAGTGACCTGAATGTACACACCGAGTTAGAGTCTCCTAAACTTTGCCTCGTCTGTGATAAACCACGCTTGCGTGTCTTCATCTCTGTTTTTTTCCTCCTCACTCAGCCCATGTTCCACTGTGCTGCTGACTGAGGTGGAGAGAGAGAGAGAGGAAAGCCCGCTCAGTCATCTGTGGTGAAGTTTTCTTTAATGGGCTCCATACCGACCAGTTGGAGTTGATTATTTGGAGAAACATGACACTGGGCTTGGATCGAACCGGTCGAACGTGGGCACATGTTAAAGGTCTGGGCATGCATGTGGACGTTTGAATGGGGGGTTACAGAAGTGTGTGTGTGTGTGTGTGTGTGTGTGTGTGTGTGTGTGTGTGTGTGTGTGTGTGTGTGTGTGTGTGTGTGTGTGTGTGTGTGTGTGTGTGTGTGTGTGTGTGTGTGTGAGTGAGTGAGTGGTGAGTGAGTGAGTGAGTGAGTGCGTGTGAAAGAGAGTATAAGAAAGGAATAAGGTTTATGCATGTGCCTTTTGATCAGTGCCTAAACTTGAGGGTATGAGGAATGTTTCTTTTTCTCCTTTGAAGGCAGTTTGAGTTTTCTGTAATAGTTTTGGTTCGGCCGGGGCTCGTGTGTGTGTTCAGCTTGGTATAAATGGGAGTGGGGGTGGGGGCTCTGAAATGAATATCATTGTCACATCTTGTGCCAGAGCAAATTCCCCATCCAAAACGTGCAATTTGGAACCGACGCCTGCCGTGGAAAATCTGCCTTCAATTTTCCCCCGCTGGTGGCTGTGCGTGCACTCGCCCCTCCAAGTCTTTTTCTCTCATTCACACACACACACACACACACACACACACATACGAGCAAACCAAAAGCTCTCTTGAGCTCTCTCTCTCTGTCTCCCTCACAGACACACACACACACACACACACACACACACACACACACACACACACACAAACACACTAACTTGCAGTTCTAGCTGGCCTGCAGCAAGTGGACCCCACAGTTTATTTTTTTCTCAATTATCCATTTAGTGTAAGTGGCAGGTGCCTGATGTGCTCCACGCCGAGAGGAAATGTTTGTATTGTCCTTATTTAACAATGGCGTTTAAACTAATACCTGATTAGTGAGAAATGGATTTCTGAGACGGTGGGCTCTGACGCGGCTCTGTTTCTTTGTTTTTGTAGGTCCAGTAATCACCTCCTGCCAACACAGCTTCAGAAGATTTAGACTTTAATTAGCTTTTTCACAGATACAACTTCTTAATTTGTGCTCATAGATCCCAAGCCAGATTTATCAGGATATAATTGGTTTGTGAGAGAGATTTGTGATTAACACATGAAAATAAACCTTCTTCTAATTAGTTTATTGTCACAGATTTGGTTTTGTCTATTAAAAGTCCTCGCCAGTGGACCCCTCCCCCAGATAGCAAAAAGCTAAATTATTGTTAAATTTTATTTTGAATGCGTTGGTCTGGAGATGATTTCAAAGCCTTCTCTGTACTAAGACTGTCCATACACATAAAGCAAAAAGAATTTTGATCAATTTACTCTGAAAATTGGCAAAGAAAAGTGTTGAGTCCATTCACTCCTGTTGTGTTCATGTTAGTGATTGAGCACATCAGGATGGGACAGCTGAAAGAGGTAATTCTCCATGAATTCTCGCCTGTGCCATTAAACCCTCAAAAAAAAAAGAGTGAGGAAGTTCACGGTATCTTCATAGATTAGATGTTGTCATCTCTTCTGTGGCTGCTCGTGTGACATTCTAATGTCAAATGTTTCATGTAAAACGCGATTTATTCGCCCTGTCCATTTCAACTGCACCATTCGCTTTTTCTTTTTACAGATACACAAATCTTTGTATCTCTGCCAAGGGTGAAAACCTTTTTTCTAGTTTCAACAAATCTGAGGTTTGTTAGACTTTTTAAGTGCAACACACTAATCATGAATAAATAGAGCAACTTCAATTTCACAAAGAAATGTTAGTTTACTTTAGTTTAAATCAATATAAAACTTGTTTGAACTTCATCTGCTGACAGTAGTCAAATTGAAACACATCTGCCCATATCAAAACCTATACCATACCCAACATTTGCACATTTCCAACTAAAAACTCTCAACTGAAAGGTTGCTAAAATCCCCAATTCTCAGAAAAAAAACAAAGACAGACATCACCTCATAAGTCCTCAACGGTAGTTAACGCCCTGTTCTCGCTGAACCGACTATCTGGACCTCTGGAGCCGTCCTGTGATCCAGCCTCTGTTCACGCTCTACTGCACAAGCACAGGAAAGCCCAGATGATTTCAGTCCGCACAGAGCATGATAAACTAAACCAAGCTTCAAGTTCAGCCAAGCAGCCATAATAAGCTCTGACACAGCAGTCTCCCAGACTCTGAGTTTGCATGACAGAGGCTGAATTGGCAGAGCAGAAAGTTGAATTTGATTTGGAACAATGCAGTGATAATACATTTCGACCGGCGACATTATCATTAAACATCATCCAGAGCTCTTACTTGGATGCCTCCACTCCTCAGCTCTGTAGTTCTCACTCTGAGGAATTCAGTTCTTTCTTTCTCCTGTAACTCATCATCAGTCTGAACCGGCCTCCTGCTGACGCCTCACTTCCCCTGAGGAACGAGTCCTCTTCGACTTTATTTTCCCCTCTCCGCTCATTATGCATATCGCTGGATGTCACTGTGCTGCGGAGGATCTTTTCCTTCTGAGCTCGTTGGGCAGCCAGCCCTGTCTGACAAATAACATCTACAGAGACAGCATGAATGATGGGAGCAGGAGAAAATGAGGTGGGGACAGAAGGGAGAGAGAAAACGAGAGAAAAACACAACTCTGACCCACTATATGGGCCTATGGCTTATTTTAAAAATATAACTGACCTCATCTGTTACTGTAACTCCGATCCATGTTTATCTTACACAGAAACCACAGATGTTTGCATCATGCCGTACAGAAGGTCACATGAGAGGGTCTGTTATTTTTACGTCTGGGATTTAGCTTAGCATGTAGCCTATCCTGGACCATAACATTAACATGCCTGCAATTCCATCACATCAGCAACTACTAGATGCTGTAACATATAGTGATCATTTGTAGGCTGCAGTTCATTAAAAAGAAATATGGTCTATTATATTTTTATTATTATTTTTTATTATATTTTTTCATATTTTTAAAAAAATCATTTTTTATTTATCTAGGTCACAGTTTTGTTTACTTGTGTAGTTCTTTTCGTGATAGAATTGCACTGCACCCCTCGAAATGAGCAATCTTGCAGGTATTTTTCCCACTTGACAGCGTGGTTGTGTTGACACCAGCCCTGCCTCCCTTTATTCCCTCCCCTGATCTCTGAGTTCTTTTGGGATCCTGTCGTAAACCGTCCCTCCACCAGACACCCTCTCAGTTTCCCGCTCCCTCTGCCGGTCACATGACCCTGCTCCTGAGGTGCTGCAGACAGGTCCTTCCTTGGTTGAGCCACAACTGTCCCTCGTTGGCTCATTTAGCCCTGTGCACGGTTTACCAGCAGCACTTTTCTCTGTGTGCTGCGCCATCGTCTGTGTTCCAATCTGGTGTTACTCCTCTTTGCCTGCTGCAAAAGACAAGAAAGGAAAACACAGGTTTTACTCTGCAAATAATCGGAATCTTACAAGTTACAGTGTCATTTCATTTTGAAGGGAACTTCATATATGTCCTGAGTCCTCATGGTTGAACCTTCGCTGCCACCACAATCATTGAGAACTGTGAGTAATCCAATCCAGTTTTATATGTATTACACCAATTCACAACAAAGCACTTTACAGAGCGAGGCCAAGACCTTACCTCCTTATGATGAAGAGACAAACCCAATAGTTCCCACAATGAGCAAGCACTTGGTGACAGTGTAGAAGACAAATTTCCTTTTAACAGGTAGAAACCTCAAGAAGAACCAGACCACAGTGGGGTGGCCATGACCAGTAGGGTTTTAAGCAGAACATGCTGAACATTACAGAAATGTTATATATGGCTGAAAATGAGCGATTTTATTTGGAGAAACACAAAATGTTTCTACTTTTGGAATCTCCAGTAGAATTTAAGTGTTTTGAGACATGCTGCACGGCTGTGTAACATGTGTTTATGATGATCGACCCACCTGTGGTTTGAGCCCTGATAGCTATCAGTGCCAGGCCTGTGATGGGGGGGTTATCCTCCAGCGATGAAGTTTTTGATCACTACATCACAGCTTCTGAGCACAGGAATGAGCTAATAATATTAACAGTGAGCCGAAACATCCTGACTTCAGCAGGGCATGTCATGCACAATTATGACAAATTCAAACAAACAAAAGCAGGGAGACTGATGAGAGGGCCGTGTAGTGCACATATTCATAAACCCAATGTCACTCACCAACATGTCAACACACCCATAAACCTGCATATATTAAATTCATGGGATATGAATTTATTTGGGATATGCACAGTGATTTTTCCATAAAATAAACTGTTAAGTAAAATATAGAACAAATTCATATTAATTACAGTTATGTACTCACGATCATATAACTATAACTCCCCATAACTTTGGCTTTACAGGTTTTGGTTGGTGTCGTTTTCAACTTTGAATGGAGCAGAAAAAAGAAAAAAGAAAAAAGACAGCTGCATTATCAGTGTTTGGCCACCAGGTGACATAACAGCAGTGTTTGGCACAGTCTGATTGGCATGAGATTTTTGCTGCTGCTGTGTGTGTGTGTGTGTGTGTGTGTGTGTTGGGGGTATAGGAAAGAAAATGAAAAATACTTTCTGAAGGTTTTATATGAAGTGAAATGCAGTGTCTTAGAAGTATAATGTTGGATACAGTCGACAAGTATAAGAATATCTCAACTGTGGGTTTTTAGTGCAGCCGTTTTGTATGCCCTTTTTCAACATTCAAACCTTTTAATAATTTCCAAGCAGGTCTTTGTTTTCGTAGCTGCTCCTTTGATTTGACTGAAAAATATAGTTTCAGGGCCAGAGCTTTAAAAGATCAAGACAGTTCTGAATCATCATGTTTTGTAATGAAATATGTTCCCGCTCAGTCGTTTGAGCGTTTCTTGATGCTTGATAACAACTTTTGACATGTCACCTACCATGTTTTACTTATGTACAATCCAAGTCGTGGGACCCCCCACAGTTTACTTTGGATGTGTCCTGCTCCGGGGCTGATCTCCTTTAACACGTTTTATCCCCCCAGTGCGCATCACGAGGCTTTTTCCTTTGATGTTTGGGTACGCCGCACCGCTGTGGGGGGGGGGGGTCTGACGCGTGTGAATCCAGTCCGTCGTTTATTGGGTCGTGGAGGGGGGGGGTCCCCTCTCTCTCGGCTACCGACCAATGAGCTGAAACGAGAGCATCGGCGACGGCGTGTGAGCCTCAGCATCTCTCTGACTGAGGTAATGATCAGGGATGCTGGCGGATGCATCCCGACCTGCTGTGGTGTAACCGGCTGGATGGATGACGGACGCTTGCTGATCCGGTGATGTGCGCGGAGCGTCCCGTCGACGTGATTAGAAGAGGATGGAGAGGGGGCCGCTGCTGTCACTAGTCAGGGACTGAGAGGTAATTTAGGAGCGTGGTGTTACATAAGAGCCAGAACAGCACTGCTGAATTTAAAACAAGTCTGAATGCAGAGTTAATGGTCGAGGCCATGTTCTGTTGTTGGTGTTGTCAGCGGGTAACAGCTGCAGGAGGTGTCTGTTCTGAGCCAATAACTGTTTCCTGCTCGGTATTGATTTGTCGATTTTCTGAGCTGTTTGATGACACCCAGCAGGCCCAGTTGTGTGAGGAGTTCAATTTAAAGGAACATACTGATGTTTTTATGTTTGTTTTTTGATGGATTAGCTACATCCACATATTTTTTTAGATTTAAGGAATTAGAATATGGTTGTGACCGTTTGCAAATCTGATTACAGTGTGTTAGTCACACTTAGACAATAAGAAGCAAACAGCCACCCACACATCGTGAAGTGCAGACAAGACAGAGCGGGTCTTATAGGCACTGTTGGGACACAGTGGCTGTATTTCCACGATAAGTCTGAAAACGTGGCTCTGTCCTGGTTCACACTAACCCAGTGTTTTAAAAACTGGGCTTTTTGGAAAATGTGGATGAAGCCTGCAGACTCCACCCAGGCTGTGGAGCATGGAGATGTTTCAGTGTGTATTGAGATCTTAATGAAAACTAACTGAACTGATCATTTTCACACATGAACATTGATTTAGAATTAATTGTAACTTGTCCCACAGAGAGGCTCAGTTTCCTTCTGTGTCCCATAATCCATCATATCAGTTGTTGAGAAATTCTGAGAAATGATCCTACAGGTGATCGGTCACCGAGTGAACACATTAAAGGGAGTGGATCTTCGAAAGAAGCCTATGCAGGATAATAAACTCAATATGAACTAATTGTACATTATGGCCTGGTTGTTGCTGTGTGTTCGAGCAGAGTTTCAGTCTGGTTTTTGACCTTGATGTTGGACTCAGACGTTATTTGTGTTGTTTTTAAACCATGAGATGTAAAAAAAATAATACAGTTACTAAAGCATTTGAATGCTGCTAATGTAAGGGTATTGTAATAATTGTTTGAGCTAAACACATCACACCAAGCTATTGATTGTTCATGCCAGTAGTGTTTAGTAATCTGAGCCTTGGATGGGGGTTGGTCTTTTATGCTTATCAATAATAAATGTGTTTGGCAGTTGACTAGATTTCAGTGAAAACACATGCAGGATAATCATAATGGCCATATGCTCGTGCTGAACCAAACCAAGCTCTGCAAATCACATTAAATGTGTTTATGTTTCGGTGTAGGTTCTGCTGCTTTCTGCTGCAGATTTTTACAGTGAAATCATCATGTTAGATTAGCGTTGCACCAGCGTGATATTTTTCTGGATGTTTTTGGTTGAACTGTTGAAAATCGTTTCTCTCTGACAGTCTCTTGGCCTCGTAAACTCGCCGCGCAGTCTGAAAGATCCTCATTGACAGCTTGTACAGAAACAACCGAGTTAATTAGACAGTTACATCCCCTCCCAACAGAGGGATGGTGCACGGGCCCTGGATCTAATCAGAGAGGGAGGAAGTCTGGGCCTCTCTCTCCACAGCTGATGGTGGAGAAAAGATTCTAAAGATATTAACTCTAAATCTCAAGTATGTAAAAAAAAAAAAGCCTGAAAAGACCTCTCTTTATCCTGAACCGTCACATGCACATCAGATGTCGTAAATTTTCTCAAATGAGTTTCTCATGTCGGCTGCGGTTTCTCAAATCTCCATCACCACCAGCATCAAAATTCTCGATGAAATATAAAACTGACAGAAATCACTCCTCTCACAGACAGTTCCACACACAAACATCAATGGCATCTCATCCCCTGTTATCCTTTTGGTATTACCTGATCAGAGAACAGCCACATTGACAATCAGGGGAATTTCAGGCAGGATTTCTGGCTTTAGAAGCATTGAGAATGCTCAGCTTGCAGCTTCTTGTTGCCATTCTAGACGCCAACAAGTTAAATTAGATGAGATTTTGTGGTGGACTGGAGCTGCCTTTCTGTGGGCAGGACATTTCTTGTGCATGGTGAAGCCCACCTTTCTCAGTTATGTTGCCTAAGTTAATATTTTACCTATGATGTAACTCATTGGATGCTGAGCAACCCGAGGTCTGACCTTGGCCTAACAGCTGATGTCCCTCTCCGCTGTGTTGGCACTATTGCTTTGTTTGGTTATGCCCAGTTGTAGATTGTAAACTGTACCACCAACAGATACATGTGTACTGACATATTTTTTGCATTTGCATCTCCAGGTAGCATAGTATAGATTTACTTTTGTGTGAAATTACAAATGCAGTGTTAAACTAGATATTTATTCTGAGAGGTTAATGTCGTGGTGGCAGAGATTCAGCTGCTGCAGCCTGATGACAACTGCCGAAAGAGAGGGGGAAGAGCAGGGAAGAAATCTGCATGGGAGGGGGTTGAGGAAAGGTGTGATCAGGTAGCTTACTGTCAGCAAACTCCCCTCTTCTGGTTTTTCTTCTTCTCTTACTGAAACAACAGCCTTATCTAACTCGTACCTTTCACTCATCCTGATTGTCTTAGTGATGAATTCAGTCTGTCAGAAAATCATCAGCCTGACTGATTCCTGTGCATACTGACCTGGGGTCATTGTTTCTTCGTGACCCTGTTCAGAGCAAGCTGCTAAAAATATATAAATACAGTAACTCATCCAAGAGACTCTGAGTTTAATCTTCTAACCACACAACCGCAGTGGTTACTTTTGAAAAACTAAACGACCAACACACACACACACACAGAGTCAAACTCAGCACTGACAAAAGTCCAAAGCAGCGAGGCTAAATTACAGTTTAGCATAATGAGAGGTTTATCTGGGGGTGACACCAGCCTGGAAGAGAGGGGTATGGTCTGCTTAAAGTCAAATTTTAAAAAGTAAAATAATAAAAGTAAAGGAAAAAGGTATAAGGACTACTGATGGGGAAGCATTTCAGCTGCTTTGACAAGAAAAGCAGTCTAGCCTTGACAACAGTTTAAGGACTAGTTCCCAACTTTTTTGGCTTGTGACCCTTTAAAAAACATTACTCATGAAGCCTGGCCACAGATGAAAGGAGTCTATGAGAAGTAGATTTTCTCAAATGAAAAAGCACAAATTTAGAGAAAAGTGAGAGAAAACAAGAATATGTTTGTCCTTTTCTTGTTATTTTGTCGGCATCCCTCAGATTTACTTTGTGATCCCTTTGAGGGTTCCATCTCCCAGGTTGTGAACCACTATGTGGGACACCACTATGATAAACATCCATGAGTCCAAGTAGTAAATCACAGAAAGTGAAGGGCTGTTGTTTTGTCGGATTGCATAACGCTTTTGGCTCAGCCTCTAGGTCCGAGCCCGCGACGCTCGGTCTCCTCCCCCCTTCAGAGCCGCGGGGCTTTGGGCTGACTCGAGCCGCGTGCCTCCTCTCCCAGCAACCCCTCACTAACTCTCCTGATTGAACAGGCTGCATGAGTGGAATGTGCGGCAGGTATGCGAGGACACCTCTGCATGAGTTCAAGACAGAGAAAGTATGAAGAAGGGAGGGAGGGAGGGAGAGATTCCTCAGATTTTAACGCAAGCCAACAGCACATGTATCTGACTGTTCAGACTGTGGGTCCTGGATCTGGAACGTATTTTGCAGAATTTACTTCACTCCCCCCGCGCTGCAGGTGTTTGTGTTCAGAAACATCCAGTTCTGGTTATGTAAAGCGCCATGTTGCAGATTTTGCTTAAGTTTTACGCCTCGTTCACACAAACAGATTCAAAAGCAGCAGGCGGTCCCTTGTTTCTCATGGGTGTTAAGTGTTGAGGATGATTTACAGTCTCAGCTCGGATTGCGCTGTTACACGATGAAGTTCTCAAAGGATCTGTTTCCAGTCATCTTTTTTTTCTTTATTCAAGCTCAAGTTATACTGCATTGATTTGTGAAGCTGTTGACCACTATGATCATTGTTTTTCCATTTTAAAAGCTTCTTTATAAATCAGCATAAATTATTTTAATGGGACATGTTAAATAAAAGCACATCCTTTCTGTCTAATTTAGCATTAAGCTGCTGTTAACAAACTCAACAGTTCCTGTAAAATTTCACAATAAAAGCCTTAAATGGAATCAAAGGAAGTGTGCCTCCTGAACCAGAAAATGGCAGCAAACTTAAATTAAAAGATAAAACAGGCTTCTGACTAAAATGTGATCAAGTGCAGTTACACCTGGAGAGGTCTGACACCAGTCTAGTCTCCAAGAAAGGTGCGGCGTTTCTCTCTCTCATGTTGAGGTAAACAAAGGCACTGTTTGACCCTTTATGATAATGCTGCAACCAAAAACCACCGGTAAGGTTTTTTAAGTTCAAACCAACTTTTCTTTTCCCCCCAGGATACACACACACACACACACACTCAGTAGACCACACCCTCCTGTTTGGAGAAGCACTGAGGAGGAATTTCCACAGACGTTGATCCAGACCTCTGCTGCCTGACTCCAGGCCCGCCACTCTCTGCCTTTGATCCCGGCTCCATCCGCCTGCCTCAGCTTTGCTGCTTGTCTGTTTGAATCTAGTCGACACAGCTGCACTGTGTGCTTTTTCAACTGAGAGAGTGACAATAGACTCACTTAATGCAGTTTTTGTAAGATCCGTCATCTGTGTGCAAGACATGCAGGCAGAAAATGTGAAGCAGCTTGATTTGTGTGCCTTTTCTGCCGGAGTAGATTAACTTCTGGGTTCATACCTTGTTTTACCTGCTCCAGCATGTCACACACACACTGCTGCAGGGGGAGGGGTTGCCTAAACACACACCACATATATACAGGTGTCTTTTTTGTGCTCCACCCTGCCTTCTAAAAATGCCAGAGGCAAACAGTCAGTTGACAGTTCAGTGAGTGTTTTACAAGCAATGGCAGGAAGACGTTAGTGTGGTTTGTGCACATGCTGATACACAGACACACACACACACACACACACACACACATCTAGTGAAGCGTCATGTTTTGGAGCATGCTGGAACAGATCACTCTTTCATGCTGAACCAGGCACAGTCTGTGTACCTTTGCTCCCCAGTGGTGTTTACCTCCTCTCTCTCTGCTGCTGCTCGCCCTGCCACGTCAAATCACTGCCTGGGTGCTTGGCTCGCTCCTCTGGGAGCCTCGCGGCCGAAACAGCCTGACTGTGGTCATTCTGCTCCGGTTCTGAGGAGTGAGAAACTACTGGCTGAAAGCTTCACATACCAACTGAGAAAAAAAAACAAAAAACTTTTCGGCTTGTTTTTTTGGTACTGGAGCTCTGCTGGAGATAAACGGATGTGCTCAGGTCTGTGGAGGCAGTCGAGGTGAGGACTCACCTGAGACACGCTTGGAGAGCGGGAGCTGCTTGGAATCTGATGTGTGTCTCATTTATTTGTTCCTGCAGCTGAAAAATGAGTGGATTTCTCTATAGGGGAAGGTAAGGCTTTTTTTTGGATGACAACAGCTCTTGTTGTGGGTTTAGTGAACGTGTGTGGTTTGTGAACCACGGCTGCCCTTTTGTGTGTGTTTGTGCATGTGCGTCTGTGCATGTGCATCTTCAAGTGTGAAGTAGTAGAAAAGCATCTCTTCTGAAGTGAGTATCAATAAATGAAATCAAAAAGTCTTTTTTACCTTATAAGTAGAAAGAGGACCTTTGTACTGGTGTTACATAAGAACCTGCGGAGCCTCGACTCCCACATGAGGAATACCTGCACGACAAACTGCCATTGGCTGAGGCTAATTTCAGTCATTCAAAGCAGAAGTCTGAATCAACTGTGCTGGCCACTGTCTTTTTAACCTCTTCAAGCCTGTCAGGCACAACAGTGGGTCCATTGCACGTGTTTGATTGTACCATCACACGGTAAAGTTCTTGGTATTTGGAAAAAAAAATATTTATACATATTTAAAAAGCAATAATAGGACAATGCAGAACAAACTTGTGGGGTGTGAATGTGAGTTTGTAACAACAACAGCCAAACAATGTTGATGTTCATATGAAATATATTACTAATTGAGAGTCAATAGTAAAGAGAGGACAGGAAACAAAAGAAGTGAGATGGTGAGCAACATGAAACAAAGGCCTTTGGCTGGTTGGTGTCTTATACCAGGTGGTTTGATGCTAAATCACTTCACGATGGTGTTAAAATGTCCCGAGGTCTGTTTTGTCTTGTTTTGTTTTTTGGGGATCAGAAACACAGATCAGTTGTGTGTTCAAATGCAGCTTGTTACCAGTACAATAACAGCTACACAGTGGTAAACATTTTTTCCAAGGCAAACAGCTGAAAAGCTTGACGCCATGGTGCAGTGAACAGAATCAATCTATAACCAAAAACTGCTCTGTACTTTATTTGATTAGTATGACAGCACTGAATAATTTCAAGTCAACTAATCTAGATAGACTGTCACGGTAATTCATGGATGAGACACTGAAATCAATTTGTACTACCTATATTGAATTCACTTAACTATAACTACTACATTCAGTGTTGGGTTGATTACACAGAATGTATAATCTGTTTTTTGCCTCATTTGCTTGATTTTTAACAGCAGCTTTAGGGAAACATGAAATTCACAGGGTTTTAAAAGGTATGACAACGAGCGCCATCATGAGAGACCAAATGTTGTTCTCAGTGTCAATGGTGGTTTGCTGCCGCACAGCTGCCTTGACTGTCATCTACTTCCATTGTCACGCAGGATACTTGTACTCGCCTGCAGCTCCCTGCTCCACCAGCTGTCATCACCAGGCTGTTGCATGACTGGCACACATGCTCACACACCTACAGTGGGTGGCCAAGATGTTGTAAAACAAGTAAATGCCCCAGTTGCGCTGAAAGCCTTTGATTCGGAGCTCATTACACTCTTGCCCAGACGTGACGCACCCTGATCCTCACTTTAGTTAATAAATGAGGCCTTTACAGTTTGGTGTGAGCAGCTTTGACTTAATCTCTCCAATTGATTATTCATGAAAGACTCTGAGGACGTGCTAAGAGGGAGAAGATCAAACCCACGGTCTTCTGATGCTAAAAAAAATCCTCCTTATCGACTAACTTTTTACCACTTTTATACAGTGAAGTCAAAACAGCGTTTTTTGTTTGGTTCATGGTCAGAAAGCTTCACTTTATCAACCACTAAAGTCTCTATACTGCCACTGATAGTCTCCACTGGGTAAGTATGACGCTATATAAAGGATAAATCCTCTGAGTTTCCTCTGTTAATAAATTCTCGACCAGTTTGGTGGAAGGATTTCATGGATTCCTCCACTCCCCGTCTTTGTTTACTGTTTCTCCAGTGGTGAGTGATGACTGTGTGACTTAAAGCATGCGCTGACTCAGTTTCCACCACCAGTATGTGAGTGTGCCTGCTGTCTCTGACATGTCAGTGGGAAGCTGCCCCCCCACCCCCCACCCCCACCCCCCCCCCCCCCTCACCCTTTGGCTCTGCTCTTCCTGGACTTATTTTGACCCTCTGGAGAATTGACCACACTTTCAGTGACATGTGAAGCAGACAGGACAGGATAACAGGGGAGAAGAACAGTTAACCTGGAGAGACAGGTTTCAGTGCAGGGATAAGGATCAGTATGTTGCCTGCTGAGGAGGAGGACACACTGCGACAGTGTTGAGTCTAAGGGCGGCTGGGCTGATTGCTGTCTCTTGTTTCAGGCACTGTGGTGCAGAGAAACGGGCCAGGCCAAAGAGCATTGGACCAGTGATGGGTAAGTGCCTCCTCAAATGTCACAAAACTAATATTTATCAGCACACAATGTGCTGCTTGTCTTGTTTTTTCCTATTTTTTTCTGGAGTGTTTTCCACGTATCTGCAGTATAAACACCTCATTACATTTTTTATCACCTCTGGCCTGACAGCCTCTTGTGTTGACTGTAATTAGCTATTTGTGGGAGCTTACAGTCTGTTGCAGCTATGACTCTATGAGTGACTGTGTGCATGGGTAACACCCACCACCCCTTTTATATAGGTGTTTGTGAGTGTGTCTTTGTGAGGTCCAAATTAAGTGTTGAAAGTGAGGAGCTATCTCTATCTAGACTGAGGATTTTTACTCCATTTAAACAGCGCAGCAGGTAAAACTGGTCTAATTTTACAGGTTTTGTTACCGTTTCAACATTTCCTAGGATATTTCCTTGAAAGAACTACTGTACATAATTTGGTTCAAATAATTATTATTATTATATTTTGACACTATAGTAAAACCCTCGCTGTTTGAGTTTTCAAAAGAAAAAAACAGGACGGATGAATCAGTTGTTTTTAGGGTTTAAAAGATTTTGACAACTGGGACACACTTAGTGATTCGTAAAACCCATGTAAATATTTAGATTTTTTAAAACTCTCCAGAAGCTAATTTTAGTTTAGTTTAATTTTATTTGAGTGTACATCTGACCTGCTTTGCACTGAAATAAAGACTCTCTTGGTTATGCTGGAAAATAATTAAAATTAAACTTTTAAAAAAGAGTTGTTCAGATGGATATGAATATCTTGCTTTGTGTGTGAGTATGGTTAGCCTAGCTTAGCTGTACCAGTCTCTGTCCATGAACTTTCCCTCTCTTTCTTTTAAACCTGGCTTTTATTTTTCATGCACTTGTCCATTCTATTTAGCTCAAGTTCAAATCCTTCTTCTTTAGGGGAGACGCAGAAGAAAAATATAACAACTGTCCAACATAATTACAATGTATTTGCAAAACAGCCTGGAACAGAGAAAAAAAAAATGTGACGTTCAACTTTGCTTTCAGTTCAACCACTGAATTAAATGTTTTCATGACTATATGGAGTGATGGACAAACTTACAAAAGTAAGTTGAGGGTTGTAAAATTGCAGAATTTTCCTTTAACCCTGATCCAGACAGAGCTCATTTCCAGAGTGCAGAAATGACTTTTGACATAAGGCGTTTTATTAAGTTTTGGGACAAAATTCAGGTATGATTTGGTTAAGATTAGGATCTGGCCAAAGGGAGCATGACAATGAGTATAAGTCATACAACATGTGCATACTGTGTGTGTTTAGTCCTCCTACCAGTGCGTCATTCCTATCAGTGTTGTGTAATATTTCGTACCGCAGCCATTAACATCTTGGGCCCTGATCCAGAATAACTTCTACTTTCATTTAACAGAGCAGCCTTTTTAATAATATTTAATGTGCTGCAATTTTAAAAGAACCGTCAGAAACATGAATACTGCCAAAGCCCGTCTTAATTACACCCCTCCGGACCTGGCCCTCCACCCCTCCCCCCACCCTAACCCCTTTCCTATACCGCAAACCGATTGGCTCTGCTTTTAAAGGAATAAAACTCAAACTATTGTACAAATCCCTCCTGTATTGAGTTTTCTGGGAATGCTCCTGGCCCTCTCGAGAGGATAAGTTTGGCATTGAGATGCCTTAAGGCCTCTGGAAGAGTTTCAGCTGGATAAGAATATACTGTGCTGGCTGTGTGTGTGTGTGTGTGTGTGTGTGTGTGTGTGTGTGTGTGTGTGTGTGTGTGGACATGGCCCATATATATCCAGGTTTAATGGGGTTATAATGAGACAAAGGCTGATCACAACATCTCAGAGATGCTGCTCAGAAAGCTCGGAGGTGTTCAGATTTCAGCCCCTCAGTGTTAGACTCATGATTCTCCGTAACACTGGAACAATTTTAAAACAGTGTGGTTTACAGACGAAACACATTAATCTGCAGCACACTCCACCACAAAAAAACTGTTCTGTGTGTTTCTGCTTTTCTGAAGATGCTCTGGTTCTTCCAACAAAAACAAGACAATCCTTCTCCTCTCTTATTCTGGATGTTTTGAACATATCAGATGGTCTTCATCAGCAGGTGAAAGTTTGGAAAGATACTGCTCAACTTTTAGTCAACCCACATAAAACCTCAGAATAAATGACTTCAGTGATCACTGAGCAAACTACAACTGCTGCTGCTGCTGGGGAAGACCATGTGATACAGTTAAAAGCTCCAGAACAAATGAACGGAGGTTGTTTTTACCAACTGCTGTTTCCAAGGTCAAGAATGAACAGAAGGATATTTGGCTCACTGAAATAAACGCCAGCAGAATGTGCTACTGAATCTCCTCATTGTGCCCTTAACTCTCCTGCGGCTGACATGCAGCAACAGCATTCCTGAAAATGTTAGAGGGATTACATGGAGCGATTTGCGTCCCTTTTCCAATGAAACAAAATATGTAGCCATCATTATCTGTCTTCTTCAGGGAAGATCTCAGTGCTATCATATAATATTATTATAATACAACACACTGGAACAAGGGCAAACAACACAACAGTAACCACCATTTTGCTGTCTGTTGCTTTTTTGCATCCTCCAAAATCTAGATAACGTCAAACTGGTACTGATACACTCTTCCACAGCAGCTCATTACCATATGCTTGCAGCCATAAACCTGCTTTGCGTACCCTTCCTTTTGCCTCCCAGGCTGAACCAACAACCTTCTAACCGATTGCTCTTTTTTGGGGGTGGGTGTCAGTTGCCTGAACAGGAATATCTGCAAACACTAGATCTGAAAGCAGGACTACCACATTAAATCTAAATTACTATTTGCTGGATTTGTATGAATGCAGGTTTTCTGTTTAAGTTTTAAAAAAAAAAAAAAAAAAAAACCAAACCAGCATGCACATCGTTATGGGGGGGGGGGGGGTGTCATAGTTTAAGGAAAAATTAACAATGCATAACACTTGTTGGACAAACTGAGATGTCCTGGCTCCTCTCATTAGTGATTGTGGATGGCAGGACAGTGACTTCCTGCAGGAGTCAGCAAGACAAAAACCTTGATGAAACAAGATATGGTTGGTTATTTACTCCATCAGAAATAAAGGTAATTGTAGTCCTCTGCACATGGATGCTTGAACTACTGAAAAGATGTCTAACAACCCCCTAACAACTTCGCCTGCTCTTCTCCACACACTTCAACTTGGACGTTTAAAATGAGTTTTGACTTATTTGCGCCTTTTCTTTTTCTGTCTGTGCAGATTTCTCCTGTGATGAGACAGATAAAGGCCCGCCGGTCCAGATGCACAGCCTCAGAGAGTTTGAACAGGTAAGAATTACAATACGAGCTGTGTTCTCATGCGATTTACATGCTGTGGGATAATGTTACTCACTGTCCGTGAGAAGAAGAGCTGGCTGAATGAAGTATAGCAACAAACACTGGAAAATAACTGTGGAGGTCTTTATGTAAGGGAGGTCCCACTAATGCTAGTGTATAGCGCTGTGTCTCGGATGTGTCTGGGCTTGCCTCTGCTCTGTGGTAATGACTGTGTAGGTGTGTTTGGGAGGATGATGTGGCAACTGAAACTCTGCATGAGTCAAACAGTCTCCTCCTGTCATTCTGTCTCTGACAGGTTTTTTCACATCAAATGTCTACCAATTCCAAATTTCTAACCAATATCCATATTTCCCACAGCTGCACCTTTATAGGTCTATTTTAAAACTGAAAGATGTGATTTACATCTGAAGGACTCATTGCATTAAGAGAATGCTACTGTCTGTTTTGTCTTGTCATGTTTTATGCAATATCCTGTAGTATTTTGTAACATATTTTGAACTGTCTGTTGTTGTGTTGTGGCAGGACGCTCGGGAATTTCCATGAAGGTTATTAAGTTTAGGTGCAGTTTTCACCAACAGCAACAGTCACTGAAATACATGGAAAGCAGTTTTTTAAAAATTTAATCCAAAGGATCTCGGCTCAGATTACTTGTCAGTTGATATGAATGGTGATTGCAGTTAATGTGTTGTTGCTGGATGTCACAAAATGGCTCCAGTGTTTTATGGGAGTCAAATTTTAAGTACTGTGCTGCAGTTTTGTTGTCTTAATGTTGACAAAAAAAACTCTAACTAAAACAATCTGAAAAACACACATAACGTAGCTAAACAGCAATTTCAAAAGTTGCTGCTTAGCCACAAATCCACGATCATGGCCTAGCAGGAACACAATCGAATATGTGTTTACGACTAAATAAATGGAGCCTGAATATATATGCAGACATATTTTTGGAAGTTGAAAAAAGGATTCTGCATGAAAAGGCTGCTCACTAATGTGTCCTGCTGGTTTTGAACTGAGGAGACGAGAGCCATAGCTTTCCTCTGGTTCTGGTTCTGGTTCTTTGCCAGAGTAATGGATTCTGGGAGCTTTGCCAGGTGCATTTTGGGCCTGATATAACTCTGGAGGTGCTTTCTGCAATTACTCTCGTCCCCTTTTAGTGAAGGACAGAGCTATGGAGTGGTGGTGGGGCAGTTGAGTTTGGGCTGTATTGGAAAAAGATGAAACTATAACAGGATGAGGTCAAATTCACTTCTTCCTGTTAGAAAAAACTATGAGTCACAGTGTTTCTTTCCACCTACAGAGGGCATTTTGACTTTTTAAACAGGCAGTAATTTATGGAATTAAGAGGAAATATTTTAAAAGCCTTTCATCACACCTTATTTTATGTCAGTTAAACTCCCACTTTGTAAACTTGGCACCAAATATATCTTCTCTGCTCCTAACAAAGACCTGACCTGGGATTTGACTCGGGCCAAGTTATATAATACTTAGTGTAATCTGGAAGAGATGGGTTCAGGTATACTACTGTAGGTCAGTATGTCTAATAGCTTAGTGGATCCATGAAGCTGCTCCCTCTCCTCATCATCATCACCTCAAGAGAAGCATGTGCTTTTTGAGACAGGTGGAGAGTATGACCTCTGAACTGTGAATCACCCTCAGGAATCTATGCACATTGGTTTCAGGCCTTCTTCTAATCTTCACATTTTTGCTAGCATGCTACTAGATAATTTTACCTCTTCAAGAGGTCCATGTTTGAATTGTTCAACTTGAACAGTCTGAGAACTTAAATCTTTTCATGCCAGACCTGAACAGGATTGGTTTCAGCCTTTCCCTGAAAGATGGGCACTGATCTGTATCTGTTTTTCATGTAGATGGTAAATCTCCCTGTCCAGATATATGCCTCTATACCTGCACATGCTCATCTGCACAAAGATATAAACTACCTGCTTTGAATCATAATGTTGTGACATGTCTGTTAAAAATAAATGCACAAATTATGCAGCTAAATATTCTATAAGGTATATGCAAATATGAAATCAGGAAAGAAATTATTTCATAGAAGTACAACAAAGATGGCGGAGCTGCTGAGCGCAGTGTGTATGTTTATGTCAGCATTGTAGATTTTCAATCATTTTCTCCAACATGTGGAAACCTGCTGTTGATTTAAATCAGCCAGCTGCCATATGTAACTCAACATGTTTTTAAATGCTTGAATGGACTTGACTGACATTTTTTTTACCAGGACAGGTGTGACATTTTAATAACTGAGGTATTTATGGAGAATGTCTCCAGCCTCCAGCTGAGTTATGTTGATGATGGTACAGCATAAAGAGCATTTAACTCATTAAATGACAAGGGTAAAGTGCATCTTAAACTGTTATATAGAAGCTTTGAGAATAAAGCCATAGTGCTGTACCTTAAGGATAAAGACATATTTCCTCTGCAGTATCGAGCAGTGGCAGAAAGCTGAACTATTGGCTGGTTGGTTTCCTTTGAAGTTTTTTCTGTGGATTCCCTGCTGAGGGATGAGGGGATGAGTCATGCTATATGCAGACATACAGCGCAGACAGCAGACTGGGGGGTAACCGAAACACCAGCTTTGTATGAAGGAAAAAAACAGGCTGAGATTGCTGATGTTGTGTGTTTGAATTATAGCCGACGTGTTGCAGAGCTGCATGTTTTAGACCATTTACTATAAATCATATTTAAAATTGCTCAAATTTCCAGGGGATGCTGCAGCGTTTTCAGATGATTAAATATGCTTTTCCCACCTTTGACACAGATGTCCTCATATTTCATTGCAGTTTGAAAACCTACAGAGGCTTGAAACTAGTTTTTGTGACCTCATTCATGTCTGAGCTTTGTTTGATGTCAAAATTATTTTTGTGGTTGCGTTGTGCTGCTGCTGATAAGAGATTCATCTGGAAGTCTGCTCCAGTACCACAGGGAAGAGAAAGGAGTGGAGAAGGAGTCTTGCTGTAAGCAGCGGAAAAGCAGCTCACAAGCACAAGTGCATTCTGGATCGTGGATGGATTACTGATATGCAACTTGCACTCAAAAATATCTACCCCTGACACAAACATTTAGCTTTAGCCATGTTTCTGGGTAAGTGATGTCCACAACTTGGCAGGTCTCTTACCAGAATTTTACTCCCAGATCTAATGTGGGGGGGGGGGAAACAATACCACTTGCACATTGACTTGAGTGTTGTAACTGTACTGTGTTCTCTGTGTGCACTTTAAATATATTAAAGAGTACTTTCACCTTATTTCAACTATGTGTACTCTTTCTTCAGTAAGTTAAACACTAACCAGTTGGAAGCTCCTTATTCCATTTATTCCAACTCTACATGAATGCACCAGACTTCAGTTTGAAGGTCAGACAGCTCACACTGTTACTGTGAATATTGCTAAGGCTCTGACATGTGTTTAGAGTTTCAATGTGTGGGACTCTGTTAAAGTGGAGAGAGGAGCGGACTAATGGCTTTGGATGGAAAATTTGTCACAGTGTTATGCTCATAATTTTCCAGAGGAAAAAAATGCAGAGGCGTACAGAGTGGCTTTTCTTGATCCTGTGTGGCTGGTCAACAACATTGATTTGTCAGGGGGTGAAATGCAGCAAACAACATGACAACTTTAGTTTTTATATGTGCTTTTAATTTGAATCTGTGCTGTTAATGATGTTGTATACACACGTCAGATAACTTGCATTGCTTTGTTTAGCACTGCTAGCTTCTGTTTCTCATTGAAACATGTCACGTTAGCTGTCAGAGCTGACTGATGTCTATCCAAGTGGTGTGTCCATGTATATGCCATTATGACATTTTCAAAACCAATTGTCTGTTTGTTGGAAATCCACCTGTAACTGTCAGGTGTTGTGGTGTTGTGTACTCAGTGGAGCCCTGTGTGCTTGTTACATAAAGGACTGAGTATTCTTTGACAAGATCTGAACTGACAAGAATTCATAATGACATATTGGTGCACTTAACTGTGGGAAGGCTCTGGGATTTTTCAAAAACCAGATGATGGTGATAAAGTTGTATTTAAAGACCTCTGCTATCACAGAGGTTGTCTCTCTTGTGTAAATGTAAAGTGCAAAATCCACACAAGTCCTCACTTTGCACAGACAATCTTTGTCCTTTTTTTGCTCTCCCTCTCACAGAAACATTGTGGTGGCTGCAGTGGAAATGGTTAATTAAAATTTTGACAGCATTTTATATGCAAATTCAGAAGGCTCTTGGTGCTTGTGGTTGGTTTGTGGTTGTGATGTTATGTCTCAATCATATCTGAACCTTTTCCCCTGTATGAGCTTTCAGTGAAAACAGATGTTCCTGGTAAATTCCTAAATCAGTCTGGTATAACTTAAAAATTGGGCTTTTAAAAACAGTAAAAAAAAAAACAAAGCTAAATAAATATGATTATAACCATTATGGATTTTGGATGCAATAAATTCAGAAACTGACAATTCTGGAAGGAAAATTATATAAAACCTTCCTAACTGTAGAGTTCAGAAGGTGATTTATCTGATTTCCATCAGCGAGCATGAGTATTTACAGTTTAGCCTCTCAAACTATAACAAACGGAAACAACTGATTTTGAGTACAGAGCGGAGACATAACAGTCAGGGTCTTGTCTGAAAAATTTCCACATTCTGACGGAGCAGATTAAAGTTTGTTGACCTTTTTTTTGCCACCGTAGTTTTACATTAAGTTTTTCTGACAGTGGTAGCATATGTTGGTCCTCTCATCTTAATAGAGCAGTCTGGATTATTGAATCCAGGTTATGTCTGAGTCTCTGTGTGTGTGTGTGTGTGTACAGTTTGTCCTCTCTCCACATTTGCGTCAGTTTAAAGAATCAATCTTCCCGCCGGCTGGTTGGAAGAAACATGAACCTGCCAGAGCAGCGTTTGTAACTGTCAAACATCCACGCTCCATCGTACTGAGGTTTCAAAAAAAAAAAGGAAAAGAAAAATCACCCAATCAAAATGCCCCTTTCTCAAATGGCCTTTATTAGTCCGCAGGAGAAATTGAAAGCACATGGCGGCCTATAAATGCGAATTCAAACCGACCACAGAGACACTTAGATTGATAGAAGAAGGGGGAGGACTGCATATAATTTTGGCCATTAAAACCTCAGGACAAATTAGGGTTGTTAATCTGTTATTTTGCCCTCGGTCTCAGCATTCACTTCTAAAAAAGCCACATGTGCCATGAAAGATCTGTCAGAGCTGGATTACCATCACCGGAGTGGCAGTAATGGACCACATTCGGCAACGTACAAAGACCCAAAACACAGACAGAACATCTGATCCTGCGACTGACAGCAGGGATGAAAAAGGCACATTTTCTTTTTAATTCCCTTTATCTCCAGTCTTTTATCTCCTCCTCCTCGCTTCTTGTGCTCTCCTAGTTTTTCTTTTTTTGTGTGTCATTTGAAAATAGGTCAGAATATTGTGTGTGTGTGTGTGTGTATGTGTACGTGCATGAGTATTCACCCCCAAGCTGTTAGCTCTGATTCACTGCTTCATGCAGCTGGTATCTCAAGTGCTGCATGGCAACACATGAAACACCTCACACATAATGACTTGAAGAAAGCTCTGCTGAAATGTCACAATGAGCTGTGTCTAAATTAGTGCTGACTCAAAAACAGTAATATTCAATTTGCATCAACAGGAATAATTACTAGTCATTCTTAAACAGGCATGTTTTTAATCTTATTAGTGATAGTTTAGGCCTTTCATATAACCTTACCAGCAACAGTGACCACATGACTATGCACATTAAAACAACAATGCTGGCAAGATGTGAAAAATTCATGTGTCTGGAATAAGACATATATAATCAAGTAAAATGCCACGTAGGTGAAAGGAAACTGGTAGATGTATGAGGAAATCATATGAACACTGTATGTGACAGCTTAGCCATCACCAGAAATACTGCATGTTAGGATAATACTGAAGACTGATTTTGCCTTTGTCTTCCTCTGCTCCCCCCCCCATTAAAGCTTTGAATATTTGCTGGTAATTCTCACTGACGCTTTGAAGCACCAAAACAAACAACAAACAAACTAGAAAATGGTATTTGGGACAGCTCTGGTCTTAATTCAGCAGTTTGGATGTAGAAACGGCTAGAATTCTGTTAACTAACAGAGATCATGTCACTTTTGAACGTGGGCAGATAATAACAAAAACAAGGTCTGGGAGACTGTTGCTAAGGCGTTAGTGTTGTGTGCGCAGTCTGTGCAGTCGCGTGCGTAGTGTTTTCTCCCGTGGTTGTTATTTTGGCTTTTGAAGAGGTTGCTGAAGGGATTCGGTCAATGGTTGTCAAAGTGGTAACTAGTTGTTAATGCAGGCATTTTTAGAAGTCAAACTTAAAGAGATGGCTAGAAATAAGGAGCAAGTGTGTGTGTGTGTGTGTGTGTGTGTGTGTGTGAGGAGGGTTACATGAAATAAAGGTCCCCTGGGTTTGTCTCTTAGGCCACTGCAGTGGTTGTGTGTTTCCAGTGCTTTGACTTTCTGAGCCTTTGCCAGGATTATTGTTTGTGTGTTGGAAACAAGGTTTTTGGTGACAATGCTTACGTAAGAGGATTTATGATATATGCTGCTGGTTTGACAGGTACATATAATATCACATCACGACCTGAACTTGCCTGTCTAATGCAACATCTCTTTAAACATTACCCCAACTCCTCCATGGTGCCAGAAGGCACCTAAAAATAATGGGATAAAAAAACTGAATGAGTATACGCTTCATTGTCTCTCTTAAATTCAATCAACTTTATCAGGAAGGAGCATAAGATCTGTTCTGAGCAGAACAGGAAATATACGCTGAGCATCTTCTGTAAGAACAAAAATTCTCTGTGTTCTCTTTTGTTCCATGAAACACTGTCCGTGTCCACAGCAGCTCGATGATATTGAAGTATGGGACACATTTCCAGAATTTCCGCCTCTGGAGTTTTCTCAAATCTCCCACTAAGAATAGACATTGATGCCAGCCTGTCTGTGCCCTTACTGACCTACACTGCAAAAAATGGAGTTAAATCTGGTTTTCACGCAGTCTTGATTAAAGTTAATAAATGAAAAAATATGTTTCTTTATAGAAAACATCTGCGGAGTAAATTATGATTCACAAAGAGGAGTCTTGCGACTTTGAAAGAACTAGTGTTTGAATGCATCCTCATGATTACATAATGGATTTTGGTGTAATCACAACAATAAGATGTAGATGTGTAATTTTTTTGCAGTGTATCCATAGGGTGAGCTGAGGAGCGCTAATGGACATGCTGACAGCACAGGAGTCAGTTTTCACCACAGCAGCACTCAGACAGGCTGCAGATCAATACACGGCAGCTCAGCTTTCAGATCAGCTCGGTCGGCAGGTCACACACAAACACACACAAACACACACACACACACAGGAATGGAACAGGAACATGTTCACAGTGGTGGCGATTCTTAGCAATGAACTGGAGGGGCACATAAAATCCTGTTTTACATGATATTTACTCTCTAAATTTCTGGTATGTGCATTAGCAGAAACACATGTGCATTTGTGCACACAATATCTTTTTGTCATATATCACATGACAAAACGTACAGCACACACAGAAAAAAGTTCCTACCAAGCAATATCCTGCAGCACAGCCTGGAGAAATATCTATAAGAGCTATTTAATCAGCTATTTTATCTGGTTACCAGATCTACAACCTGAGGCTTAATAGTGTTTTTGTGATAAAGTCACTAAAATTGTCCTGTTTTAGCTGGACAATGATGCATTTTTGATTTTTCTGTATTTTATTTCAGAATGTGTTTTACAGATGTAGTATCCAGACATCAGTATTTATGAGTCACAATTTGCTCATTTAGAAATCAGGAGGGTCCTGCAGACGTACATTATGTTAGTATTTGTAACAGAATAATCTCAACCTAAAGGTCATTTCCAGCATCTGAGCCTTGAGGTGAATCTCATGTGCTTCGTTTGGCCAGTGAGGTCACTCAAGGTGTCATGTGGAACTTGATAAGTCAGTAAGGGGCCGACAGCAGGGTGTTTTTTCTGGTTGGGGCCTGCTCACAGGTTAAGCCGGCCGTGCACTCTTCTTTAAATTGTTATGTGCGCACTAAGAAATTATTGGGCTGAATTTTGACCACAGTCGTCTTTTACTGATGAAAAACTTTGCATACAGATGCCATCTGCATCTGCAGGCCCTCTAAAGATCGATACCGGCAGAGGGTCTGGACAGGCCTGCGCTGCACGGCGCTAGCGCCACCATCTGGAAAGGAACCAACAGCAGACTGACTAACTGACTGACTGACTGACTGAGTGGTACACGTAGTCTGAGCTCGACTTTTTGAGCTAATTGATCCCAGGCGTGTGCAATAAATTCATGCTCCTCTCCAGCGGGTCAGAGAAGACATATTGACTTGATCACGGCGTCAGTCATGGATGATAATTGTTCAGTTAAAGTGTACAGTAATCTGCTCCCAACACACACTCCCAGGCAGTAACACAGCCACACTGACTATTAACGTCGGGCTGGAAACGCCTGACAGACGCTACATCTGCGTGTCTCACTTCGTTCCTAGAAAGTATCCAGGAAGAACACGTATGTTTGTGCGTGAGCACCTTAACATGATTTCATCTCTTTGACCCAACATGTGTGATATTTGTATGTGCATGTTTATTCTATAAAGTTAGCAGAATTATCCACTGCATGTTTTCTTGTTATTCAGAATGTATTTATGTATTATATTTCAACATCCCCCTCTGCCCGAAACCCACAGATCATATGGAAACAGTTACAAACAAAAAAGGCAAAAAGAAGAGAGAAAAAAGTATTTTTATGAATCAGTCTTGTACTTAGTGGCAGGCCGGATCCTGCAATTACCCTGACAGTACAGTCAGCTTTTAATGCCGGGGTCAGAGAGGCAGAGAAACCACAGTCTGTACCCCCCCCTACAACAAGACAGTAAACATCACAGTCAACGTTCACATGACTGAAAACGCTGCTTGTGGCAGCTTGTTCAGAAAAAGAAAGGAAACATGTAAAACATTAGTAAACAGAGGAAAAATATCAGTCATGTTTAAAGATCTGCTGGTGATGGTAGTGTTGGGAGGTCAACTCTGCAGCAATGTAGCAATGTCTGGTTCAATTATTCAGTTGCAATGAGCATACAGTAAATCCAGCTAGTCATCGGTGAAGTACAAAGCTACTATTCAACATTTTTCTTCATTTATAATTCCACATGAGTGGTTTTGCTGCCAACTGCTGTGGATCTTGGTTAATCTGCCCTGGTGGCCTGTGTGGTGGTTTTGTGGAAACACTGAGTCACTGGAGTTATTAAAACACAAACGCATAAATAAACAAACTTTTATAAATCAGCTGAAAATCACACATTATGTATGATGGAGAAAAAAGTCTGTGTGTGATTGGCCGGTCCTCTGCACATCCCTTAATGAATCAGAACTATGCTCCAAAACTAAATTGCAGCGCTCACCCCGTGTAGACGACTTTAAGGCTGGTGTCTTTGGCAGCTCTTTCTTCAACTCCAGCTAAAATGGACTCCTGCAGCTTCTTTCTAAAGGATGATCAACTATACTGTAAGACAGTTTGAATTTATTAGAAATAAACACTTGATTCTGATGTAAGTTTTGTTTCAAATAAAGACCTTGGTCTCACTTTTGTTGAGCTAAACAATATCATAATTTATGGAAAACTCATTTAAAAGTAATTTGTTTATTTAACAAAAAAGTCATAAATAAGTGCTGTATAAACACTTGCAAATGGAAAAAATGAAAACAAAATATTTTAAATACAGAACTGTAGGATCAACCAATAGGACATGAAGAGTACAAATTTAATCATACGTTCAGTCCCAGTTGTGTGCATCAAAACTAACATGTTTGACAAAATCAAGCATTTTTCATCTTGTTTTCTCTCTTGCAGAGAGCTTTTTTTCTTTTTAAAGGATCAGTGTCTAATCAGAATCAAATATGTAGGCCTTCATGTTACGCAAATGAGTCTGAGCTTTTAATGCAGAAGTACAAAAACGTTTTTTCAGGCCAAGAAACACAAACGGATATGAAAATCAAATGTTGATACAATGCGTCTGCTCACCCTGACAGGGACTAGTTGGACAGACTTGATCCTCCAAACTGCCAGAGAGCTGGCGAACACAATGCTTTTCAATCAAAAACACCAATTCATTAGAGGAGGAAATTGAATATAGATTTTTACAAGGTTCCTTTTGTATCTTTTTAGCCTCGCTGTTCCAACTGTGTCTGTAGGTGTGTTTCCCATCAGCCTGGCTGGTTGTTGTAGCTTATTACTGATGGACTGACTGATGGTCTCCATTTGTTTTTCTTTTATAGTCTCTCTCTCTCTTTCTCTCTCTCTCTCTCATTGGGCTGGTAATGGCCAGATCTGTGTGTAATCAAAGCCATCTCTTCATCTTTTTTCCTCTTTTCTCTCTCAGAGATACATTCTGCAGATTCTCACTTTGTCTCTTTCCCTTTTCCTTCTTCTTCTACTTCTCTCCCTCCTTTTAAATCTCTGTCTCTTTTCCCCTCTGTTGGGATAACTTATAAAAGGTTGAGAAAGAGCGACATGTGCAGAGCAGACCTCAGAACAGACAACCCTTCTTTTTTCCTCCCTCCCTTACATACCAGAGAAAACTCACTGACTTGCCAGAGAAAAAGGGGAGGAAAAATTTATGTTTGAAAAAAAAAAAAAATCAAAACTTGGAAGTGGTCCGTACGCACCCATGTGTCATCATTTATTTCCAATGCAGGGTTCCTGGAATCAGCGCATTAGGACGGGGTGTTGAAATTGAGAGTTTTTCTGGCATACTATGGGGACAGGTGCTTTTTTTGGGGGGGGGGTCCGACTTATTGGTGATTGAGGGAACCTTTAAATGGAATGATTGCTAGCAGTGAGGGGGGGGACCAGGAGCTACGAGAGAAACTCCCGATTTTCATCAGCCACTTACTTTGCTGTTGTCCCTCTTCTCTCTTTCGATATCTCACTCCTGTCTCTCTGCCTCCATTCCTCCTTAACACTCCTCCTGACACTTGTTCTCACACATTGTCTTCTCACTGACATCCTCAGTAGTGTTTTACTGCTAAGCAGCTTCTCTCCTCATTCTGCTGGGCCCTTGGACATGATTTCAGACCTGCTTACGGTTTGAACAGTTCTGTTTTCTTGTTCGACATGACTCTGACTCTTGTTGTTTCAGACACTGATACTAATAAGTGTCTCACAGCCTGCTATATTTATTCCTCTGAGCTTATTGACTCATTCCTGCAGATACACCAACATGCTGCCCCATGAACTATACTCACTACTCCAATATGGATTAATCTCCTGCTGTAAATAGACCCTAACAGATTCCCTGCTTTCCCGATTCCCGTTTCCCTCCTGTTTGTATAAAAATTGTGAGCCAAAAAAAAAGTGTCGGATTGTTGGATTTTATTGACTTTTAAAGATTTCCAACTTCAGTAAGATCCCACAGAGCTGGGGAGGGTCTGAGTGAGCGAGAGGGAAGTTGGACTAAGGACATACTATGGCACATTGTTGCTGCCCTCTGCTGTGGTGACAGGTCCACAGCAAATATGGCTGCCTTGTTCTTGACAAGTTCCTCAGTTGGCTCCCACAAAAACTACCCCAACAGCGTGTGACATTGTTAGGGCACATACGCTTTGTTTTAGTGGCGATGCAATCGTGTGAAATTTGTAACAGCCAGATTGGTTCATGAAAGATTGCAGCTAGTACGTCCAACCATGGTAATGTCTTGTTCTCAGCATCCTGTCTTTTCCTAACTCATTATGAAGTGACCTCCTGATGTTTTCCAGCAAGGTCAAAGTTGTTGTTTTTTTCGTCCTATTGACTTTTCCAGTCCACTAAAACAGAAATCCCCCGTGAGTCCATGAAGAGGTAGTAATCCCCATTTTAAAACATATCAGGAGTTTGTTCTCTTTCCCCTTTTAACAGCTCCGGCCCCGAGCACCTTCTCCACCTTGTGAAAATATTTTCTCTCGCCAATGAAACATTAGAATTGAACCATCAAAACCCTGTGCTAAACAGCCCGCTGGTTTCGCCCCGCTGGGTGAGGCGGAGTGGAGCTGGACCCATGGCAACACACTGCTTCAGTGCTCTGCAGAAACCTTGTATCTCCAACACATGTTAACCTCCTGTGCACTAATCCTCCCACTGAATGTCTCCTTAAGTAGTTTATAAACTTACTTTTTCCACACAGTATCATATGTACATTCAAAGCCTTTTCCAATATTTTTTTTAACATTACACTGAGTTCAGTATTCAAACTAGCCATTAATTTTTTATGACTCCATCAAATGCAACTATTCCAGGTATGAGCTGTACACAAAATCCACGATTCAGTAAAGCCCAGTTTGAGGTCAGGGTTCAGTTGACTTATATATACAGATCTGACATAATGGACAGATTGAAAAGTAGACCTACAGCATGTGGATGATGATACTCAAATTTGCTCTAACAGAGATCAAACTTGAGCAAACTTGTTGTCCGATCCGTAACTCCAGTGTCGAAACCCAAAAGATAGAGCAGGCTATAACGTCATCACAGGCTCCTCCAGCTCTGTTTTTTTCTGGAGCAAACACATTTAAAATTTATGTTTCACATTTCTTTAATGTGGAGCAGGACCTGTGTTTTTTGGGGGGCTTAGTTAAATAAATTTGATTGTTAATGATTTCACACTACCCATTTATTTTTCTGTTCTTCATAACTTTCGTCCTAAAAAATATGATCTGGACCTGTTGTCAAAACAATCAGTCTTTATTAAGACTTCTTAGGGCAAGCCTCAGACATGAACACATTATTTTTAGATGCAAATGATTTCCAAGGAGGAATATATAAGATTAGATTAGAAGTTAGTCAAACTAAAGAAAGCTGTACTCCAAAGTGAAAGTAGTGGAACATTTTTGATGAAAACAAGGACTGTTTTACAGTTCTTGTTTTCTTCTCAAAAATTCTAGTTGTCTTCACTTTAAATCCACTTTTTCCAGATATTTGATCCTGATATTTTTGGTATCTTTGGAAACACCAGGTCTGTGAGAAAAATGTGAGGTTCCGTAGGTTTGGACGATGCATGCCTCTGCGATTAAGGAGTTTTAAAGTCCTGAGACAGAGCAAAGCTATTGCGATAAAACTGCTGAATGCAGAAAATGCAGTGTGGAAAAGTGGTGAAAGTCAAGCTGTGGAGAGTTGACCCGCAGATAGCAGGTTTCTGCAGGGCACAGGCGATTGGCAGGTAACTAACAAACCCAGAAGGCTTGAGCGTAGCCTGGCTCGGATCAGACCGACTCAGTCTGCGCCAGCCAGTGTTGAGTAATGCTGTTAGTAAATACCAGTCCAATTACTGCTAACGAGGGCCTAATTGGAACCAGATGAACATTTATTGAATTTGTCAGAGAAAGGTAGAGTGGAGATAGCTAATGAAGTGCAGCCGCAGCACCGGGGCCAGGCAGCCAGGCACTGGGGGGAAAGCATAATTCACCTGGCAGTGCCACAATGTTTTCCCATGTTTGTGGTTTTATACTTATTTAATACTGCAGAGACGTTATTTATAAAAAAAAAAAAAAAAGTAGTCTAAAGGGGAAAAGGTAGATTTTATTTGCCAGTCTATGTACTTCATTTAAACTTTGTATGCAAAAAAAAAAATCTCAGAATTAAATTCTTGGAGAAGAGCAGTCGACGTGTCCCTGGTCCAAGCAGTTTCTAAACCCACTGCCCAATGTCCTGATGTCCCCTCCATTCTGGAGCAATGATGTATTTGGATGCCTCAGATACACAGAGAGACTGACTGACACTGTCTTTTGCATGCCTGCACACACACACACACATACATAAACACACAGCTTCACAGATACACTCAGTCCTGTTCAGCTGTATTTGGTTATGTAATAAGGGAAGTAAAAGCGGTGACATAACCACATGCAGCCTTTGACAAGATGCATTATCTGTTCTTCTTATGAGAAAGGAATTCTAGCCATTTACAAATACATTTACTCAAGTACTGTCAGCACACTTCTGAAGTGCTTTACTTGAGTATTTTCTACTCCACCACATTTAAGGGGAGGAAATACAACACAGTTTACTCCACTCCGGTGGTAGCGACTCAACAGAGTAAAAATTTTTAACAGTATATAAAGTAGTTTAATTAGCTCCATCTCAACCAGCTGTAGCAATAAAATGTTGCTGTGTAGTTAATGCATCAATGTGATTTTTTCCAATATAAGTATGTTATATATTTTCTGTATAAAATAATAAGATATAAGATAATAAGATATACAGTTTGAAATGGATAATATGCCAACTGGGTACTTTAACATTTGATTAAAACTTCGAAAAGTTAAATAGAAAACAAACAAACCCTCAGCACATACACTGATTATGGGAGTGTTAGTGCTTTTTAAAGGGTACCAAATGATTTATTTAGTCTTTGCTCAACACCGACTAACAGCAACACTAAACCAGGACGTGCTGGAGGCAAATGCCGGTCCATCAACCCACCCTCCACACCCAGCACACCAAAGCTGCATGTGAACATAACCCAGAGGAGGCTGGGTTGGTTTTAATTGGCTTGCATCCTGAAATGAGGTTGACATGACCTCTACCCTGATTCATTCCTACAACTCCCCCCCTTTATTTTTCTTTTTTTTTTGTCGCGCCATCCTCCTTTTCCTCTGCCCTCCATCACGTCATTCATTCCTCCTTATACCCCCACCCCCAGCTCTTTCTTTGTCTCATTATACAGTCACTTCTCATCCTGCCAACTGATGGTTCAGTGCAGCGAGGGCCTCGGGCTCCGCTCTCTGTCCCTTTGATTTCTGTCCACAGACAACAGAAAGGAGGGCACACATCCAGTTTATACAGTACATGTAGACACACACACTATACTGTACTCTATACGCATACGCTGTAGACCTAGTCTGCACATTGAATGAGTGCATCCATGCACACAACTGTAGAGTTTATGCTTAGCCATGTGGACATTCACTGGTCACACTGTCCATTTAAATTCCTTCATAAACATTGAGTTCTGTACACAACTCTGTGTGTGTGTGTGTGTGTGTGTGTGTGTGTGTGTGTGTGCGCTGTAGCTTCTGTTGGACCAATGCCTTAAAACCTTGAAGTGAAATTCTTCAGGAATAAAGAAAAACATCCCAGCAGCTAATTAGCAGCCATATGTTTCTGACATTACAGGCTGACACTGAATGCACACAACCATGTGCAGGCACAGATTCTACCTAATGCTCTTGTGTTCCTCCTTTAAAAGTCTTGTTGGTTTCTTGAAACTGAAACTACTAAGTGTGAATCAGACCAGAATGCATTCAGTATTTCTTCCGACTTTCATGGTGAAGCGATCACGAGTGCAGACAACAGCTCTGAATGAGTAAAACATCCATATACTGCCTTCAACTAATCACATAAAATTGTTTCCCAGTTACATGTGGATCAGTGAACAAAGCTGATCAAAAATGTTTGCTAATCTGCCTTCATTCACTGCCACAATTAAGTTTTTCCTCAGAATGTGATTTTATAGTAAATGTAAATGCCTCACCACTGATTAATTAAGCTAAATCAAGATGCACTGTGATTTTCAATGATTCACGTCACATTCATCAGTTTTGGCCTAGTTAGCTTGTCCCCCTTCATCACAGTAGCTTGTAAGAGAAGAAGCAGTTTGGGGAGTCGTCTGTCAGATGTGCACAGTGAGCAGAACATAGTAATTTAATTTATTTAACATTAAGGGCATGGTTATACATGTGAAACTCATATATAGAAAATACAATTCATTTAAATGCATAAATAGCATAAATAGATACATTTTCATGATTGTTGCATCACAAAATGCATGGTATGTCAGAAAGATGCAGGGTACCAGGCAAAAGTCAGACATTTTCCTCTCATTTTAAAATAAATTAAATGATAGTATTTTTCAGTACTTTCTGCTACTTAAACCATGTCTTAGAAAGGCTGATGTTACAGAAAAGTAAATTGTGCATCCTACTGTACTTTGCTCAACCATCTTTATACTGGATTATATAAGGATTTGGCAGCTTTGCATTCTGCAGCTGTGGAGAACAGTTTGTGTAAGTTTCCTTGCGACGATCATCGTGTCCTGACCCACCTGCTGAGAGTGGAACCCCTGATCCAGACTGTCCTCTGTAACGTCGCCATCTGTTGGACAGTTTGTGCCCTTCAAATTCAAGTGAAATGACACAATACAATGACATTGATTATACTGTAGAAAAATAAGAGACAGATCTTTGACATGCGTCCCTGTCATTATACTGGTTACAGTGTATATGTGTGTTTTCTGTATAAATTCAGACACACACACACACACATCCAGAGGTCTTTACAGTCCAAGTCCTCCTCTGTTTGTCAGATGGGCTTCATTCACAAAACGTGGCTGTGCCGGCAGCATTTCCTCTGCTTTCTATTTGAGGAAAAAACTAAAAAAAAAACCCAACCACTAACTTTGTTCTGAAGGTCTGTGTTTGTTTTCAGATCCGTCTGCCTCTCTCTCTCTCTCTCTCTCTCTCTCTCTTTCTCTTCTCTCTCTCTCTCTCTCTCTCTCTCTCTCTTTCTCTCTCTCTCTCTCTCTCTCTCTCTCTCTCTCTCTCTCTCTCTACTTCTCTCTCCCTCTGTACATGAATCCAAGCGGAGAGCCAGAAATTCGGGGATAGATTGAGTTACACTACTTCCCAGAGACAAAAGTGGCCTATATGGGAGGGTCGGCCATGACAGTTGGCAGTTGGTTCAGTTTGGGGTGAATTTGATACCATAATTTAGATCTGCCATAAACACACAGAAATTAGACACAGACCTGCTCTCCCTCAGAAATACAACCATGGGAAAACTGCGCATTTTGGCTGCAAAAGCTCTGCCTCGACCATAACATGAAATCCACGCTCTTATGATTAGATGTAACATGTTTATCATTGCATACACAAACTGATGGAAAGTATTTGCTTGGCCTTGTCCATGCTCTGTGCATGTGTACAGAGGAGAGGCCTGGGAACAGGTATTAGTTTCTGCTCAGGAGATGGTTTGGTAATGACCCGCTGTTTAGACGTGCTGACTCTCTCTGGTTTCCTGGTCTCTGAGCTCCAGTATGCATGTTGCTGAATGAATTGTAATAATCATTGTTTTCAACTGTTCACATGTGTGTATGTGTGTGTGTGGGGGGGGTTACATGCGCTCATTACTGAGTATATGTGTATGTGTATGTGTGTGTTGACATATCCTGATTAGCTCTGGCACCGCTGCCGAGCAAAAGGAGGTTTGTGGAAGATTAGCTTAGCGGGACGGTTTCCTGTCAGATCTGCAGAAATCAAGTCTTTCCAGTCTGAGCTCCAGCACTCAGCAAACACATGCAGCGCCCGAGAGATGTTTGATATTGTCGACACAACTTTTCTGCCGGTCCTGTGGAACAGAAAAAAAGCGTTGCTGTCAAGTAGCCAGCGCCAAGGTTGAAATGTGAAGCCTGCATGCAGGTTGCCCTGAGATACACTGCGGCCATTATAGTCGTGCCTCCAGAAATAGCAAAACCGTTCTTTTTATCGCAATTATTTCTAGCATCTTTCATTGAAGGTTAAAGATCAGGTATTTCAATCAGCGTCAGTATGGAGTATTTTGACTTAATACCAGTGATAGGCAACTGGTCATCATTTAGTTCAGTTGATCACAACTTGGTTAGGTTTAGTAAAAGATTATGGTCTCAGTAAAAACTTCCTTTTGTTAAGATGACAGAGAGACTGTTGTACCTTGTAAAAAATCCAAAAACAAAAAATCACCCCTTTGGCTGCCTGTACAGAAGTTTATTATGTTGTGTTGTTAGGGGACCTCTAGTGGCCATGGTTATTATGACAGGAGCAAAGGAGGAAGTCAGGTAATACAGTACTTTAGTATACTTTCTAGTTCCAAATAATTTCCAAGTAAGATTCATTTTACAGTTTAAAAAAATAATAATTCTCATACAGTTTGTGAGAAGCTAAAACCAGAGGACATTTGTATTGTGGTCCATTGATTCCGTTTAATTGAGTAATAAACTACTGCACAAGAATTTGCACATTATCTGGATTTGCATCCGTATTTCTCCCCCATCCACTGTTGACCTCAGGTGTATACTGTGACCCCCCCCTCTTGAGTACACACTGCCTTTTATCTTAGTGTTGGACACCCCCCCCCCAGTCATGAGGTAATTTCCTGTCTGGCTGACTCACACCTCTGAATGAACGAGGATGGTGGTGGTGGGCTGCTGTAAGAGAGCGTTGGGTGTCAGATCTGTGTTAAGGAAAAAAAAGCTGTTTGTTGGCTCAGATTGTTATTTCCCTGCCTCTTGCCTTCATCCTGCCAAAAACAGTGTAATTAATACTCTTATATTTATATGTATATATATGCGAGGGAATGCATATATCTCCCAATGTGGATACTTCACAGCCTGAAGGCACTTGGACATTGACACACAGGTTCCTTGGACCCATTGGTGTTACGCTGACAACATTCAAAGATTACGTCTTTGGCAGACTAGTCAGACTCACGGCCGTCAGACTCGCAGTCGTCATCACCAGCAGCGGCGGCAGCTTTGTTGTAGCCCCAGGAGCTGCCTGAGTCCAGGCCCTGCTCCCCTTCTCTCCTTGCTCCCTCTCTGGGAGTATCACACTGCATCATCAGCCTGAGCTCCAGGCTCTGGGCCATCCGTCACAGCCTGCGCTCACTTCCGGGGGTCAGGTATCTCAGACAGAATGGATCAGGGGATGAGGGGGTAGGGTGGGGTGGGGTGGGGTGTGGTGGTTGTGGTGGTGGTGGTGGTGGGGGGTGCTTGGACATCTGATCCTGATCCAATGATCCTGCTCCCGTGTAGTCTTTGAGTCAGTTCCAGACTTTTAAAATTACTCCTCCAGTAAAATTGGACCTGTCCAGCCTGGGTTCCACCTGGCTGCAAGTGATCTTTGTGTGTCTGCTGAACGTGCACTGTGTGATATAAAATGCAACTTTTTGTAAGCTATGGATGGGCCGGCTTGTTGATAAGCCCCAAAGGGGCTTTCAGTCAGGCAGCGGGGATAAATGACCCAGCCAGCCCCACATCGGATCCAGTATTTATGACTCTCTGCTCCCTACTAAATACATGACATCAGTTGTGGTTTAAACTGAAATAGACTGTTAATTGCACATGCACACTATGGTAGCTGTAACCTTTTAGTTTTTGACTGTGTTGGTCAAGACTAGAAAACAGTGGTTTCAAACTGTGCCCAAACCGAGTCCTCATCATATTTATTGTTTGCTTATTTTTCTATGTTTATCAGGTGATTTGTTGAACTTCAGTTACCGAGAACCAGCTGGGAATTTTGAAAAAGATGCCACAAGATCAGATTTTCAGTTTTGCTTCAACATTTTTCTTCATATTTATGTCTGATTTTCTTGCTCATCATAATTTAATTGCTAAACATTTTTCTAAAATCTTTACATAGCCATTTGTGTACAATAAATTTTAACATCAATTTTAATGATGAAAGTCTTTTTCCCCAGTAATTCAACCTGGACTAGGGTCATTCTCATTTCCCTCCAGTCAGAGAAACAAGTGAGAATTTAAGCTATAAAAAATCTTGAAGCAATATATTCCTATGATTGTCTGAATATTAACCACAGTAAACCCTTCACAAACAGTGAAGGGATTATTACAAATCAAAATGAAAACAATGCGATGCTGATGAAAGGGTTCGAGTAGAGATGGAGGGATGCAGCAAAAAGATAATCAGGTCAAATTAGTTCTGACAGGTGTTTTTGAGCTTGAAAATTTAACTTAATTACAATAATTTCATTAGCTGTGCAGGAGGCTGTAGAATTCAGATTGAAAGCAGAAATTTTCCAGTTTCCTCAGGTCACGTAGCAGCAAATTGAAAACTTTGGCCGGTGTGAAACTGCAGCGTTCACGGACATGTGTCCTGAGAACCTTATAGAGCTTAAACTTATTTATGTCCATTGCTTTCTCCCAAACAGCCTTTAATGTGATTTCATTCGGAACGCCATGTCAGCTGAGATGATTTGCCGGCAGGCTTCAGTTTCACATAAATGAAGAAGGCTTTTGATCCTGTTATAAAGTGGAGTTGGCTCGGGCGCTCGCTGTAGAAGAGAAGAAGAAGTAGTGAATAATCCACTTCCAGCTCTAGGCCTCGCTCTGCAGCCGCAGTCGGTATCTGAGCGTCTGGACCCAGTGTGTGCTGTTAAAGAGATTCAGATCCTGTTTTCCTTCATGCCTCTTGTTCTTTTGGCATCATTAAAGCAAAACAATGGCGCTCAGAGTAAATAGCCATGGAAACGCAGAAAAGGCTGCAACTAAACACTGAGGCCAGCCAGGGTTTTTTCAGCAAATGTGACCTGTACTTTCCTGCCTGAAACTGCCGCCACAAGCTGCGTGCAAGACACTCGTCTTGACCTCGTCTTGACACACAACGCATATAGTCCTCGTCGTGCATGTTGCAGGACGTACAGTATGCTTTTGGACATGATCAACCTCATCACCAAAGACTGGAAAACCAGTGTTTGTGTGCGTGTAAATGCATTTGAACTTAATGTGTCGACGTGTTGGAATCTCGAAGTCAACACGTCGCACCGCTTTGTTTATTTTGCCTTTTTTTCCTCACTGCGTTAAAGTTGGCAGACGAGCTGGAAAAGCTATCGACTGGCCTCCAAAACAATCCCTTCCATCCATTTGTGCCCTTTCATCCTACAGAAAAAAACAACCCTGGTGGGAGGCTGGCACTGAGCTTAACCGACCCACCGCTGCCACCCTCCCTCACTCACATACAGCTGCTGCTGCCACCACATCTGGGAATAATTTTTATCAAAAACTAAAGAGTGAAGGAACGGGAGATGCAATGAGATGAGGCCTACACTCAAATACCCCCTCCACCTGTGATGTCCTTTTGTCTGTAAAAAATGAAAGTGTGAACAATGCTCATCGGCACTGATTGTTTTTGTTGACTGGTGGTTTGAACTAACCGAGCATCCTTTTTTCCCCCCAGATGGACATATAGCTGAATTTGTGGCTATAATTTCCTGAATTATCATTTGACTCACACATTGATGAGTGGCTTTAAAGTGTCTGATCTACAGATGGGATTTTTGAATGAGGTTTAAGCTTGTTGTGATAATGCTTTAACAGGATTTCTATTCACTCCTGATAAAATTAAAATGATGCACAGATGTAAGGCAAGTTGGAGAGAGTGAGTTTTTTCATTGCCATCCTTTTAATATCTCACAATAGTTTTTGTGGGCAAATCAATGAGGCTGACTGTTTTAGGAAAAAATGGCAAAAATATTTATCAAAGTAATGAAGTAACTTGATGTTTTAAGTATATTTAATAATCTAATATAGTGCATATATTAGATCGTATATAGTAATGTAATATACTGTAATTCTGATGAACTTTATATTTGCTTTTAATTTAATTTTCATCAGAACATTTACCGAATCTGACAAAGATTTGTGGGAGTCTGTTATGAGGGTGTAAAGGTTATTTAGGTTCTCGGGATGTTTTAGTGGTCAGTGGGAAGGTTGTAAAGGTCCTACAGGTTCTTCTATGGATAGTTTTTAGGAGATTTTAGTCATCCAAAAAAAAGGTTCTAGTGGTGCTTTAGGAGGTTATGGATGTTCTTTAAGGGGTCATTGTGGTCACTGGGGAGATTCTACAGGTCCTCTAGGAGCTTCTGGGAGCCTTTTGGAAATGGAACTGGTCCTTTGAGAGGTCTTTGTTGTCCTTGAGGAAGGGTTCTTGTGGACCTGTAGGCGGTTTGAGGGCTCCTCTAGGTTTCGTTGGTGATGTTTTTACTTCTGCTGAGAGTCCACGCTGATCACATCACTGATCTCCTCCTCCGGCAGGCGTTCCTGCTGCAGACAGCCAGTCTTTGAATTTTCTGCTTGATAAATTTCCCCAATAAATAAATCTAAAAACACGGAGCTGAGTTTTCTTTGAACGCCGGCCCGGCTGTTTTGTACATGATTACGAGTCTTGTGGTTTTGAGCAGGGATGATTATTCACTGGAAAATAAAATGAAAATAAATATGTTCCCATCTCCAGCAAAATAAATCGGGTTATTTTACATGCTTGTTAAAATTTTTCTTAACTTCAGTTTTTGTTAGCGGTATGAGAACAGTAGCACGTGGCCTCCTCTCCCCTGTTAATCTATTTTAAGGGTAATGTAATCTATTGCGGGGACTCAGCCACTGAGTGTAATTTTATTATGAACATTTGCAGTGAACCTCAGTTATATGGATTTGTGTGTGTGTGTGTGTGTGTGGTCAGAATTAATGTGGCTTGCTCTCGGTGCCATATTCACACTAATAACAGGAGTGCGACCTCTGTAGTTTACATCAGCCAGCAGCCTCAGAGTCATTTAATACTCTTTCACATTGTCACACTCCATCTTGTTATATTACAGTAAATATAGAAGCAGTTGGTTTGTGTGGTGTTGTGTTCACAGTCTTTTCTCCTGATGTATGTTGAACTGTGTCAATCATCACGGCCACACATCCATCAAAATGCTGCAGTTTTGAAGCAAATGTCTGAAGTTTCAACAAAAAACTAAATGTAAGAAGTTAGACAAAGTTCTTGGACACTGTAAAGTCTTAGTGCCGCATTGCCAGGAATATAACTTCCGACTTCTGCAGAACCCTGCACTTTCTAATTAATGCCATTCCTGTTGGTATCTGGTGCTTTTTGGAGCAGGTCTAATGACCAGAACATTGAAATTAAAACCTGTTAAAAACTGAGAGTTAAACCTCTGACCATTCTTAAAACTTACCAAGAGCTCCAGTTCTTTCTACTCCTCTCCCTTTGTCTGTTATGTCCATACATTCATGGACTGGGGTTTTGGCATGGATGCAATTTTTTTTACTGAAGTTGAAACATTTGCAACTTCTGCAGATGTGTCTCTCAGCCTCAAATCATCCATTACCCCCGTCCTTGCACTCTCACGCTCATCAGACCTTCACCTGGTATCTGCCTGATGGTCTAGGACTGAAGGTGAAGGTTATGAGGGTGAGAACAGTGGCTGACAGAGAGCAGGATTTATTATGTTCCTGACTTATAATGAAAATGCGTGTTGCCAGTTACAGTCAGACAGTCAGCACAGGGATCTGGCTTTGGTTTCTGAACAAGGACAATTCATGATTTCCAAAACCTAAAACCCTGAACCGCTATTTTTTAATACTTGGATTCATATCCAGGATTGAACAATCAAGATGGGGTGTATTTTTGAACTGTGGATTGGACAGAGCCAGGCTAACTGTTTCCTTCTGCCATCTCACACGCACCTTTGATATCTTCATCTCACCCATGGAAACAAGCAAATAAAATTATTTGTAAATGATCTTGTTTTTGAAAGATCAACTGACTTGATGTATGTATGCTGAAGTATCTTTCTCTGATTCTCTGCAGCGTGTACTTTGTGCATTAGTCCTTCTTCTCCTCGTTCTTCTGTCCAGGATTTTAATTAGCCCCTGGGGATATTTTTAGTGGCTCTCTTGATGATTTAATTAGGTTTACAAATTGTAATTTTTTTAACCTCCGCGTCTACTGTGGACTGTGGCAGCACAGTAAACACAATCAGACGTTCCCCCGCTGCAGAATTGCATTAGGGGGCTTGGCAATGCCAGAGAATGGGGGGCTGGAAAATGTCGAGCGAGCTGGCATCAAGGAGCTCCTGTTACCGGTAAAGGGGGAAAACTCCCTGCTCTCTGCCAGTCCAGAGCACATACACACACACACTCACACTCACGCTCACATGCAAACATCCAATTACTTTCCCATTCCCGTAGAGTTGGTTTTTAAAACTCTCTCGACACGAAGATGAAGCAGAAGGCGAGAAAACTGTTATGGCTACCTCCTGCCATGCTGCCATGGTGACAAAACAGCAGCCTTTGGGTTAATGTGAATGGATAGACAGGGACAGTGGAAATGATCTGAAGTTGCTCCTCCTTATACCCAGGATATTTCAGCACTTAATACTTTCTGATTCTAATAGGGGGTTTGTTCCTGAATAATAAGACACAGTGGGGTAAAGGCTAGAGGCAGCAAGAGGAAAAATGTTCTAATGCTTCTCTTTGTCTCCTTTCTTTTCTATCCTTGGATTACGCTTGAAAAGTCCTGTAGAATCAGGATGATTTCATTTCACGGGCACGTCGTGTTGTAATAAATTCAGTCGTCTCTCTCTCTGTCTGTGTGCGTGACCTCTGGATGAGGCTGCTGCGGTCGGGGCTTCGTTTTTTCTTCTGCAACGCTTGTCAGCTCCAGATTGGTTTCAGTTTTCAGTTTGCAGGTGATGCACTTGTGACTTAACACCCTGTCCTTGTTTTGGCCAAAGAAACTATCACTGTGTATGTGTGTGTCCTTGTGAATCATTGATCACTTATTACAACATGCCTCTCAAAGCAAATGACAAGCCAGAAATCTCTTCTGTTTGACTTCTGGAAAAATTATTGTGGTTTTTTGTGTCCAAACTCTGTCAGGTTGAGATGGTTATAAAGCGCTGTCATGATTAATGTATTTCAGGTTCACTCTCTCTTCTTGATTATCAGCTATTGACAAGTAGCTCTGGATGATGGGTTTAGTAGTCAGCCAGTGCTGCTTCCTCGTGGGGTCTCTGAAGAAGGTTTCTGGAGGTTTGACGTGGACTCAGGGACTCTCTGCACGTGGCAAAAACTATTTGGAACCCTTTCTCATCCCACATTTTGTTGGAGGTGGAACTCATATTGTTTGTCCACGTAGTTTTGGACACATAGTGTATTTGTAAATGCACATGAGGCTGGAGGCTGACAATTAACTGCTCTCAAAGTTTGCAAATGTGCAGCTTTTTATTCGATGCCTGTGTCTATGCAGTGCCGGGTCATCAGGGTGCTCTGGGAGTGCAAAAAATAATAATTCAACAACAGTGCTGACGTATAGTCGATTAATCTATGAGTTGATTGTCAGGATTTTGTCATCGGTTTCCCTGATTGATTATTTGTTAGAGTCATTGATCAAATAGAATTGTCAAACTTTCTTTGGTTGCAGTTTCTCAGTTGTGAGGATTTAATGTTTTCATCTGTTTTACATTCTTGTGAAGTGAACTTTTTTTTTATTCTTGACTTTTGCTCAAACCAAACCAAATATTTCATATTGCACTGGGAAACAATGATATACATTTGCATTTTTAAAAATCATTTTCTCATGATTTTTTGATCTAAAACTCATCAATTAATACTCATCCATTCCACAAATGGTTTAATTTTTTTTGTGAAAACTTTATGCTTTTCTCATCTGGTAAATTTTGCATACAGCCCATTTATAACTGCCATTACCATCTACTACCACTTGATTGTGGTCACAGTCTAGTGTGTTAAGTGGGGAAATTATTATTATTATTATTATTATTATTATTATTATTATTATCATCATCATCATCATCATCATCATCAACATAACAATAAAATTGGTTCACCAGTTGGTTCTAATGCATTTTGTGAGCTATATACTTTAACAGGATGTTAAAGTCCTTTTTAAAATGTTTGTTACTGCTTTGCAAGACTAAGTAAGAACTGTTTTTTTTAATCTGAAGAATTCAATGTAGCTGGTAGCATATGCTGGTATTCAAAATAATTTTAAAAAAAAACAAAACTTTGCTGTGAGACAAATGACAGCTAACCTTTCTTTTGATGGACACAAGAAGCAGATTTGTGGTCATTTTACACAGATCCAGAGTCATAATTTTGTGGTCTATATCAATGTTACACAAACTGAGGTTTATGACATGGTGAACATCCACGCAGCACACACATACTGGGGGGCCTTTGAGATTAAACACTCTGGGGACCCACAGAGGTCTTAATCCAGCCATGTGTTTGTGCGATTTCTTTGTGTCTTGAATCCTGAATCGAGAGCATTCAGACTACCTGACATGCAAACTGTCTGCATGTAGTCTCTCCTCAGTCTGGGCAGCTCTCGTGTGCATCTTTGTGCAGAATGTGAATACAACATGTGCTCCTGCGCTCAGCCCATATGTGTAATTGTAATATGCAGTTGGCCGGCCGGTCTCATGCTATTTTGCCAGCAACACTGGACGGCCCCCGCATGTGCAATCGGCGTCTCCTCAGCATTCCTCAGTGACAGCCGCAGGGCAGCAGCTTCTTTAAATAGCCTCTGGATCGCTGCAGTTTTTCTCAGAGATCTGCAAAGACTTTGGGATCCTCTGAGCTCAGGTGGAGCATTAGCCCCTCCCTGTGGTCGGAGATGGTTTTAACTTATGAGACATTTAGAAACATGGAATTTTTATATTAATTTTCTGGTTAGCAGTGAAAGCTTCATCAGGACAGCACTTACATAGGAGAAGTTTTTAACTTGCTCGAGTTTGAATTAAAAGTTAAGTAGCTTCAGAGAAAGGGCATTTCTGCCCATAAATTCTGAACTGTTGCAACCTCCACAGTCTCCATGTTCTCCTTTCTTGTTGTCCTCTGACTGTGTATCTATAATACATCACAATGTTGTATCAGAAAGTCTTTAACAAGGCTCCACTGGTTCGTCTTCTTCTTCTTTAATGGTTATGGTTTAATCACATCTTTCTCCATGTTTAGTCATGTCCTTGTTATTAGTACAACTTGCTCCTGTTGGTGGTTCAAGGACATGCTGCTAATGCCACAAATTTACAGTGACAAAAACAGAAAACATCCTTCAACCCAAACACAAACACAGTTTGTTTGTCACTGCCCTCCAAATTGACTTTCTTTTGTCATCAGGATGTCATCTCTTGTCAGCGTCTTTCAAAACAAAACAACAAAAAAAAGATTCATGTGACTGGTTTTGGATCCGTCGCCTCTGTGTTTACGGTTTGGCAAAGTTTAGGCAACTAAAACTACTTGGTTAAAGTAAGGGGGGAATTATGGCCACGGTTAAAAGAAACAAATGTCGACTGTTGGGAGGAGAGAGGATGCAGACAGCTGAGTCCAGCGCCCAAACATTTCACTCCCGGTGAGGTTTTAACACCACAACTCATCTGCATTTTCTTTTTGGGAGACCACAGTCATTTTTTTGCATGACGAGAAGAGGTCGTTTATCAGGAAAGCATAAATAAAGGTTGTTTGAAGTGTTCAACCACCCTGATGAAACAAAGATTATATTTGAAAAACACACACACTGATCAGGTCTCCCACACATTCAGAAGTATGAAGCTTCTGCAGCAGCTCACACACACTCTCAGATTCTTGGCATGACTTCCTCATGGCAAAAAAGGAAACAACCCCCCACCCCCCAGCTCCCATAATCCCCTGCTGCCTGCCAGTGTGCCATCTCTGACCCTCCTGTAACAAATCCACACTGAGAGGAGAGCTCAAGTCCACTTTCTGTTTTGACCACCGGTCTGTTCTCGTTCCCGTCCGTTGATGTGTGACAACAGGAGAGAGCACACACCTGATTTATATTCTGTATCAGCTTGGACAGCTCTGCTTCTCTTCAGCTGTGTGGTTCCCACACATAATGCTGAAATAAATGCGGGGCTACAGTGCCCCTCTCCAAAGAGCTATACCTATCATGATGTCTAACTCTAGTTTCCGCGGTTATCGCACTATCTCGCAGCACCTGAACGACCTGAAGAAGGAGAACTTCAGCCTGAAGCTCAGGATCTACTTCCTGGAGGAGAAGATCCAGCAGAAGTTTGAGGAGAGTAGCGATGATGTACACAAGAGGGTGAGTTACTGACACGCACTCAAGAAGATGACTGAGAAACTGCTTTGCTTTCATGCATATCTGTGGTGATTTGCTCTGTAGCGCAGTGCTGCATGTTGTTTTCAGAGCTGAAGCTTGTGTTTGGCAGTAACTTGATCTGACAGCAGCTCTTAGGCTGCTCTGCTCTGCTGCAGTTCGTACAAACTGTGAATGCCAGGCTTCTCTTCAGAGATACTACAGTTTGTCTCAGGCCTGTCACAGTGAAATGAGCTGGTACTTTAGGACTTTAGGCCTCTCAGCCTGAAGGACCCCAAACAGTATTTTTTATTTTTTGACCATTAAGAATTTAAGTATGATTAAAGTGAACATACCACAAATAACCATACAAAAAAGCTTGTAACTCAGTGTATTCTACCTAACATGACAATATGTCTGTTTTATGGTGGTTTTGCAAAACCAAAGGAAAAGTTGATGATGAACCAACGTTTGAGAGACGATATTAGCCTTGTTTGCTGTGGCAGGCTGAAGTTGTGTAGTAGTTGACATAGTTAAATCTAGTCCACAGTTATTACATCCACAGAGTCCAAGGCTGTGGAAAAAGGAACAGATGTTCATATTCACATGTTAAACCACGTGCCGTCACAGGTTACCAGTCACCAGTATGGCACCTGTGCACCATCTCCTCCTGTAAGCATCTGTTTTGGCTAGTCATTAAGACTTTTTTCTTTTTTTACCATGAAAAATGTTTGCAGAAGATAACATACTTTAATGCATGAGACTGGAGAACCTTATCTGCTCATCATCATTTCCTTTAAAAGAAAAACTCAATGATCACTCAACGAGTCTTAAATCCACTGTGCTGCCTATCAGGACAGTGAAGGGCACTAACAGTCAGAGCAGTGAATCTGCTCTGAGGATGGTTTCCTTAACTGCCCCTGCAGTAACTGTATGACCTGTTTTCCTCTGCAGACCAAATGACCTAAATTGTGTTAGCCTGAGAGCCTTCAGGCCTGCTGTTTGCATGCATGTGTGCACAATGTGCATGCCTGCCAATACTACTTTTCAATGCTGCATACAAGTACAAGTATACATGTTTCATGTGGACACCCTGTATGAGCAGAATCAGTGCTGTGCACCTGCGTTGTGTGTCAGTGTGTCGGTAATGTGACCTGCTACACGTGGATGTGAGGTTCACTGCCGGAGCAGAGTCAGGCTGTAGCGTACATAAAAACAAATCACTGCAGTCAGATACCTGCACGTGAGCCACTGCACAACCAGTTCAGTCCAGTTTGTTGCTGCTTCCAGAGCCAAAAGTTAAAACAGTGGTTGGTGTTGCTGGGTGCCGGGTGGGGGTGATGGGGGAGTGCTGGTAGATATTACACTTTGGGGGGAAGACAGATACAGCAGCTGCTCATATCCCTGCCAGTTATTTATAGATCTATTGAGATGGGAATCGGCACGTGAGGCTTGGGAAGTTTTTTCTGTGCTGTGGAGAGTCTGTGCAGAACTCCATAAGGAAAAACGCAGAGTTTTCTGATCAGCTTATAGTGGAGATATGTGGTATTGTGTTTTGGCATCACCTTATATGTAAAGCCAGTGGTTTCCCCTGCTGAGTTCAGGCCAACACAGGCTGTGTTTAAGCCATTGTTGATTTTGAGTGTAACCTAAATTTTGACTCTTCCATAGTCACTCAATAAACACACACACAATTGTTTAAATCTTACTCTTCTTCTTATCTGTGACTTCTTATTCTGCTTATTGATTGATGTTTTTTCCCCACAGAACATTGAGTTGAAGGTTGAAGTAGAGAGTCTGAAAAAAGAACTTGGGGACAAACAGCAACTTTTGGATAAAGCACTGTGAGTATTCGACACCTTCCTGCACCGCCAAACCTCTGTGTTTCACATTTCGATCTGAGAGGGCCTCGAACTGCCGAATGTCTCCAGACAAATCACTCACTCTGCTATATTAAAAAAACCCATTTAAAAGCAGTTTCAAGTATTCAGCCGCTTGTGCTGCACAGATTTGTTGAAATGCCTGGGGGGAAACCTGCTTGAGAACTACAAAAACACTCTTTTCAGCACCAGTTTGATTATTTCCCATGAGTCCGTCAGTACATCACAGCCCCTGGTCGCCCTCGGGACCCAGTGGCCTCTCATCACACACGAGCCCGCTGGCCCATGGACTCACCTAGCTATCACAACACGGACTAAGCTCTGAGGAATGCCATGTATGGACTCGGTACTGAAATGTTTTTGAAGGGGATGAAGTGATTCTTGTGTTGTGGGACAGAGGACGAAGAGGGGGTGAGGGAGCGACTGTAGGTTTGTTTTGAAGGGGGGGGCTGTAGAGAGGCGTAGGGAGAGTAAAGGGCAGAGGTGTCTAGAGGTTTGTTGCGTTGCTGAGTCAGGAACTATTTGAGCTCCAGCACCTGTCTGTGGGGCAGCTGCCTGTCTCTCGGCAGATCAGGTTCGTCAGCTCCTCTCTTCTTTTGGTGCACTCGCCAAACACGTTCAATAAGTAAAAATCAAAGGGTCACTTTATTTAATTCTAATCATACCCACACATGTAAATAGCCTTGGTTTTATTCAACCCATCTATGAGATCTCAGAGCTGTCACAAATTTTCACAGGGACCATATCCTCTGTCGAAAATAATCCCCGAGATTTTCTGTAAATCAACAGAGATTTTAAATGCCATATTTCAATCTTTTGAGCATTACTGATGAATCTCCCCTCCCCTTAACTGTATTAGTGGAGGCAGATATACTGCATAACAAACACATGCTGCATCTCCAGATCTGCACCAAAACAAGCTTTATGTGTGGCAAAACAGTTTTTTCCTACGGAATCAGCAAACATGAAGTTCAAGTTTTGATTTTCATATTTAAAAAAATGTTATGTTTGATACTTTTCACACTGGCTTCTGTTTTTATTTGTTCCACATTGTGTTTATGGAAAAATATTCTCTGCTGAATGAGTAGATGCAGAGGAAATCATGTACTTTGAATTTGTAAAGGGAAAGGAAGAGCTGTTGACTGCACATGTTTTTAGAAACCCATGACTGTAACGCATGTGTTTCACTCAGCGACATCTTGGAATCTACACCTGACCGAGTTCATTTTCATTGGGCTAAACCCTTGTTACACTTATGTACGTAAAAATGTCAAAACCCCTGACCCACGACTGATGACTTTCCTAACAGATGGATGTAGGAGCAACAATATTAGCTCGGTAACACAGCGTTATTATGCACTATTAAACAGTGATTAGTTCAATCAGTCAGGTCAGCGTTGGTCAAAACAACGAAAAGGAGAGGAGAGTAAATGTGTGCATGCATTACAGTGGAGTCTGGGATCAGAGTTGAGACATTTTCTCACTCGCTCTCTCTCTGTGCCCCCCCCCCATCCCCTCCTGTTTCATAAATAAACTCTCTGGCAACAGTTTATCATTAGAGCTATTAACAGAGCCTGACTGATAGATGTGAGGAGGAAAAAGCTGTAGTGTGACCTCCTGGCTGTCAAAGGTTGCTGAGTGGTGGAGCACTGACAGACTATGGCTTCACCATAATGTTGTCAACTTCATTCTCTGGGGGTGGGGGGGTATCAGGAGACATTTCCTTCTAAGTTTCCCTCTGCTTTAAACCTTTTATTTCCTCTGCCATGGAGCCTATGTTGTCTCTTCCATGTTGTTATTTGTTATCATTCTGTTTCAAATACGGTGCAAACTAATTTAATAAGTGGTTAGATTTATTCTGTTTGAATCTAGATCCAGTAGCTTCAGCACTTACTGACATGCAATAAACATTTCAAGGCCATGTCTGTTCTTCTGTGACAGAGTTCTTTTACCATGATATGTCAGAGGCCATATCAAGAATAACATCCCATAAAACCTCCGTTGCCTCGGGTGACTTACGTGTGCTCATATATAACAGTGCAATTTGTGCCAAAGTGCTTATGTGCACGTGAAGTGTAGTACATAATGACCTTTGTGAGTCTTTTGGGAAATGATTCACTGATCTAAGTGACTAGACATTAATAAATCATGAGTGTTTGTTGTCTGCAGGGAAAAAGATTCCATCTGCTTCTTTTTTTATTGTACACATGTATTATTGATTACTGACTCCAAGCTTTTCTGCAGCCATACAATCTTTATTCAAGTTTTTTTCACAAGATGATGTCGGGTCACTTCCAGACTGACAACTGAGAGCTTAGTTGATCGTGCAAAAATGCTCTATTCAGTTGCCCTTGCACATATTTTAATACATTTATTGCCATTTCCCAAACCATGGAATCTAAATATATCCATTTTTTGCAGACCAGGTTTTCTGTTCTAAAGTAGGGCATTTATTATTTTTTGTGAACATCTGTACCACAACTCTATACAGGTCTACTGCAGACAGCCTGTCCAATCAGAATGAGGCGGAATTGCAGCGTCGCCTGGCAGAACGACAGGAGGAGATCAGCCACATGCAGGAAATCCTTGAGACCAAAGTTCAGCTGCTACAAGAGGTACACTCACTGACAAACTGATGGAAAGGATGACCAGACCTACAAAAGTCATTAGAAATAAAAAGAACAGAATTATCAGTTAATAAGATACAATAAAAGATTTCTGACAGACAAACTGTAACCGTTTTTTCATCAATTTGTTGTCACTGACCACAGTTGACAGTTTTTTGTCCATGTCTGCGTTGCGTCCAGGAGGCCGAGCTGGCTCGAGGCGAGGCCCAACGGATGGCCTCGCTGGCGGACTCAGAGTCTCAGCGCTGCTTGGCCCTTGAGAGAGAGATGGTGGAGAGGATGGAGGAGAGCGGAGGCTCAGCTGGACAGCTTACTCAACAGGCCCTGGCTGATAAAGACAGGTGACTCAACTTACACTTTACAGAGAGTCAAAGTAAGCTTGTAAAGTAAATGTTGTTTGGACTGTTTTGCTGTATTTTATATAAGTGTCAGTTGAATATTTCTAACTTTTAGATGCAGACAAAACAAGAAATCTGAAGATATCACCTTGGACTTTGAGATGTTGAGTTGGATCCTAATTTTACAGTTGCTTTGCAGGACTGGAAGGCATCCATCGGTCACGATATCAGTGGCGATATCAGTATCATGACCTTGTCAAAAACAGTCTTGTGCCTGGAACAAAAAGCCAAAGCTCTGGAGCATATACTGTAACTGACGCCAACAGAGTATCTGGGTTAGATGAGTGTCAGCTATGTCAACTTGTGCTCTCTCTCTCTTTCTCAGGGTGATTGAGGAGTTGACGCAGGAGAAACAGTCGCTGGGTCTCCGGGTTGAGGAGCTCAAGGTCAAAGTTCATGACCTTTCCTCGTCTCTCAAGAAGAAAGAATGGGGAGCTGAGGTATTTTTTTGCCCTGTCCACACCTCTTCTGCATTTTTAAGCTGATACTATACGTGAAGTTACAGATGCAGCACACTCCTTATTCTGTGTTGCTACCAGCTGAGCAGGCTTGTCTTAGCCAACTTAGCCAAATTGAAGACCCTTAGATCCAGGCTGTGAACGTGACCTGGTCAGGTGAGCCATGGCCCAGGCTAAATTCCTCCTGACCCCCCTTCCTCCTCATCTCCTATCGCTCTATTTTGGGTATTCTGGCTCAGACCCCCAGGCGGGCTGAGATATCAGACTGTTTTAATGTCAACATGTGGGTCAGTGGAACTCTGGCAGAGCAGAGAAGCTGCACACCACCATGGAAATGCCTGTTTTGGCTGACGGGAGTATCCCTGTATGGTTTTTTTTTTACCTGCAATAACTCCAGTCATTACAGAGGATATGATGACTACACAGTGTCTGTCAGTGTAACACTAGTACTAATGTTTACTGCAGATAATTTATTTTAGGTTTTAATAACCTTGTTACCTGATACAGCTGCTGATATGTACGTGGTCCAGGCACATGTGCTCCATAAATAAACAAATAAGCCATGATGGGATTTGATCTGTAAGAACGAGGAGTGGGGGTTGGGGGGGGGGGGGGTGATCGCTGCCTTTTTAGCACAAAATATCAAATGCAAGAGCCTGCAAGTCCTGTAAGAGCTTTACAGTGCAGTAATAAGAAAAGCTGTTTTCTATGTAACACAAATGTTTTAATGTTCTCCCCACAGACTCTGGATGATCATAGAGTTAACGCACAGATGCAGGTAAGAAAAACCTTCAGTCGACACTGTGTGTGAATGAGATCTGTGGTGTAGGTGCAGTGCCTTACATCCACTCTCTCAACATTTGCTTTTTATGGCTCACAACCTTCCAACTCTGAGCTCATAGCTCCACCCAGTGTCACCTAATCTGCACTGCACATACAGTACAAGCGAGGATGGTATGAGCTTGAGCATTTTTCTTTTTTACTTTTCATTTTCCCTCTTTTTCCTTCTGTTGTTTCTCTCCTTCTTTTCTTATTTATTTGCTTCCTTCTTCCTGCTCTTTTTTCTTTCCTTTTTCTCAACTGGTTTGGAAGAATGAACAAGTGCATTTTATTCACTGACTGCAGCGCACTTTATTTTCCAGTCTCTCTTATTGTCTGTACACTGTCAACAGATTACACTGCTCAACTCCTGACATGTGGACATGCATCAAACCCGAATCAAAACTGAAGTGAAGTGAATTTTACCATCTGTCCGATCAGCAACGACTGTCCCAAACTCCCATTAACCCCCCTGCATGTGTTGCTCTCTCTAATATTAGGGACCCCCCCCACACACACCCCCGCTGTCGTTCACATCAGCAGTGATCAGCCAATTGGGGTACAACATTCAGTCCTTCTCGTTCAGCCTCAGTTTCCTCACTGACGCCAGTTATAATTATAATCAGCTCGCTGTCTGCTGGCTGCTCCACACAGACTCGTTTCACGAGGACGCACCGAGGGAATCAGTCGTTTACTTGGCAAAGCAACAAGTGAGACATTTGAGAGGCGAAAATCAGCGAGAGACACCTCCTCTGTCTGCATCGACATTAATTCCCCCCAACTGTCACACTCTGGTAAATAAACAGCGGGTGCAGTGTGTCGACGAGCTTTGGCACCCATCTCTGATTAGGATTAATTCATTTTTGATTGCGCGACTCGTTCCAGCCCGATCGTTTTTTTGGTGTCGTGTCTCCAGAGGCTTGTAGGGGTGACAAATGTGGACAGGGCGGGGGGCAAAAGAGAGTCAGTGAGCCCCATCGGTGGTCCACGCACAAACACAGAGAAAAACAAATCAAAAGTGAGGGCTCTGCTATCGACAACGAATCCAGGCTGATATGGACCAAGACCCATGTGTCTGTGCAATGAAAGGTCCTGAATGGACATCGGTGTTCTAAAGAGCGCAGTCTCGCTGCTCGTGTAATTCACTGACATTGATTCCAGGGCAATGAGCCCCCCCCCCTCGTTCTGTGTGACATGCATGTGGGGGGGCTTAATGCCCCTGGGAAAGGCATGAACTCATTCCATGTTGACAATCCAGTGGATTTAATGATCTCGATGGAAAACGCAGTTCACACCCTGCACACAGGCAGACAGACTTATGGTGGAAATAGAAAGTGTTATATTTTGAATTAAACATGTCACAAAATGTTTTGACATTAATGACCTGCAAGGAAAGAGAAATTAGTGCAGAGTGCATAAATTAAGCAGACAAAATATACAGTTGGCTATAAGCAGCTAACCCTAAAAATCAGGTGTCCAATGCAAACATAAACAGTAGAGCTCAGCTTCTTTTGTCTTTTATCATTTTAATTAGATCACCACAATCATGACATCAAATTCATAAGTCAAAATAATAACAATAAGCACTTGTCCAGTCTAAAAGGCCTTTGGCTACAACTCAAGGCAGTTGTGTATTTTTGTCTTCACAAAACGTTGGAGCGTTCAGCCACAGGTTGTTCCTGAAATCTAATGAGCTGGAGGAATGAGTGCTCTCAAAGGAAAGGGCATATTTTACCCCAAAAGACCTCTCATTTTTATAAGGTGGTTCCTAAGTATTAGCTCACTCTGCCCCACAAAGAACGTCAGGGGACTTATTTTTCTCAGCATGTTTAGACCTAACCCTACAGTTAGTGTGTACAGAGCTCTGTGAAATAACCTTGGTTGCTATGGTTACTGCTGATGATAGTGAGGCACATCTTGAGCTACAGATAAGTAATGGACTTCAGTGACTTGTGCGACCTTGTGTACACTCTCACTGAATTAGAGAACACAAGCTAACTAATAAAAATAGGTGTAAGGAGGAAAAGCCTTCACAAACAAGCTGGCAAAAGGTCAGACAACAAGGCTGAATACAAATGAATACAAGGACAAACTAAAATATATAAAATTGGAAAATGAAAATATTTTTATGCAGTATGTGTGTGACAACTGATGATTTCTGAAACAGATTTTCACACCTAATTTTTAGTTTTTAAATTTCATCATCTTGAGGGCACATTCCACGAACCAAACGTAAATGTAGATGGAGTAAAGTATATCACTGACGGACAGGTCTCTTTAATGTTTGGAGTAAGACTGAACAATGACTAATACGTATAAACATACAGTTAGTTACACTATGTAATGGATAGTCAGTGCATCAAAGGGAAGAGTTGTTTTCAGTAACATGGTTTAGACTAGACTGCAAGAGGTCTCACTCCAACACTGATATCAGCGACAGGAAAACTAAAATAAATAAATACATTCTGCAGATGAGGAACTTTTAAATCGTCATTGACAAAGCCAGTACATATCAGACATCAGTTTCAACTAGAAATATTCAGTATTCACTGTTTTAAAAAAACTTCAAAACATTAAAAATATAAATATGAGGAGAAGACCTTGTGGGTCATAATGTAAATAAATATTACTACATTTGGCATCGTGATTTTCTTGTGTATCACACACATTTGTCATTTTTATTTTAACCATTCACTATTTTCAGTAAATCAACTTGATCATTGATTTAAAAAAATACTAAACCAAATAATCAAAACAGATGATTCCTGTAGTGATTCCCTTTACTTCAGTCACTGTAACAAAATCATGACAAAACGGTTAAATTCGGGCCTATTCCAAACAAGATTATACACGAAATATTCCCAAATAGTAATTTGGCTACAGTCGAAGTGCAGTTTTTGCAGACGAGACTAGTTAAAGTCGCGGAGTGAGGCATCGCCTCATGTGTAGAGGATCTTTGGTTTCTGTCAACGTCGCCCCGTCGTCTCGCTATGAAAGCGGGGGCTCGACGTGGGACAGCCTCTCCCTCCATCCTCAGCTGGTGAAGCCACCGGTGGACAGAGACACGGACAGAGACCCGGGCAGGGACCCGGGCAGGGACTCGGGCAGACCCTACTGAACCCGCAAAACATCCAAACCGTCGAGGACGAGGAAAGAGCTGCGGTGTTTTTTCCGTGTTCGTGTCGGATTATAACGGGAGGAGGGAGGCAGCCGCTGCAGTGGGGGAGAGAGATGCTGTCATGTGAATCGATCGATTTAAAAGCCAGGAAATAAAGCTGCAGACTGTTTTTACACCAGAGGACGAAACGACGGAAATCAAAATAATTTTAAAAATATACGGTGGATTTGACAACACATGACTGCGGATTCACCGCCGAGGAAGTGAGACGTTCATTACATCCGCTCCGTTTTTTTTTAACGCTGGTCACGTTGTCATGTCAACGTGATCTGACGCGATTTGATGCAGCAGCGGCTTCCTGATGTGACCTCTATCTTCACATGACCTGCTTTTTGTTTCTTCTCCATAAAGGGAGAACGTGTCTGATCAGACACCAGAGTGACAAAAACACATTAAAGCCTTAATTGACGACTGAGCCACATTCACACCTCCGGACCAAACTAAGCACTTTAGAGTGACTCTGGTTTCATCTGACAGCCTAAAGAAACTCTCACATCTCTGACTTTTAAAGCGACAGTTAATACATAATACATAAACTGTTAAGTGCTGTTGTGATGCTAGACGTGGTGAAGATGAAGGAGGCCTGCAGGATCTGCGCCCGTGAGCTCTGCGGCAACCAGCGGCGATGGATCTTCCACCCGGCGGCCAAGCTTAACTTGCAGGTGCTGCTGTCCCATGCTCTGGGCCATGAGCTGACCAGGGACGGCCGTGGGGAGTTCGCCTGCTCCAAGTGTGCCTTCATGCTGGACCGCATGTACCGCTTCGACACAGTGATCGCCCGGGTGGAGGCCCTGTCTCTGGAGCGCCTCCACAAGCTGCTGCTGGAGAAAGACCGGCTGAGGCAGTGCATCGGGGGCCTGTACCGGAAGAACAACACAGAGGACGGGACCGTGGCTCTGACCGGGTCCAGCTTGGGGGTCGTTGGGACTGAAGTGGGATCTGAAGACTCCCCTGTGGTGGATCTGTCAGCCCTGCAGGATGTGAGATACTCTGATATGATCCAGGATGATCTGGCTTACTCTGTTTATGAGTCATGGGCTGATAAGGAAGACCCTGCCCTGGACCACCACCACAACCATCTCCATCACTGCACAGGAGGAGACCCCCTTTCTGGCCAAAAGCCCAGGAGGTGCAGGGGTTGTGCGGCACTCCGTGTGGCGGACTCAGACTACGAGGCCGTGTGTAAAGTGCCTCGAAGGGTTGGACGACGGAGCACATCCTGCGGTCCATCTACCCGCTACTCAACCGGTGCCCAGGAAGAGGAAGAGCCAACCAGAGCCTCTGGCGGGTCTGAAGCTATGACCATTACCTTTGAGTCCCCTTCAGATGGGTTGGACACTGATAAGACCACGTGTGACCGATCAAGTCCCAGCCCAGCGTCTTCTTTAGAATCTCTCGACACTGCTGTGGACATGAGTTGCCCTGCAACAGATCACAAAGAGAGAGAAGAAATCAAACTAGAGAAAGATCCGGGGCATTCTCAAACAAGAAGGGACACTCTGTGGGACAAACCCCCCAGTGAGAGTTCCCTCTCAGGGCTCGACGTGATGCTGAGCCTCCTTAGGGGCTTGGAGTACCGACCGGTGACGCCTCACAGGGGCAGCAAGCTCCCAGTTCTGGTAAAAGCCAAACTGGAGCAAGGCCTTTCACTGGCCCCCTCTGTCCCGCTGAGGTCGCCCTGCGGAATGGCAGCAGACAGGGAGCTGTACCTCCACCAGCCTATACCAGAGGTGGTGACCCCGTGTCCACAGCAGGACCTGCAGGTGCAGCTGGCGGAGCTGGAGGAGCAGTGGCTGGATGATTATGTTCAGTGCGGGCCGTTCCGCTTCCAGCAGGTAGTTGGCCTGGCGCACTGGTCTCACTGAGAGATGCTCAGCCTGTAAAAAAACCCCCAAAAAACAGGTGTAAAAAGTCTAATGTGGCTCTGTGGCAATGCAGACTTGGGGTGCAGAGATTAGAAGATACATGTTTTATTCAACCAGGCTGGTTGGGGCTATTGAAAAATATCGATCAACCACCATCTGGGCTGAACGCCGTCTAATCTCTCTGGACTCTCTGTCTTACTCCTCTCCGTCATCACTGACAAAGCTGGACACACCCAGCGCCTTGATTACCCTCTTGGGAGGTTGGGGGGGCATAAATACCCTTCCTCGTTCGTGTCCTAGCAACATTTCTGTTGCCGTGGGAACAGTCTCCGTGCACTGCAGCAGTCCGTCCTGACCCAGCTTCATATCTTCTGTTGTTATGTTAATGCTCGGCGTGAATGTGGCTCAGTGTGCCAGGAGCAGAGCAAACACAGAGGAGACGGATCTGTTGCAGTCTATTACATGCTGCTGCGTTGGTCTATTATCTGGAAATATACCAGGCCCTACAATAGACCTGTCACTGGTGTGAATGGGAAAGGTTACACTCGGTTTGTCGGTCTGTTATTAAAGGCTCCTTTCCACGCTGTGATAACAGCAATCTTTTCAGATTAATCGCCTGTTATAGTGAGTGAAATGGGTCAGTTTGAATTAGGAAACTTTCTATTCTCTATTACCTCCAGACAAAATTACCCCCAGACCATTTTTTTACACTTGTGAGGTAATTATTTAGAAGTTATAGACTCCATGAAATAAATCATAAGATCTTCATTTCTTCAGTAATGTTTTGACTGCAAAAAGCTGTAGGAAAGATAATGACCCAGCAGGCAGGGGTCGCCTCACGTCCCCACACGGTCACACTACAAACAAAAACAAGGAAGTCAACAGCGTGCTGCCTTGGCAACAGCTCGCTGCTCCAGGAAGTCATCCGACAGCGAGCTGACATCACTTTCCACTTCCATTTGATCATCCATACCAACAGCTGCATGGACTCCATGCTGTGTATATCTGGGAGCTGCAACTTTGAGGCAATGATTAATCTGACAACTGTTTTTTGATTAATAATTTGATTAAAGTAGAAACCTTTATTTCAGGATTTGTCATAGCCCCCAAAGCATATTAATGTAGTGAGATATGAGATAAAGAAAAGCAAAATAAACTTAGCATTGTCAAGATGTTGTCAGTCAACAAATGTTTTGGACTTGACAAACTGATCAATACGTCCACCGCGATCCACTGTAGTCTGCCCTGTATACTCAGTGTAACTGCTACGTATTTCCCTTGCTGACACGATTCATCTTGCCTTTTCCAGCAGCTGATTGATGAGCAGCAGGGTCAGCTGAGTCAGTACGAGAGCGCTGCAGGTCAGTGTGTCGGCGAGCTGCAGAAGGCCCAGGACCGGGTCCACTCACTGCAGGCCAAGATCAGAGAGAGTGAGACCAGGAACCAGGTATAAACACACACGCCCCACCACCAGCACAGTCTTCAGAATTATCACTATATTTGTGTTCCATTAGATCTCTACTGAGTCAACTGTGTGTGTGTGTGTGTGTTTTTTTTGTAGAAGCTGCAGGAGCGTCTTGGTGAGATGGAGCTTGAACTACGGTCAGCCCGAGAGGAAGCCCAGCAGCAGGAGCGAAACATCCAGAACATCAGTGATAACTTAAGCTCCAAGGAGGCAGAGGTAGAGATTGATTGATGGATGGGTGGTTAGATAAGAGTACAATAAATTAGGACAAGGAGAAAATGTAGATGTGGAATGAAAAGACTGAGTACAATAAGGGAATAGAAGAACCTCAGAGCAAATGCACAAAGGAGTCACAGTTTCTCAGTCTTTGTTGTTTATGTGTGTGCAGACTGCAGAGCTGTACAGGGTGATTGAGGAGCAGAATAAGATGCTGTGTTCTCTCAAAGAGCTTGCCAACCGCAGCCAGTTGCAGCAGCTGCAGGTTTGTCCTCCACACTGGCACAGACTGATACCAAAGCTCCTTCACATCGCTCAGAAACCACACTGACAGATGACTTCTTCTTCCTTGCTCTCTGGGTTTTTTTCCCCGCAGGTGTCAGGGGCCGAGAGTATCCGAGGTCAGGGTGAAGTGCTGGCCCTGCAGGCCTCACTCTTCCAAGCTCAGCTGGAGCTGCAGGCCGGCCAGCGGTCGCAGCAGCAGGCAGTCAGAGCACAGGAGGACCTGAGCCGGGCCCTGCAGAGGCTGGAGAGAGACCTGCAGGGGGCGCTGCAGCACAGGAGGGAGACAGAGAGGCACAACCAGGTGAGAACAGGATTACTGGCATGAGACAAATGTGTAATTTATTATGGCTCTCTGTACTTAATGTTGACATGGGTGTGATGCTTTACATTTGTGTGCAACGTTCAGGAGCTGCAGCTGGCTCTGGAGAAGGCTCGATCGGCCCTGCAGGAGCGAGAGGAGCAGCTGAGAGATGATGAGCAGGAGAAACAGAAGGAGAGGGAGGAGAGGGAGAAGACCATCAGAGAGCTGAGGATGTCTCTGCAGACCAAAGAACAGCTGGTGGAGGTCAGACAGCGAACAGGAATCTACACCATTGCTCACACATATTTGTGCTTAACATGCTGGTACGTTGGCTTATTGCATGTAGACTGAATCTGTATTTCCTGTCGTCCACCAGGACTACTCCGAGCTGCTGGAGGATCCAAAGGTGAAGAGAGACTCTCTGCTCCAGAAACTCCGCCAGCGAATCAAGGAGAGAGATCGAGCGCTGGAGGTGAGTGTGGCCACTGGCGTGGGTCAAAACTGAATCTGCGAGGAACCGTCCAAAACCAAAACCGTCAGGTCTGGGGATGATTAACACTTTCTCTTTCAATCTGCAGCGAGCAGTGGATGAGAAGTTCCACTGTATGGAGGAGAAAGAGGGCGAGGCCCGCAGGCTTCAGCTGCTGCTCCGAGAGAAGGAGAGAGACCTGGAGAGACAGCGCTGCGTCCTGGCCAACAACGAGGAGACCATCACTGTAAGAACACACACACACACATAAAAACACACACTTCTCTTGGCCTCCTCCTCATGCTCACTCTGTGTGTGCCGGTGTGTCAGAGCCTGGAGGTGCTGGTGCGAGGCAGAGCTCTGGAGGTGGAGCAGGTGTGCGACGCCTGGAGGAGCGTTCAGGTGCAGCAGCAAGAGAGTGAGGAGAGGCAGAGCCGCATCCTGAGAGAGAGGGACGCCATCATCAGCCAGCTGCAGACGGCGCTGCACGCTCGCACCCAGGAGGTTCAGGTACCAAAAACAATTTGTATTATTAGTCATAATCTGCAATCATATGATGCACTGAGCCTAGCCTCACTTCTGTCATCTCAGCTCTATTCGGTGAATCTTTCTGTGAATTTTCGTCTTCATAGTTCTTCTTCTTCTTCTCCTCCTCCTCCTCCTTCTCCTTCTCCTCGGTTGTAGGATCTGCGCTGCTCCCTGCTGACTCAGATCCAGTCAGCTCCCGGAGAAGTCCTGGAGGAGCTGAAAATCCGCCTCCAGCTCAAAGACGGCCTTTTCCAAGAAGTGCTTGCTGACCGCACCCGTCAAGCCCAGGAGCACCAGGACCAGGTCCAGGGTCTTCTCACGGCCATCAGCTCCAGGGACCAGTACATTCAGGTAGAGCAGAGGAGCTCAGTACACATACTTTGACTTGTCTTACATAGAAGAAAATGACATTTCTCCCCCTCCAGGATTCTGCGCGGAGACTCAGTGAGGTGATGACCGAGCAGACATTGAGGCTCCAGGAGCTCCGCAGACAGCTCAGCTCCAGGCCCGACTCTGGAGCAGACCTGGCCACGGAGCTTCAGGCAGCGCAGGAGGAGCTGCACCTGGCCCTGAGGAGGGAGAAGGAGAGCCAGGAGCTGAGCAGGAGTCAGGCTGCCAGGCTGGACTCCCTCAGCAGGGTGCTGCAAGTGAAGGAGGAGCTCATCAGGGTCAGTGGTGGAGGGGGGGGTTACTTATGCTACAAGAGCCCCCAGGGTTAACTCACCAAAATCATGTTGTACTCATCATTCATTCTACTGCTCTTACTTTTTGTACACCCTGCAGGACTTCCAGAGGCAGATGGTGGATCCTTCAGGACTCCCGCTGGTTGAGCGACTCACCCGGGAGATTCAGGAGCTGAGGGAGAGCATGGTCCAGCAGGACGGCCCCCCAGCCAGAGGCCCCGTCCCGGGCCGTGACCGGCCTAATGGCAGGCAGCCTGAGTTTGGAGGTGGGCATCAGAGAAGCATGGGACAGTATCTGTAACAGCAACTTCACGCCAGTGGTGTCATGACTCGACGTGGTGGTGGTCCTACGGCTAATTTCTGCTAATCATAAATTTAATCCATGTGACCTTGAGGGTGAAAATACTAACACTGAATTTTTTTTTATTGTAACCAGAGGTGAGAACAGGTGAAGTTTGTTTTCTAACCCAGAGATACATCACCACAGACCCGCATGGTTCCTAACAAACGTCAATGTGTTTCATTAATGAGGTGGATGATTTTCACACTGACGTCTTATTTGGGGATGGAACAGCCTTGACAAACTTCAATGTACCATCAACCAAGTGATAATGTTTCAGTTGGAAAGTGGAAAAGGCGTCAAAAAGTGCATACACAGAAAAAGAGAAATACTGATAACTCAAAATACAGAGCCAGTTACTAAAACGGATTGAGAGCCTGAAACTCAATAGAATTTTTAAATTTAAAAATAGAATTTTTTGAAGTCATTTTGCAACAAAACATTTCAGCTTCTCTATCTAAGTAACCATGACTTAAAAACAAAAAAAAATAATTTAAGCTTGTTATTGTTTCAATGCAGTTATTATGACTTTGCACAATCCATTCTGTTTTAAGTATATTTTATTATTTGTATGAAGTTCAACGCAGCATCATTTAGTTATCATTTAAATGGTGTTTTCAGCCATAATATATTTCTGTGTGCCTTTGCATGAGCTGCAGCATGAATGAGCCTTTTTTCTGATGCTGTAAAATGCTTGACAGTTGAACCCAGCACATGTTTTGTGTTTCTGATCAATTTGAAAATATATATAAGCACAATCCCAGTCTGCATTTATAATTGTGATCCTGTACACTCAGCCCACAGCTGTTGTTTATGAGTAGAAAATTGTTGTTTTTCAATTGTACATTTGCTTCTGTGATTTTATGAGTGCAATTCAACAACTATTGGCTCCATTATTCTATGGTTCAATATCAATGAATATTTTTAAAAGTCAAGTGGCACACTGGAGAACAGTAAGTATGAATGCTCTTCCCATAAAAGAGAAGAATGAAAAAAAACCCTGCACAGTCGGCATGAGGGGCTTAACATGCATTAAAAGCCACATTTGTTGCACTGCAGATATTCTTGCACATTTCACTGAATTTCTGAACATGGTTTGCTTTTTAGCAGTTCAGTAAATAAATGTGTCTTTTTAGAAGGTTTTCCGTGCTAACTGTTGTTATCACTATTATTACTTCCCCGCCTCTATAATGATATTCTACACAGTGCACTTTTCTCTGCCACATGAATGAACACAGGCTCTGTGCCTAAAACAAACATTTTGTAAGGTAACACAGTATAAACAGAAAGCAGAGGATCATCTCTTCTCTATGTCAATTTGTGCTTGACACCAAACTACACAATCATATACACTTCGCTCACACAAGTCTATTCCTGGTTTCTGGTTTGCAAAGTTACCAGGGCTAATACCCAGAGTCGTTTACTAGTCTCCCCATAAACTCACATTATATTTATTCAGGTAATTCATTACATTTGCCTCCACATGATGGTCTAAAAAGATAATTTTCCACACTGGTAATAATATTAACCCTACCACACATACTGAATTTCTAAATATGGCACAAATGATGCTGGTAAGAGGCGATCTTGCCCCAGCCTTGACTTCATTTCATCACGTTTCACTTTGATTAATTTCTGTACATTGTAGAAAAGTCTAGGCTAAGGTTTACCTCCCTGCATGCTCAGATTACCCATAATCCTGTTCTGGTAAAACATCTCCATCCCTCCCTCCTGTGGATAGAGCACCATTTTGTCCATAGAGCATGTTTATTGGTTTATCATAGATTGAATCCCAGTCAATCACAGTACCTTATTAATGGCCACACATGTGAGTTGCACTAAGAAAAAAATGCAGACAATAAGTATAGGTTCCATAAAGAGCAAGCTATCCATATACTGTCCATTCAGTCCTGCTCACCTGTGGTATACAGCTCCGTGGTGTCGTGAACCAGCATCATCATGAAGGTGAAGAATGTCAGTGAATCAGCTGAACAGTGTGAACAGATGTTTGCTCTTTATGTTGATACTCAGCGAAAACAGCTGCTGAACTGCAGAGTCACAAGTTGAACAGAAAACTGAAGTTAAAAGAGAAGTGTAAAATATTTTTTCTAACATTAGTTTTTTTTCGTTTTCCGGCTTCTTGCAGAACTGAGCTCAGAGGAAGAAGGTGAGGTGGCAGATGTGGGCGATGAAGATGATCTGAACAGCAAGTACACTGAGAGCATCGATGAAGAGGAGTCCAAATTGAGGGTTCAATCGCAGATCACCGCCGAGGTGCGAAGATGTCAATGAGCTTGAATGTGTTACACTGTGTTTGAGCTTTTTTGAGACAAATGATCTGTAATGCTGCAGAAATAATATGTACAATATGTGTTGAATTTCTGCCACTGATTTAATTGTTCAGCATCAAAACATTGTTGCTATTAGTAAATGTGTTAAGATAAGGAGGAGAAAAGAAGAATCCAATGATGCAGGATTACATTTTATTAGGCATGAAACCAAAAAGAAATGAATTCAACAATAACAGGACTAATTTTTATTGACTGTGATTGTAGCAAATCTCTCAGTAATTCTGTCTGTCTGTCTGAACAGGGCTCTGGAGGTCCAGGAAAGGCTTTGTCACAGGATACTCTATTTGAAGGCCAGGGGCTGATGGAGGTCAAACAGCTGGTGGAGCAGAAGAGAGTGGTGGAGAGAGAGCTTGGGGAGCTGAAGGCTCAGCTGGAGAAGGCCGGCTTCTCCTCACTTTCACAAATGAGGTTAGTGAGGTTCTTATTATCAACAAATTCAACATATCCAAAGCCTAATATGTCATATTCATCTGTGGAGGTTATTTATATAGTTATATAGAATGAAATGAAATGAAATATTCTTGAGATTTACAAACAAATATAATGTTTTGGTTTTGGTCTTTTTCATCAGTAAGAGATTATACAGATTATAGACAGCCTCTTCCATGAATCTTAAAGATGGATTACTTTATTTTATGAAAACTACAGGGTGAAGTGTTTATATTTATAAGAATCCATCTCTCTGTCTATTTTATAGGAAAGCTCTGTTCAGCCTCCAAGGAGAGAATGAAGATTTAAAGCAGCGGCTGACTGAGAGCGATGACCAGAAGGTGTTGGAGGGTGAAGAGGAGGATGAAGATGAGGAGGAGTTGGATGTGACGATAGAAGGGGTGGAGGAGGAGGAGGAAAGCTCAGAGATGTGGGAAGCTTGGGATGGTGAGTTGCCTCTGTCTGAGACCAACATCCAGACCAGAGTCACCAGACCCGAGTCACTGCAGCTGCTCACCACTTCTGCACAGGTAGGGGACCATAATGTCCCTTTAAGAACAACATGTTTGTCCAATTTGTTGTCAGAAATATTATTTGGACCATGAAAATTGGGCTCTTAGTTTTTCTCCTTCAAAATAAAGCCATGCTAAAAAGAAAAGTAAGAGTAACCAACCACCATTATCTTTCCCCATTTATTTCCTATGTCCAGGCTGATGACCTGTCTGGCAGACAGTCCTCTGAGAGGACTGAGAGGACAGTCCATCTCCAGCAGAAGAGCAAAGAGCTGAAGGAGAGGCTGATGGTGTCCGAGGCCACCGTGCAAGCTCAGGCTGAGCAGCTCAAAGACTACAGGGAACTGCTCAGTGAGTGGACTGAATCATGGCTTATATACTGTTATATACTCCATGTAGTGTCAGTAATAAACAAAGAAAAATATGATACTTATGTGTCTCTTCAGCGGAGACAACAGTACAGCAGGACAGCAAGCAGATCCAGGTGGACCTGCAGGATCTGGGCTACGAGACCTGCGGCCGCAGCGAGAACGAAGCTGAGAGGGAAGACACCAGCAGCCCAGGTATTCAGCTGTCTGTGTGGGTGGGGGTGGCCTTTGGACCATTTGATAACTCAGAGGACTCTTCTGAAATGATTAAAATTACTTTTATTCTGAGAAAATGAAAAAAAAAATGTGCTGCTGGAAAATTGCAATAATGTCATAGAAACACCAGAGGACAGCAGAGCACACTTTTAACAGTAAGGTTAGCATGAATACATTAACACATTTTCCTTGAAACATCACCTAACACCTTTTTTATTTTATTTGAATCTATTTTTCTAATTTTTATCTACTTTTATATTATAATGTTTTCTGTAGCAGTTTGTAATTATGTCAAATGCTAAACAAATAGTTAATCTTATTACTATATTGTCAGTTACATTGTATTATACATGTTATTGTACTATCTAATATCTAATATGTATGTGGAAAAAAGCACATGTCATATTTCAACAAAAACTTTAAGTTTAACATACGGCCACAAACTTCCATGAAAGTTGGAAGTGAAGTGAAGTGAAGTGAAGTGATTGTGTTTGTGTTTGCCTGCAGTTAGATGCATGTTTCCCTCTGTGTTTCCTGACAGAGTTTGATGATTTGGAGATGTGCACATCTCTCGACTGTGGTTCCCAGTGGTGGCCTGCCAACAGCAGCAGCAGCACCTCTGCCTTCACCAAAACCCCCACCCAGAGCTCCAGCTATGGGGACGAGGAGTCGTCTCTCCAGCGTCTCGTCGAGGACCTCCGCTCTCAGCTGTCCCGCTCTCAAGCGGTGATCCGCGGGCTCCAGAGCCGCCTCCGCTCCCTGTCCACCTCCAGCGAGTACGGACCCTCCACACCTCGCAAGGTCAACTGGTCCTTCCAGGCCTCGCCCTCACAGAGCGGCACAGAGGACGACGAGGGGTGGCAGTCGTCTGACGGAGGTCCGCTGGCCTCACCCCGTCACTCTCACACAGACAAGGGCCTCCAGGAGCTGGTGTCACGTGTGGATGCGCTGGAGAACCAGCTGAGGAAAGGAGGCAAGAAGTCAGTCGACCAGGACGGAAAATCTGCCACCTGGCCAGGGTGAGTGACAGAAAAACATTTTATTCTCTTATTTATTTAGAAAGTTCTGCACGTATAGATGGAAATTTACCATAATTTAAAAAAAATACAATAAAATAAAAAATATTATCAAATTATCTAAATGATCATTACAAAGAGTCCTTTAACTTCAGAGAATATTCATTATCACATAATTTCACATTTCACATTTTCACAGTCACAGTCACCATCACTGTGGGCACTAAACATCCCATCACTCTCCGTCAGTGTCAGTCCTCGTTAATCAAGCGCAGCCACAGATGTTTTGTATGTCGGCTGCCTGAAGAGTCTGAGGGGGATTAACTGACACGTGTTGTGGAACGTTCTGTCCCATTTGTCATGTTCGACCAATCCGCAGTGAAGCTGCAGTGCTGTTGTTGTGAGTCTTAATAACTTAAAAACAAAAACAACAACTTGGGACTCTCCCTTTCACACGCATAGATGGTTGTGCCAGCCAATAAAACACACTTATAAAGATAGACAATCAACTAACTAAACTAGATGCAAGAAAACTGCCCAGAGCCATAATTCAGACTGCCCTGACTGTTGCAAAGTGTACACATTTTATATTATTATGTGAATATAAAGAAGGCAGAATTGTATTATTGCATGTTATATTTGCAGGCAGGTTGATAATGGGTAGTTATTCATTTTCCTTTAAGTTTCAGTTTTATTTCACAGCCTGTCAGGCTCACTGTAAATAATTCTCTTTTTCCCCACAGTAAATTCAACACTCTGATCCAGGCTCAGGCCCGAGAGCTCTCTCACCTCCGTCAGCGGCTGAGGGAGGGCAGGGGCGTGTGCAACATCCTCACCCAGCACCTTGGAGACACCACCAAGGCCTTCGAGGAGCTGCTGAGGGCCAACGACATTGACTACTACATGGGCCAGAGCTTCAGGGACCAGCTCGCTCAGAGTGGGGCCCTGGCACAGAGAGTGAGCGCAAAGCTCAGCGGACGTGAGTCAGCCAGGTTTTATTTACTTCATCAGACATGCTGAATGTACAGGCAGACATTTAACTGAATACAATATCGTGACCTCAGGAGATCACCCTGAAGATCCAGACGAGAAGACGGAGCTGCTCGCCATCCGGTTAGTGCTTGTTTACTCATTTTGTGTGTGTGTGTGTGTGTGTGTGTGTGTGTGTTGTCTGTGAATTTCAGGCGTGGTGCTGAGTCCCATATAACAGCAGCAGGCTTGATGCTGGTCAGTGGAAAGTATTGGTGTGTGACGCTGCTGTCCTCGGGGCAGAATAATCAGATGCTCGCACTGTAATGAGCGAAGACCTCACTGGCTAATTAATGTCACAGCTAACTGGCTAATTAATGTGGGAGGAAAAGTGGAGGTGGTCTAGTTAGACAACTGGACAGACGTGGACAGGCTGGGTGGCTTCTTTATGAATGTTTTGAGGGTATTTACAGTGTTTTCAGGGCAGGGGGTGCTTGGCAATGTCATGTGACTGATGGGGTTAGCCAGGCTAACGTATCTGCTAGCATGTTTACTGCCAACTGATCACTGCTGGCTTTGAAAGTGTGTCATTTTATGTTCTCTTTTGTAGCTCATTACATTTGGAGACATTTCATGATGAAAAATCATTTTTTGTCTTTTTGCTAAAATAGCATCGTGCTGAATCTTCGCCTCCTTCATTATCAGATATTTCACATGTTCTTACAGAAATGGTACAAATTGGGAGAAATCAGAAAGTAACGTATTCTGGCTCTCGATGGAAAACTTGTGATTACCAAATCATAACTTATCTTTTTGTTACCTGTGCTAATGGTTTGCTTTATGAATTTATAGTACAAACACTGTATTGCACAACAGCTCAATGCCCTAAAGATAACCAATAGCTATATATTGATGCATAATTCCAAAAACATTAAAAATATATAAAACCAATATATGAAAAAATCTTGCACCTTTTGCTCACTGCTCTCTGTCCCACATGCAGCCTTTTTGTTAGACTCTTATAATGGGCAGGAGCCCATAGTCACTGCTGCCTCATCATCTGGGCCCTTCAGCAAGTTTGTTATAAGTCATGGGAGCTGCTCTGACATCACTGCATTACAAAACCCCAAAGACCTTTGACGTCACAATGCTGCAGGGCAGAGCCGTGACTGGGCCACCCCCCATTCGTCCAAGCCACACAATTAATAATTCATGCTGGGGTGTCGTGACCAGCAAGGCATGGTACTGTTGACTGGTCGGCTAATTATAGACTGCAAAAACAGGAGGACGGACACAATAAGGGTACAAATGAAAGAAAACAAAAGTGAGATGAGGACAGTTATACAAGAGGAACAAAAGGGACTGAAGCCTGAAGGGACACAAGAGAAAATGTCATGTAATCCTTAAAGCTCCACTAATCAATATTTTCCATTATATCAATGGGGGTCACTTGTCATGCTCACCTCACAGAGGATCACCAACAATTCTTTTTTAAGCCTCTTTAAGTTCATGGTTTTGGTTTTCTGGCACAAAGTCATTATACAATGTTAAGAAATATAGATTTACAGCTAATAGATCATCTAATCAAAATGATTTTAAAAATGGTAGTTTCAGTTCTTAGTATCTGTTGACACACAGATATTTTCTGCCAGAATTATGGTCCTGTCTGAACAACACTGGAATTTGATGTTTGTATGCTGTTGACTCACTCTGAACCTCAGTGTGAATAGTTTTCATTAGGAGTACAAAGAATTTGTACCGCTGATTCCTTACGAACCTCAGCAGTAAATATGGCTCAGTTAGTCTGTAGCTAAATGCTCCTCTCCTCTGGATGAGCGATACCAGCCCTGGATGTTTAGTCACATGTATTACAACACTTAACACAGCTCTTTTGTATTCACACCTGAGTGAGATGAAATAAAACAACTGGCTGCCTGAAGGGTGGACAAAAAGCAGTTTGACATGCAATTGAGGCACTTAATATTAATAATAGTTAATAGCATATGTGTGCACTGATGTAAAGCAGGGTGAGGTTCTTGAAGCTCGGCCACTGTTGCTGAGCAGAAAAGGGTGAGTGTTGGGTCAAACCCCAATAACAAACAATGCTCGGTGAATAATTAGAGCTGCCCCTCAGAGATACAGAGAGACATAGAGGCAGACAGAGAGAGAGGGCCTGCAGTAATCTAACATCATGTTGTAGCACAGATGGCCAACCAGATGTGATGGGGAATTTGTGTGTTTTTGGTGGGTTTCTGCAACAGCTGCTGATTTAGGCTGATTCTACTGTGTGTGTGTGTGTCTGTATATATAATGATATATAATTATAACCTTGTCCTCAAAAGTTCAACGGTCTACAGCCAATGCATGTAATCACTTCTGAATACATACCTTTCTGATACGAGTGCAACACTGACATGACCAGTTCCCAAAGGAAGTTATCAACATTTTAAAGTGTGTTTAAACTACACATACTGATACATTATCTCATTCAGCCAGCATTCAGCATTTTATTTACATCTGCACAGAGGACAAACAAAAGTAAGTCAAACAAAGGTAAAACTAATAACAACTCATGCGCTCAGGATTTTATTTTAAATATTAATGATAATAGAAATGAAAGAGGATGACTGTTAGCAAATGTTAATTTGCTAAATAATAAAATAAATAAAAGAAGGGAAAATCTATGTTTAAGAGAAACAGATTTTTCATGACTTATCCTCACATCAGTGGTAAGCATAGGTACACATGTCTGTGTGCATTGTGAGTGTGACTGCACTGATGGCGTAATGCTGCTGAGGCTTTTGCTGGCCGCCTTGGGCTCGGGGGCGTGTTGACACAGGCCCATAATCAGGTTAAGTTATTAAGACCTCGAATGGGGAGGGAAATGGGTCAGGAGCAGCTAACCACCGCAAAGAGAGAGTGAGAGAGAGAGAGGGATAGAGCGAGAGAGGGAGGGAGAGTGAGAACGTGAAACCCGACAGAGAGAGCATCACTTTGCTTCACTGTACCAGGAGCAGCACATGGTGCTTAAACATCCGGCAGCTCTGATCACCATTATGTAAGATTTATTCTCCATAAACCTGGATTTTTTATGCACGGACAGAGGACACATGGACAATCACCATACCAGTTTTTTCCTTAAACTGAAGCTGAATGTTTTCTTCTTCTTTCAGCTTGGGACACTTTTTTTTTTTTACATTTTCAACCTAAAGGGAAGAACCACACTTTTCTGTTTCATGAATTCACTTTTGCATCAGAGAGGAAGCTTGCGTGTATTGTGTTGGTGGGGGGTGAACAGAAGTGTTCTGAAAGAGGAAGTGCTACTTTGTGGATGATCTTTCATTCGTCTCTTGTGTTTCTCTTCCTCTGACGGCTGGTGGAGCGTTAACATATGAGCCCTCGGGATCCGGATATCCGTGAATACGCACTCCCTCCTCCCTCTTCACGTTGCTCTTTCATCACTACATTTCTCCCCCAGGACAGTTGCTGCTGCTGCTACTGCTGCTGGTGGGATGAGAGGTAGTGTCCAAAATGTCCTTTCTGGTCTGTCTTCAAGAGTTCATTGGAAAAAAGACTAATTTGGGGACTTGAAACAGGCTAAAGTAGACAGAGAAAAAGGCGAAATTTAGCAGAATTGCAGGCAAAAAAGGACAAAAGAGAGTGAACAAGATCATAGGTTTCTTTACTGGGATTAGGGTTTTTTTTGTTCACAACAGAGCTGCAACTGTCACTATTTTTTTTGTATTTGAGCATTGGCATTTTCATGCTTAATCCCATCACGTGTTGGTGGTATCAAATCCCAAAAAAACTGTGCTTTTATTTAAGCTGCACTTCTTGATCTGTGCATCTGGCAGCTGTTCCTGTTCCTGTCATCAAACCATCTGACTGAACTGGATCTGAAACATATGGACACAAGCAAATGCACAAATCCTTTAAATCCGCTGTGACATAATAAAACCTCCCAAATGTTCACTCTCTGGCTTCATTTGGCTCATGCTAATGTTCATCTTTGGGAATTTTTTAACAATCTCAGAATGTGATATTTGGATCTTCCTGGGTTACCACCTGTAATCACTGCCTGTACACTTGCAGGATCTGTGTGTAGGTGTGTGTAAGGAACCACCAAAATCCATCTCCGTGGGAACCTAATTGGGATTTACTCTTCTTTTCACTTGATCGTCCACGCGTTCGGTCATCCCTTTATCCCTCAATCACGCTCCGCCTGTCCGCTGTACCGGCTGTCACACACACACACACACACACACACACTCTCTCAGGGGTCACGACCTCAGCCTCTAAGCTACTGAGCTATGTTCAGTTTTCCTGTGGAGAACTGTGATTGAGAAAGTTTTAAACCGCTCAGGAGACTGAAAGAGGAGGAAGGCAGAAGGGGGGCATGGCCGGACAGTGGCCAGGACAGCAGAGCAAGTGGGGGTGCTGAAGGTGAGCGATGGCTCCTCTGTGGAAGGCCATGCTGTCAAAGAGCAGCCCACTGTACAGAGACTCCCTGTTCTCCTTCACCCTGTGGGAGTGGAAGGCTCAGGAGAGAGAGCTGCTGCTGCTGAAGAAACACACTGACAGGGAGAGGAGAGCCCTGATCGCACAACTTGACAAGTAAGATGACCCCCCCCTTAAAAAACAAACAAACATTGTGGTATCTATGCAGTAACTGTGGACCTGGAGTCAGTGCATGTACAGTTATCTTAGCTTAGCATAAAGACTGGAAGCAGGGGAAAACAGCTAGTCTGGTTCTGTCAACAGTACATAAGTTCATCAACACCTCTAAAGTTGTCTTCTTACTTATCTTGCTTCTTTACGCATAGAGAGATGTAAGTTGGGACATGTTGGGACAATTGTTTGTCAAACAGCAGTGTATCCATGCGCTTCTCTTCCTCGGAGTGGTTGGTGAGCACAGGATTTGTTCTCTTCCATTCTTTTCAGACCAGCCAAGAACAAGACCCCACTTCTCTCCTGAACTCAGTCCTGTAATTTACTGCACAGAACAGTTGCATCTGTTTGCCAAATACAGGGAGAGATTCTGTCAGAGCTGTGAACGTGACGTGAACATCAACAGATGGAAAAAGTTCCGTAGATTGATTTGACGGTGAAACAATGACCTGGGTTGGTGAATGTGCGTGTAACCATATGCACGCATGTTGTGCGTGTGTGTTCGTGTGTCTTTATTGTGTATATCAGATTGTCATTGATTTAGATGACCTTCACCTCAGCATCCGTGCACCAACACGTCACAGTTAATCAAATCAGCTGTGGGGGAAAAACTGCATACACAACCTGAAGTCATTATTTGTGTGTTGTTTGTCCTGTTGTCCCTCTGTGTGCGTCTGTCCCTTCAACTCTAGATTTAGTCACATATCACTGTAAATATGTTATTGTGGGGCAAAGCGTGATTCAGCATTTTCACCTGCATCATCACGTATGTGTAAGTCACTAAGAGGCTTCCCCGAAGCAACATGATGCAGTCGGCAAAGCCGATATAGACGAGTCCAGATCAGCAGGCAGGTGACTCACACCTGGTGCATCATTTTTCTTTAATGCTCATTATCCAGATTATGTTTTACAGTTTAGATTTATCATTTTGAAGGGACTTACTAAATTTTATGGAGTAAACTGGAGTAAATTGTGTATATGTGTGCATGTTTACTTGTGTGTACAGGCTCAGTAAGGAGCTGCAGCAGAAGGACAAAGTCATTGAGTCTCTCCGCGCCAAACTGAACCAGCATCACCATCTTCATCATCATCCTCATCGCTCAGACACACCCTGCAGCGGCCATGCCCTCTCTGACAATACCGACCAATCGGATCGCATCTCCTATGTGTCCGATGAGCACGGATCCACGAATGAGGACCCGGAGCTTTGCTCTGACATGGATGCTGCCAGCGAGCTCGGCCCAGAGGAAACACGGACCTCCACCAGAGTCAGCGCAGGTGAGACACTTGCCACCTGTTGCCAAGTATCACAAATCATTGAAGGGGAAACATGCACACCTGTTCTGACTGTCTGTGTCCACAGTATGTTCCATCATGTAACGACTCTTCTTCATTTCCAGACTGCCACTCTCACAGTGGCGTCAGCTCACGCCATCCGTCTGTCCCTCCATCTGTCGCCTCATCTCACAGAACCCAGTCTTGCCTCAGCTGTCCCAGCATGCAATGCCCCAGCTCGCCACACAAACCTGCAGACATGCAGAGTCAGACAGGTAGAGAAGGCAGCCCTGGTATATCAGATACTTTCACATCATTCCTCTGAGCTGCTGCTCTGTACATATCTTCACCATGTTTCTTGTTGCGCTTTTGCCTTTTAAATCACCTGTCCATCTTTTCATTTCATCTTTTATTTTATACTTCCATTCTTCTTCTTCTTCTTCTTCTTCTTCCAGCTCCTGCCTTCACTCCTGCCCCCCCTTACCCTCCTCCCTCTCCTCCTCCTTTCACCCCCACCCTGCCACCCTGCGAACCCGCTACCAAGGCAGCGGGGGAGTGGGGTTCTCCTTGGCTGAGGTGCACCAGGAGCTGCAGATGTTACAGAGGCAGCTGGGAGACAGTGAGAGTGCGTCAGCATGGATTGCGCGTGCATGACTGTGTGTGGCAGTGTTAAACACTAACTGTCTGAAGCTCAGTAACACTGTGCAGCAGAACCAGACTGAGAATTTTAACAGCACAAAATCAGTCCATCATCATGATGGGAGACATGACATGTTCTTTAAAACTTTATTTTCAATTCATCACATTCACGGCTTCGCCAGATAAAACAGGCCTTACAATACCTGGTGACATTTGGCTTGTTCTAATTTCCAGTTTGAGCTGGTCAGATACAGATACTGTACTTCATCCATAGATGTCCTAGATAAACAGCTTTCACACAAGTTTAATTTTGTATTATTTACCAGCCTTTATAAGGTTATAATAAGGAATTATCTTTATGTGAAGCAAGCTGCTGAATGAAAATATGTTTGAACATCCACCTCACCATCAGTGTTGGTTCTCGCTCAGGTTGTTGTTGCATACAGAAGGTGTGAACAGAGTGAGAGCTTTAATAATCCACATTGCTTCTTTCTTTTCTTTCTTATTTTACTTCTCTCATCTCTTTGCCTTTATCTCTATTACACTGTACTTTCTCTCTCATTAAATTATTTCACTTGCTGCTTAATGATCTCCAGCTGCAGAAAGATTTGCTGATGAAGATGAAGAGTGGGGCTTTGAGAAACCCCAAACTGGACAGATGTTGTTTGACTGATTAACAAATGCCTTCCCTGTGTCAAAAGAAATCCCTCCATCTCTCTCCCCACCTTTTCCTTTCCCCTACTTTTGTGTCTCACTAACATGATATCATTTTTTAAAGCATCAGCATCTCATTTTAATTTTTTTTTTTTACCTTACTTGTTTCCCCTCTTCCTCCACAGGGTTCTCCACTCCCCAGTCCAAGCCTCTTCAGGGTTTCCCATTTGCCCACCAGCAGCCGGACCCTTCTGCCTTCCTGCCCTTCTCCTTCCATGGATACCAGCCCTCTCCTTTTGGCAGTGCCACCAGCAGCAACAGCCTAGATGCTGGCTTAGCCATGAAAGCCGGGGCCAGCCTGCTGGAGAGCAGTGCATTGTGGGATGCGGCCTACAGTGCCCGGCCGGTGAGACCTGACCTGTCGTCAGGATCGTCAGGGTACCAGTCAGGCCCCAGCCACACAGGTAAGGTTAAACACAGGGGTCAGGGAATCTGAGGTCAAAGTTTCATGTTTTGAAGGACAAATATATCATAAATGAACTGATTACAAAGGCAATGAATAGAAAGAATTTGGTTTATAAAACTAATTCAGTGTAGGACAATACAAGAATTTTAAAAAGTACAGAACTATTTAAAATAAAATAAAATTCTTAAAAACTCTGATGCTCACAACGTAAATTTCTGACTGTGCACATCACATCACTGTTTTTCTATCTAACCGAAATACTATTTTGTTTCACTGATGAATTTCAGCTGCTTCTGCTGCTTCTACCATGAAACTCAAGCTTTGTTTGGTCCTTCTAGTAAAACACAAGAACAGGTTATCATTTGTGTTTCTGTCTGCAGGTTCAGATCTGATGAAGGAGCATCTGAGGGAGGTCAGGAATCTGAGGCAGAGACTGGAGGACTCCATCCAGACCAATGACCGCCTCAGGCAGCAGCTGGAGGACCGGCTGGCCCGCACCACCCCTGAGAAAAGTAACGAAGCACTACAGTCACAGAAATCCTTGTTGCATTCATGCATGCTTCAAAAACCTATAACCAAAAACCATAAATCATCATTTAATAATGCCCCCTTGCTTCTTGTTGGTTTCCTCAATGATTTTTCTCTAAGGCAGCTATTAGAATATCTCTAGGATTAATTTATATGAAAATTAGATGCTCCCTTTTTCACCTCCTCCACATTTAATCCCTCATTTTTTCTCTTGCCTTGTCCTCCCCCTCCTCCTCCCCAGGTGCTCCTACCAACATCTACATCCAAGGTCTGGACTCTGTCAGTCAGCTCTCCAGTGAGATCCGACTTCTAAAGGAGGAGAACCTCAGTCTTCAAAACCAGCTGAAACAGGCCACCAGAGGTACAATAACTGTTCCAGTACAAAAAGACTGTCAAGAAAACTTAAGCCCTGATGAAATACTGTCAAAATATTTTAATTGTTGGAATGTATTTCATCACTAATGGTTATTTTCGGGTCACCCGTCCTCTACAGAGGGCAGTAAGGAGGTGGACAGGCTGAAGGAGGCGGCGCTCCTGGAGCGGGCCAGGTTGAAGGAGGCGGAGCTAGAAGCAGAGAGGTTGGCGGAGCAGAGTGGGAAGCTGCGGGCCGAGGCTCAAGCTCACAATCAGGAGATCGCACAGCTTAAACAGGACCGACAGAGGAACCAGGAGACCATCAACAGGTGTGTGTGTGTGTGTGTGTGAGGTACTGTCTGATAAAGGTGGGACATTTTAGCAGATGATTTTAATTTTTTTTATTAATTGTGTGTGGACAGACTCCAGCATGAGGTGAGCGTCCTGCAGCAGCAGCTGTGTGAGAGCCGCAGTCTGGTCAACTCTCTTCAGCGTGAGCTGCAGGTGTACCACAGGGTGGGCGGAGTCACCATCAACACACGCTCAGGTAAGAAGTTGCTCTATGCTCTATCCTTCTTTGAGCCCCTAAAATTAGTTTTTCTATGAAAGATAGATACATTTGAATTATGGTGGTAAAAAACACAAGAGGACTTGAACACCTCCTATGCTAGTTATTAAAACCTTATTTCTCACTATGTCATTTCTCACACTGTTGCGTGTTACTCACTGTACGTGGGTGTTTCTCCACAGGTCAGGTCGGTGACGGCAACCAGCCAAGACACAGCACTGTCACCTTTGACCCCAGAGAGCTGCATGTTCAGCTGGAGCAGCAGTTGAGCGGACAACCTCGAGGCAGGAGGCAGCTCTTCGACGGTCAGTATGTCTGACACTCCCCAAAGTGTCTCTTAAAATGAGACATGAGAATTAAGAAAGTAAATTGCTGCCCATCGCTGATAGAAATTTTTTCCCTCAGACAACGTCCCCTCTCCACCGGTAAGAGACACTGGACTCATCAGTCCTTCCTCTCCTCTGCGCTCTGTGGAGAAACACGAGGAGGCAGGAGCTGCTGTGCACGGTGAGAGATGAACAGTTCTGCATCATCTTACAGTTACCTTCACTTCAGAAAGCCACATCTTATTTACCTACAGATGTTTGACACAACCTTTTTTGTCCTTTGTTGACTAACTCCACTATTTTGTCATCCTCCTATCAATGCAGCCTCGACCCTGCAGGGTCACGTTCCAGACGGTTCCTTTGCCAGCCGTCATGGCCGCCACGCAGTCGGCCACATTGATGACTTCAAGGCCCTGCAGCAGCAGATCCTGGAGGGCGGCTCTCTGCTCTGTGAGATGGAGGCAGCTCTCCACTCCCTGATCGACCCCACCCTGCAGGAGTTCAGCCTTCATCAGGTAAGAATCAAAAACTCTGCGGTTCAGTGATCTGAAGTTTTAACATTGTGCGCTGCAGCTGCATTTTAGGAACATCTTGGGGGGTTTTTGTGTTGCAGCCTTCGGACTCAGGTTTGACGAAGAAGCTGCTGTCTGACGCTAAAACCCTGCGACAGATCCTGGAGGAGGCTGACTCTCTGCTGCAGATGTTCTGGAGGGCTGCTCTGCCAAACTCAGAGGAAACCAAACAGGTCAGAAAACCAACGACGAGTCTGAGTGTCCAAGGTCTTCATGTTGCAGAGAAAACTCATGTCAAGGAAACAAGAGCAGAGTTTTGAAAGCTTTTCTTTGTCCCTGCTAGTGACATCAGTGCAACTTTTTATAAACACATTATAGGTAATAAGAGACTGGCACCAAAATGAAGTTCCAGGAAGTGGAAATGTCTGAATCATTGGGGACTTAAGTCTAAAGGACTTAGTGGTAGAACCTGTACAGTTTCCAAGTTTCCCATGTAATTTACACCAATGTACAGCTAGCAGGACTAATACTTAATAATTCAACATTTTGGAAAATACACTGTCTGACTTTCTGAGGGTGAGAAGATAATATTGGTATTGAAATGAATTAAAAAAAGATACACCTTTTTGGGAATGCTACCTAACTCATTGACACAGTGATTTCCTGCACCTTTTTGTGAATTACACTATGAATGTGTGTGTGTTTGAAGGATAAGTCTCTGAGGGAGGAGGTGGTCTCTCTCCGTCTGAGGCTGTCAGAACAAGAGCAGGCCCTGAATGATGCCATGGAGAGAGTGAAGAGCTCCAACCGCACCAAAGACAGCATGGAGCACTTCATAGTCAGCCAACGTGAGTCGCGGGCATCCCTCAGTATTTGGGGTTGCACATAATAAAACAATCTGTCATGCTGCAGTTTTTTAATTATAAAAAAATAGAATAACCCTTAAATATGTTCACTTTCTCTTCTCTTATTTTGCCCTGGGTAATCTATTAGTCCCTGTAAGATCTCTACTTCAGTCAGTCAGAGAACACTTATGTTGAAGATACATCATTTCATCATCATCGTCTGCAGCAGCTCTGTTTCACTCGCTTGCGTGATCTTCCTCTTTATAGTTCTTCCACTTCTCTTCCTTTTTCATGTTTTTTACAACTTAGAGCAGAAACATCATAGTGGCTCTGTAGTTATGATTAAAAACTGAAATTTTCTGTTGAATTTTCTGATGAAAATATAATCTCAAGGTTGCTGTATGGATGCTTTTCTTTTACAGTGTCGAGAACAAGAGATGTATTGAGGAAAGCCAAGACGAACTTACAGGTGAGCTCTTACAGTTTTCATATCCCTGAGCTTAGTGGACCTTTCATTCTGGCAGGTGGTGGCAGGTGGAAATAACTGAAGTGTCGGACGAGATGACATTTGTTTTTCTAAACTGGCAGGGAAAAGAACCAGTGGATCATTAAAAATGAGAAACCATTTTTTCTTCTTGTCTCTGTAACACCATCTCTCCTCCTCCTGCTCTTTCTCTCCTCTGACTCCTGCTGAATCTCCTCAGGAGAACCAGCTCAGGATTTCCTCCCTTCGTCAAGCCCCTTTCTCCACACTTACCACTCCCTCCCCTTCCTCTTTTTCCTTTTTTTCCTCCTCCTCTTCCTCATGCCCCTGGCCTGTTAAAGGTACGGTCCCCTGGCTTTGCTGTGTGATCGCTGCAGTGTTCTGATAATAACACAATGAAGCTTTTTTTGATGAAATGAATTTTCCTGTAACTTGCTAGTGTTTAACATAGTAGCCTGGGACAAAAAAATAGTTCTATATCTACAAACATGGACCCCATGCATTTTGCCACATCTGGTCAGTTTTCATGCAAGAAAAGATAATAAACAAGACATTTATAATGTTATAATATTATAGTCAATTATAATATTATAATTATAATGAGCAGTTAAAAACTGTGGTCCTGCTACCCTCTTGCTATCAAAACACCCACTGAATTCTAATACATATGCAAGAATACCGATTTTCTTTTCTTTTAATGACTTTGGCGGTGGTATTTTACTGCAAAAGAGAGGATTTTAAGATTTCAGAGGGATTTTAAAGGTAAGAATAGTAGTTCTTAACTTGTTCTTGATTACTGCACTATGGAGCCATGATTTAAAACACAGGTCTTGTGCCTGTGTATTTTGTGCTGCACTAACATTTGCGCCTGGTTATATTGTACACTATAACTTTTGTATTGTACACAAATCATCAAACAATGAGCATGAGAGATGAAATGACAAAGAGGATATGTAACACTGAATGCAAACTTCATAAGGTACTTTTACACTGGATGTTGTATTTTTTTAGCTTGGTGATCAAATCTCTTTCAAATCTATCTGAATGTCTGCTCATCTGTCATTCAGGTGAAAACTCAGGAGGCTTCTGTGAGCTCGCCTTCTCTCCTGATTGGAGTGTCTTGATGCCCCAAACTTCCTCCTCCTCTGCTCTGCTAACCACCTCTATCACCACCAGCGCCCCCTGCAGGCAGCCCCCATGTAGTGCACCAGCCCAGAGTTCCTCCTTGTGGTCATCGTGTCCTGTTCAGAAAATTGCTGGAAACTCTCATCAGCTGGAGAAACATTTCGGTCGGGTGAAGTACTGTCTGTCTGAGTGTTGATGAATGTTTGTGTTGTTAGATGTCGGATGGTTTATGAATGTGAATGATTGTAATGATTGTTATTATTGGTGTAGAGGTGTGTACATGTTATGAGAGGTTTTGTTTGAGGCCGTCAACTGAAGTGTTTTTCTCATTTATGTGAGACCAGTCTGAGTTTGGCTGAAGTTGACTTCTGATGAAGCTTTGTTTGTAAGTTCTACGTATTTGAAGACCAGTATTTGAACTCTGTCCAGGTTTGTTAAATCTAAACTGGGTTTAACACAGTCTTTTGGTTTTCATATATTCCTCAATTGACATTGACACTTAAAAACAACATAATATGAGAAATACATTTCCCATTGGCTTCCATTCAGAATCCAGCTTCAGACTGGTACTTCAGCAGGGATTCAAGAAACAAAAATCCACATGATGCCAGCAGGAAAAGATAGGGGAGGCTTTGAAAAAGCCAAAAACCAAACTGCAAAGTGCTTCCTCTCGGCTTCTGTTGAAGCTTGTGTTTGTAGTTAGTGTCTTGAGTAGTTGCATGTGGTTCAAGCAGCGTGTGGAAACAAAGCCATATTCTCCGACGGTACCGTAGATGTGTTTTTCGTTTTGTCCTAATTGTACTAATAATGTCATAGAATGGCCAACTACTGATGTAAGGAAAAGTGACATAACAGACAGTTTGCTCATGTAGCCAGTAGACGATGTTCTCCTAAATTTACTGTCAAATAAAACACAGATTTAGGATTTTCTTTTCCTCATTGTCATCTTACTCTACAGTGTTATTGTTAAATAAGGAGTCAGTTCTCTGAAGGTCTTTTAAAGGGTCCAACCCAGATTTGCCTGCTGAAACACTAACCCAGTGTTGGAAAACCATTCTGATAAAGCTGCTGTTGTTAATGTGCAGAAGCATCTCAGTAAAGCAGTGTTAATAAAAAAATAAGCACAGCAGTCTGTCCATGCCTTCAGTGACCTGTCAGACAATCTCGTTGTACATGGAAAGAAATAGTTTTTTTTTTAAGTGCAAGGTCCAAGAGAGAGAGATGACATTTCATCTTTGCAACTAGTAAATGGACCACACTTTTATCTTTTTTTAAATTCTTTTTTTAATTGTTAAGGTGTTTTTTCTTACTTTTTTTCTTTTTTTGCAAAATTTATGAATCTTTTCTATGTTTGAATTTTTCCCTCAAGATGACAATCACTTCCAAAAGATATTTTATTTTCTCCAAAACTTCTGCAGGATGCTGACACTCACTGTGCAAATTAACTTTTCTGAAATTGGGTATTTCACACTGGCTTCTAAATCTTTTATTTCTTTTTTTGATTTTTGTTTCACTTGATTTCTCTGTATATTAAATAACCTGTTTGTTTTTGTGCATGAACTGTGGCTTCACTGCCCTCCTGAGATATGCAAAATGTTTGGGTTACTGTGCAATACTAGCCTTTCAGGTTGCTTTTATTGTTAATGTATTAGACTTGGGTATCAAAGTGCCATGCCATCTGTTTCGGCTCTGAAGCTGAACTGATTTTAATATGAGTATGTTCAGTTTTCTTGACAATCAATTTGTTTAATGGCCCTCACCTTTTTGGCTTAAAGTGAATCAGAGGTTTATGTACATGAAAAGGGCCATGTAACAGCAGATAAAAAATACACTAATGATTTATTTATAAAGCATAAAGATTAACCAAAGTGAGCAACTTGTACGTTGTCAGATCAGGTGTAAAATCATGAAGTTTAAGTATTCTTTTGTGTACTTCCCCACGGGTCAAAAGTCAAATTTTGTGTCTCTCCTATAGTGTCTTTGTGGTTTAAGGAACCACAGCTCATGTATGTAAATATTAAATGGAGTGTGTACATCAATGCAAGTGTGTTTGTTGCTGTGAGAGAAGAGACAGAATTCGGATGAAGACCAGTTGTATTTTTATGCATGTTCTCTTTATTAAAAATGATTTGGGGTAAAAAGAAAAAACCTTTTCAATAAAAGGGGACAAACCAACTACTTGTCTTCATTGTTAAATTAAACATTTTAATTGATAAAGTAAAATACATCATGATATATGTTAAAATATTATATTTTACAAAATGAATGTATAATAGTGTTTAATACAAATGTATTTATATCACACAGTCCATATACTAAGGCAGTTTCAAAATCAAATTTCAAAAACAATAAATTATTAAGTTTACTATACTGCACATAATGTATATATAAAATATACCATTGTCTTATCTTTATAGCTTATGTTATGTGCTGTATGTAACTAAACATATGCCTGAGGACGAATTAATATCATCCTAAATTATTCATTATTATTTGGCAGTTTGGATTCTTCCGTCATCATAATAACTTCAGGATGTTACACAAACAAAAACTATCACACTGTCATAACGTGGCTGATATTATCTAAGACAATGCAACAGTCAACGACCAACGATCAAGGCATCTTTTAATGAAAGTCAGCAGGTGGCAGCAGACTCCAACACACACACACACACACACACACACACACACACACACACACACACACACTTACTTTAAAAAAAAGAATTTATTTTTGAAGTCCTTGGATTGTAATGAACATGGACGGTATATACAAATATATATGTGCGTGCGTGCTTGCGGGTATATAATTTAACTCAAAGTCATCAAACACGCCGTACCAGTAGATGAAGCTGAAATCGAAGACAGGAAAAAGATTAGTATGATTAAAAAATAAAATGCGTGACGCGTAACCTAAGGCGAACGACGTTGACAAAAATTGTATAAACTATACCATATTTTCGACAAAATAGCTTACCTGAGTATCGTTATATTGTCTTTCTTTCTTTCTTTCTCCAAAATGACAAACCATTTATGATAGAAGAGACTGCGTACCTATATAACTGTATACACGGCTTTAAATAAACTTTAGAATTTCAAAGGTTGTAATTCGATTTTATTTAAAGTTCATGCACATTTAAATCTGTTTAAATTCATATCTATACATTCAATCGAAATATCACAAGTTTTTTTTTTTTTTAATCTATTTCTACAACCTTTAATTTTGACGAAGCCGTGCTTTTATTTTGATAAGCGTTTCAACCGGACCTCGTTCTCACTAGCTTGACACCGCAGTGACCGAGTCAGAGAGTCAGGAAACAAGCCGAGCCGTGCCGTGCTGCGGCTTCAGTTAAACACGGGAGCTCGACCTGCTGCCTGTACACACAGAAAGCTCAGTTTTTTTTTATCTGAGGATGGGAGACCGTCTGAGGAAGACATAAATCACAGAGACCGGTGAAAACGCTCCAATTTCAAGCGGGAATCATCTGGAAACACCCGTTAGGAGCGAAGGTAGAACCTGTCATGGGTGTCACGGTGTTTCTGGGCAGGTAAACCGGCTAGCCGCTCAGCTAGTCACGCAGCAAGGGGCTAGCTTATGCAGCTAGCTGCAGCCGCCACTCATTAACTAACTAATTAACTCAGTTGTGGTTGAACTGCCGGAGACAGCACCAAGAAAACGACTCAGCATGGACCATCCTCAGCCTGCACATGATAAACCGTCTCTGTGAGCCACCATTAAACCGCCCTTTTTATTGTCTTCAAGGAGAACGCGGGGGCTGCTGCAAAGGTTGACTGACAGCTTGTCACGACGGGTTTTCCAGATGTGGAATCGGCACGAAAAGTGCAGCTAGGCTCCTAAGTTAGCTAGCAACGGCCGCTGACGAGGAATGGGCCGCCTGGAGCAAACTCTTGAGCGGATTCTGAACTCAACGAACTGCGTCGCACGAGCGATGAATTTCAGTTTTGGCAGCGAGGTGTCACTGAGGTCGACACCGACCGAGCCGACACGTTGATCCAGCGGGCTAATCCAAGTCACCGAGAGAGTTCGGCCGCCGCAGACCGGGCTGTCAGCCGGGCCGAAACCCACACACAAGGATTTTTTTCTTTTTTCCACAGTGAAGTGAAAGATGAACAGGTCAGAAAACAAAAACAAGAGAAAACTCTGCAACATGGAGCAGCAGGAGAGTGGGGGAGAGGAGAAAGATGCGGTGAGTTGCAAAGTCATTCAGTCACTGTTGTATCAGTGTCTATTAAAAAAAAGAAAAAAGGTCTGAACTGAAAAGTGGGCAAATGAGTGTGTGTGTCCCTGAGCTGTGACAAGCCTTTCAGCCCACGCACAGGGCAACAGTCTGCCCGTGTATGGTACATGCAAAACCTGATTGAAAATATAATGAATTCATGTCTGCTTATCTGCTTAAAGGACCATGCAGGAGTTTTTGCACGTTATGTTCCATTTATTTCCCTTATAAGACTGCGGTACAGATCCATCAAGGGTCACTGTACCACAGATTTGATATCTGTCTGCCACACACATGAATATGAGGAGGGATTATCTGATACACAAACCATTAATACAATCATGTTATATTTTGCACACTGATGATTCTCTGGGTTCAAACATCTACCCGGATACTGTCTGCCTCCATTTTTCTCTGTGTCTGGAGCTGGATTAAGATATATTTCTTTCTCCACATTGGCACCTCTTTAAAGAGAAGAACTATTAGGAATATGCAGAGTGTTTTGAGCCTCGCACCACTGTGAAGAACCAGACACTGTCTTCAGTTGATGTTTGCTGTTGCGATGAAAAACACGACATGCAAATATTCCCTAAACAGTACACCAGTCATGAATCCTAATTTTGCATCTGCATTACTCTGTTTCCAGTATTATCTTTGACCTTTTTTGTACCCGGATATCTCGCTGGATGTTGATAAGGTGTGGTGTGAAGGTGGGTTGAGGAACAGGTTATTAGTTATTTTTGGGTGCTTTGTGGATTCAGGTGATGAATGGATGTGTTTTGTGTCATTCTCAGGTTTCACTATAGGCCACAAGACCCATGATTACTGAGTACATTACTGCATTATTGCATGATAATGTAATAATCGGACGGACACTTGCCAAAGTACCCTATGGAGACTTGTGTATCTGTTCCCATTTTCCAGGTGGTTTCACTCATTCATTCATTTCAGTGTCACAATGAAAGTCAACCTGGAGAGACTACAGACCTGCTTGATATGGACAATCCATCACAGCGTTCCTCATGTCTGCTTTTCACATTTCGTCTGATATAAGTCATCGCGGCTCTGTAATGCAGAGCAGATCTGTGTAATTATTAGGTGATTTATAGCAATGCTTCAGTTCTGTGTAACTGCAAAAACATTTAGGTTTTATTATTCTCAGTTTGCAATAGATGTGGACATGTTCCTTTAATAAGAAGAACGACTTCCAAAGATGAAGTCATCGCTATAGCTCGTAATTTCACATTTCTGCATGCGGTCACATTCCCTGACCTCTGGACGTTTCACTCGGTTGTACAGCACTACCGCCCCAATGTTTTGTGCACAATTTGAGAGATTCAACCCCCCGGCCGTCTCATTTAATAACCTTTCCAGTTTTTAATGTCAGTACTCTTTTGTGAAATCAACTTAGGAGGTGAAATTTTATTGTATCTTTATATTTTCAGGCGGTTTTGGGTTGGGGGAGGGAGGTGCTGAGTTTGAGGGAGTGAACTTTATGGTGTCCTGGGAAGTCAGACAGATGTTTTCGTGATGCCGCTGCTGCTTTATGTGTTTGGTGAGAAACGGTATAAAATGGAGGACCAGACAGGGTGTTTTCATCCACTGTAACTTATCTACCTATTGCTTACTCATGAATCATGACCCTGCTTCCAGGGGCTGTGTGCTGGGATAAATTTGTCCAGCTCAGTTATCTGTGACTTGTGTAACAGTGGGATAAAGACTTTTCATTATCGATTACTGCGGTTAATTTTTTTTTATTGAGTAGTCAATGTTTTTCTCCACTTTGATTTGCATTTTTGCTTGACATAAAGGGCTAATCAGCTATAGGTTGTTGTTGATGAATTGTTTTGGCACTAAAAGGGAATCTTGTGAAGCATGAATGTAATGTGTAAACCAGGAGCTAACATCCCAGCAGCAGCAGCTCGCTTCCATGTAAACATCTGCTGTCTACTTTGACTTTTATTGCTGTCGAAGGCACACGTACACACACACACACACACACACGCATACACCATCATGTTTGACTCGACTAACACATGCGCACAGTTTTTCCTTCAGGAGCCACTGCTGTTGTGTATAAATACAAACATATAAGAGTTCATCTTCTGGCAGCTCCTCAGGTTGTGTTTCAGACCGCCGCTGTCGTCACGATCATCAGGTCTTAGGTGGTTACAACTGCAGCGTCCGGAAATTAATTGGGTCATTGTCGCCTCCTTCCTCGAGTGTGCGTGTTAACATGTTGCCAGGGACAGAACACAAACATCCTCTGTGATCGAAGAGCGGGTCAGCCGTTTCAGAAACATTGCATGCAGTATGGGACATGTGTGCATCATCTGTGAATCTGTGAAAATCCGATCAGTTTGCTAAATCTGATTCAGGGTTCCCACAGCTTCTGGAAAGTGGGATGAAGGGAATAACGTTATACTTTCTCAAGGCCAGTGTTTCATTTCTGTTCAAGACTGATGTGTTTGGACAAATGATCAGTTTTGGCACTAACAAATAGAACAACAACAACAAACAAATTATTTTCAAATATTACTAAATATATGTACTAAGTATTTAGTTTTTGCTTTTAGTTTTTCTGGTGTATTTTTCTCCCAGTATTTAAAGAAAATGTTTGCTGAATGTATTTACAAATTTTGGCATTGAAAAAATTCACTCAAATTTTCAAATGACTGAGATTGGTCCGATATTTTGAAATACATTTCCACTTTCAACCAAAAGAGATTTATCTTAAAATATAGGAAGAAAATATTGACAACAGAGTTTTTGCAATCCAGTTTGGTGGTGTGGAGCTTCTTTGTGGTGTTGTGCTTCGGTTTCTTCCAGCCTGATAAAAAACAGACAAAAAAAACAACGTTTTCCTGTACTGGGAAAACATCTGGAAAATCAAAGTAAAAACTGAACTCTCTTTGGGATTATGTGTCGTCTTGGAAAATTACTCTAATTGTTATGTGTTTTTCTTTTCCTCAGAACAACCTTTCAATAGCTGAAGCACAGGTTCTTCCTCACCTGTCAAGCCCTCGCTCGTTCCGACCAGCTGATTGGCTGATAGAGCCGCTCCTCCTTGTCCTCCTGGGATGGTTACGTAGTTATATTTCTCAGTATGGGTCCTGACCTGTCCCCGTTTTTACGGGTCACATGTGTCTCTGGTGATGAAATGGGAGCAGTAAGAGCATTGCAGTCCACCCAGTACATATCAGACCATATTCCTGCAGAGGGGCGAGCAGCAGTTACTGCAGCTGTGGATTCACTTTGCCTTTTTGGCCTTGAAAGAGGTTAGGTTTGGTCGTTTAACTTCACTGCTTTCTCAATTGGAGATTTTAGTAAACGATAAAGAACGCAAGGCTGTTAAAAGATGCTTGGTCAGATCCTTGTTTGGTCCTCTGAGATCAGATGTTGCCTGATTTAAAATTAAAATTGTATCTATACAGCATTTTTATTAACTATAAAAAGTTTGTTTATACCCAGGAATCATTGGACAAGGTGTGGTAACACGGTAGCTGATGCATGAACTTCCTCAACTTAGCTTCTGATCTAAGACCTGTCTGCTCATGGAGTGGCGTTTCTCTTTCTTTGCCTGCAGGTGGCAGAAATATTAAACTTGCAGCTGCTCTTACTTTCTTTTCCTGTAGGTGGTGCAGGTTGGTGTGGACCCTGTCTAAAGTGGGAATGTTGCAGTGAGTTGTAATCTGAAGTCCCCCCCGCACCAAGCAGGATCAGGCTAATCAGGACAGATTTGAAGTAGACTGAAATCTGCAGTGGATTACCACTGCACTGTACTGTACTGTACTGTATGGTGTTAACGGGGGTGGGGGAGAAGAGGGGGGCTGTTGTGCCAAACACTCAGAGGATTTAAGATGGAGGCTGTGTGGTGTTGTCACACTGTTGGAAGCAGTCCCACAGCACAGGGTGCCAGGTACTTTTGGATTGTAATTATGTGGAAATTAATGGCTAAGGTGTTTCGAGCGAGTGAGATGTTTTCCAGATGTTCCAGATTTTTCAAACTGAGCGTCCTTCTAAAACAAGATTAAACAATCAACAGCAATTTTGGTAATCGGTTCTTTAACCTCTTTAGAGTTGGACGTAGCTCAGCCTGTTGCAGCTGAAACACTTCGCTCCAGCTTCTTAAATGTGAGAATTTGCTGGTTTCCTTTGTCTTATGTCTTAGTAGCTTGAATAGTGCAGTGTCCTCTTGTGAACTGTAAAATTGTGATTGGTATTGTTACACTATCTCTTTTGATGTAACAATAATTGCAACATGATCAGGAGAATAATTAGTCACAGCAGTTATTGTTGTGAATAATAATGCTATAATAAAATGATATATATAATAACATTATTTTTTGTGGAGGTCCTGACGAGGAGCTGATATTTGAGCACAAGCAAACGGAGGAAAACGGCTGAGCGGATGAAAGACGATCAGACAGAAAAAGTGAAATCTTTTGTGTTTTTGATGGCGTGGATGTTCCTGTCAGAGAGAACCTGAGACGGCTTCGTGGCGGCTGGGGCGGCGAGGCCTCAGTGTGACCTGAGCGATGTGGAGTTACTCAGCGGTGTGCGACTACAGTGCAACGCTCAGCGCTGACAGAACAGATGGGCGGACGGGCCTCCAACTGGCCCGAGCGCTCTTATCTAAACATTTCATATCTTGTACATTTATTTGGCTTTACAGTTTACGTGACCGGTGTTCACCTCCTGCATTTGTTGGATTCCAACAGAAGCCAAAGCGAGGGGGTGGAGGTTGTTTAGGTAACAGCAAAGGAGGCCGTGTCACAGCAGATTTAGGCTGGTTGCTCCACTCGTCATTGCGATACACAAATTAGTCACAGGTCGCGTGTGTTTAACTTCTCCAAGCATTTATAATACAAACAGGACAGACAGGGTTTGGGTTTAAGCCCCATACAAACTGCATATCCTAGACGTTACTGTGGCTTCTCACCCAGGAAGTCAGCGAGGAGGCTTTCTTAAAATGTCAGCATTGATTTGAATCAATTCAATTAATCTGGAATGGGATTAAATTTATCCTGGTTTGGGTTTTTGATGACAGCAATACAATTCAAACATCACGACTAATGGGAAAATATGAAAATCTTTGCTGATTCAGTCACTCCTCCTTCTCAGTGTGACCATAATTCTAAAAATGGAAATTTGTTTATTTTCTTACCATGTTTACGACCTAAATATCACAAAATGTGCCGTGAACAACCCTGTAAATGACTGACACGGGACTCTGTGTGCTTTTGGCAGTATAAATCTGTGTATATTGTTGTTTGTATAATGTTTGTAATATTTCAGTTTTGTTGGGCCGAAGTTAATCTCAGTTGGATTTTGCAGTTTTGTCAGGTAAACTGTCAGCCCATCCTCCATCTCATCCTAACAAATCTTTTGTAGATGAGTTTGTGAACCTTTTCTGAATAAACTGCTGCGTGAATCATCAAGACAAGCCTTTCTTTACAATGGTCCTTATTTGTATTTGAATATTATTGGTACTGGAAAAAGCTGTATTTAATACTAGGTGTTGGTAGTGTTAGTGAAAATGTGTTTGTACAGTAGTTTGATGATCTTGTCCAGCTTTACTTATTTCTCAGCAGTAGCCGTGGCCATGGCTCTTTGCTCTTTCTAGTTCATTAATATCTCTTAGGTTAATCAATAAGCCTGCCCCCCCATCCTTGCAGTGATATGGGAGAGTGGTTGCCTCTCCATTCCTGAACCAGTTATAGGCGATGAGAGCGCAGTCAAGGAGGCGCTGAGCCACAACGACCTCTGGGACTCCCGGGACTCACGGCTGATAGTCGTCTGATTGATGGAGCCCCAACGGCTGATGGCTGCCATTGTGGGGCTGTAATGGGGAGGCACAGATGCAGGAGGGTGAATGATATTAATTATAAAACTCTCATTAAGCTGAAATATAACCTGGACAGGTCCTATTCATCAATGCATAGAAATGGCATTTATTGCCGTGCAGCCGCCGATTATCAGCGAGTGTCGAGCGATTAAGCCTCACACATGAGGACAAAGGTTTAAACTTTACCACCCTTATAAGTTTGGAACAAAAAAAAGCTATGGAGGTGAGGTGAGGTAAGGTGAGACGTGGAGTCGCCCCCCTTCATGGCCCCTCAGCGCTCTTTCACATGAAGCTGAAGCTCCGGTCTGTTCAGTCCTGAACAAGAGAGATTCACAGGCTGGGGTTTAGCCTCCAACGCAACGTTCTTAATGAAGAGAATCCATCACTCCACCCATGCTCAGTGCCACATTATGCCCCCCCCCCCCGTCACTGTGTGCTGATTTCACACTGAGCTGGATGCCACATCACTCTGCAGCTTTACAACGTCTTCCTTGCCCTCCCCCCTCTCTATTGTCTTTGTCCTCCTTTCCCTGCTTCCCCTCCACCTCCTACCTTTCATCCCCGCCTGCTGTCACACAGTCCTCGTCCCTCATCCCCTCCTGTTTTTTTCTCATACACTGATAAAATGTAGTTACCCGCTGAGTTCAACTAAAAGCCCACCAATGTAATGTATGTTTGTTTCCGGGGGGGGGGCTAATGACTCGCGCAAATGCCCCATAAACAAGATTTAATTCAAGGAGAGCACCAGAATGAAAAGATAATGAGCTGTGCAGCACACCTGTGCTGCTTGACATGTGTTGTGCTGAGACAAACTAATGTACTCTCAGTGCAGGAACCTTTCACAATGTTCTCAGTCCTCTGTGTTCCACATCAAATTCCAAATTCTGCCACATGCACACTGTCTTCTTATGCAAAATTTATGTGCAGGATTTTTTTTAATTTGGCCTTCAGCTTTTAGACAGAAAGCAGGACTCAAAACGAGAAGTGGAAGTAACAACAGTGGCAGGACGCTGTGAGGAAAACACACACAAAGAGAATTCATTTCTCCACGGAGCGAAAAGTTTGACACGCAGGGTCGGGTGACATGTGTATACACTGAGAACTGCTATGAGTTAGTCAGCTGACACAGCCACTTGTTTATGAAATTAATTTCTGTGCCCCTTTATTTGTCATCCTGTTAATGTAGTGGTATGTAGAGTTTGGAAGCCACGAGAAATAAATATGAAACTGTGCAGAGCCCAGGGAGTTTTTATGATCTGCGGGCTCAGTGTTCACGTTGAAGCTAAGTGTGTGTGTGTGTGTGTGTGTGTGTGTGTGTGCATTAGTGGCTCCTGTCAGAATTTGTTGTGCCCCCAGAGGATTGTTTGTTTGTGTGTTAGCGATTTGCAGAAAGCGAGATCAGTCCTTTTTGCTCGTGTACATTTACCACGCCGTGCGTGCCTGTTGGGTTATCCAGCTTCCCTGTGGGTGATTAGCTGTGCGTTAGCTGACAGTGTGTGGAGCTCAGTGTGCAGGGTCAGGGCGGACGACGGGAGGCCGTAGTGTAAACCTGCGGGGTTGACCGCTGTTTGCATGAGAGGACCCGCTCAGCTGCAGCTAGCATTACTTTAAAGTGTCAGTCCATGTGCAGTTTTACACTGCTGATTGGTTAGGGGAGGAAAAAGGTAATGAAGATCACCACCAGGGTGCCTGAGCTGCTGTGACTCCAGCACAGATGGTGGTTCAATTAATGTGGTTAAATATAGCGGCTACAAATAATCTACCCAGAGCAACAGGCGTAGAAAGTCGAAATGACCCGAGGTTAAATCTGAATTTAGTTAACGAAAACGTCTGTAAATAAAAAGCATTCAGGGCCATGGGAAGGTCTCGGGTTACTTTCAAAACTAACAGTGGGATACGCAAGATGTGGATAATCCACTTTGTTTAATATGTTGTGGTTGGATGAAGTGTGTTTATGGAAACAGTCGTGATATTTCAATTTCATGAGCATGCAGCGAGCTTCAAATGAATTCACTGTAAATAGTAACACATGTTAAACAGTTCACCTTTTGACCTCATTTTCGACATATCAAGTAACTTGGCAAATTTTTCCCTGAAGCAGACTCCAACTGCCCCCTCTGACCCTGCACTGGACAAGCGTAGATGGGTGGATGTTTCATGTTGTAGCTGAGTCAGGACAGTTTGACTGGGTGTACAATGATGCTCATGAAAAGAAAAAAAGAGCATTAATAAGTCGGTTTTCAGAACCTAGGCCAACAGAGTGTGAAAACGGGGTTCACTGCATGGTTGCCATTTTAACCTCACTCTGGAAAAAAGCAGTGGTGTAAGGATCTCCAGCTGCAGGGAAACACAGGAAATCCAACGTCAGCCACTTTCACTACTTCTCTCAGTCGTTGAAATGAGGTCGACCAATCAGCCGCCGCGGTGCAAGCCCCGCTTGCTGTTTGGCAGGTGTTTTGACTTCCTTCACTTTGCTTCCTTCACAACACGTGTGAGCTGTCTTCTCTGTGTGTGTGTGTGTGTGTGTGTGTGTGTGTGTGTGTGTGTGCACACGCGTGTGTCGTGTTTGTGGAAGTCACCACGGCTGTCCCTCCCTGTCCTGATTGGGGGGTTATTAACCTTTGGGCTGTGGGCCACAAAGGAGCTTCCAACAAAACATCCTGCTTCCTCCAGCTCAGCGGCTAACTATAGGAACACAAACACAGCGCTCTATCCACCTCAATCCATTTAGTTCCCTTCACAATCATTCAAACTCAGCGGTGGGGTTTTGCGTAATGCGTAATGGACGGCTCCTTTTTTTTTTTTGAAATATGTGTGTCAGTGTGTCAATAAACAGTGCGCTGATCAATGATTCACAGAGCCAGTAGCTGTTGTTAACCACAGCTCAATATTTCCACGAACACTCCCAAACAGACAAATAGGACCAGAGACATGAAACAGGAGAGCAACCTCGAGATTAGTGCAAGAAAAAGGAGGAATTTCACTTTTTCTCACCGTCTGAATCATCACACTGCTCGACCTGAGTCAACACTGAGAAATACACACTTACTTTCTCTCTGACACTCAGCGATGGCGTCCGTTTGACGGAACGATCGTGAGCGCAGGTCAACATCACGATGTCAAACGTCCTCGAGGTCTGGACCCCCGGGAGCACAGGATGCAAGGATCTTGTTTTAGTTTCATCAGCTTCTGTGGATTAACAGAATTGGGGGGGCAGAGCAAGTATGATGCATGAGGTCCCTTCAAAAGGGGGGGCCCAAACTTGACATTACCCAGTTTCCCTTTTGAAGTTATATTCAGCTGAAAGCCCCCACTCACCCACCTCATTTTTCCTCTCAGTCCCTTCAGCATAGACCTCTTCCCTTCTGCAGACACACCCCGACCTTCTGAGGTGTTTTCTTTTTTTTTTGCAGCAGAAGCACTCAGGGCCTGCAGATGTGACCGTGCTGAAGTGTGTGATTATGACACACGCTCACACACCCGCCGGGCACGAACACACCCGGGATTAAAGCATTGGAGTTCAGATATCTGTTTAATCCGCAGGGAATTAATTCGGCAAGCGGCGAAGAGCAGGGCCAGCGAGTTACAGTAACAAGAGGTTTTATCTGGTTCAAACTCACCACATGCTAAGACCTGTTACATGCATGACAGGTGTAGCCACAGCAATGGCTCCAGAAACCAATGAAGTCTTTTAAAATGTCACGGTATTTAAGGTGTTGTGTTGTGTGTGTGTGTGTGTGTGTGTGTGTGTGTGGGGGGGGGCTTCGCCTCAAGCCTGCTCAATCTGAAAGCGTTAGATAATCATGTGCATCCACAGAGCATTCAACATCATGTGTTCAACAGTGGGGCAGGAAGTTAACCTTTGCTGCCCCCCACCCACCTCTGCCAACGTCCGTAATACTTGTGCAGCTCGTAAAAGCTACTTGTTGCCGAGATGAGCCATAATTACGTCGGTGATTCAGTACTTCAGTCACCTGCATTGTTGGCGTTTGGGGTGAGTGATCGCAGAGAGGGTTAGAGGAGACAGAAAGTTGGCTTCTTCACTTTTGCTGACACACAACTCATGAGCGTGTGCGAGCAGGCTTTGTTCATTGTTTTCCAAATGCTCAGAGGCCAGTGTTTTTTTGTTTTCTTTTCCAAGTTCATTCTTTAAAAAAAAAACCCTCAGTTTTCAGGTGGCAAAAATGCTCAAAAATCAGTGATGGTTGACAGCGCCCTGTCTTCTTACGCCACGTATCATCATCATTATCACCATATAGTGAGATGGGAAGCAATGGGATGTAAGGCAGAGGCGGACGGTGAGGCGGGTCGGTGGTTTGATGCATGCGTCGGCCTTTATATCTCCGGGGAGGCAGCGTGGTTATAAACATTTATGAGTGCCAAGGCATAAAAAAAAAGACTGGCAGCCGTGCACAATGCATTTAGTTTTATTGATTCACTGGAACGATGCGATCATATTAAAAGGGGCTGCCGGCTGAGTAAGCATTATTTAGAAGGTAGAAGCTACCATCATAACTTTAGTAAATTCATTATCATGGAGTTAGGACTTTTTTTTGACAGACTGGATGAGACAGATCACTGAGTGACTCAGATTTTCAGGATGATGAGTTGGAACAGAAAAACAACTGTGCGCAGACACACACACACACACACACACACACGAACAGGAGTGCAGCACACAGTTTTGGAGGTTGTCCCGGGGCTCAGGTGGTGGTATTTGGCAGCGCTGCTGCTCAGGTGGGATTATCCTGCAGACATGTAATGACATTGCCTTCCTGTTTGTTGGTATGTGCGTGCGTGTGTGTGTGTGTGTGTGTGTGTGTGTGTGTGTGTGTGTGTGTGTGTGTGTGTGTGTAGCTGTATTAAAGGGGATGAATAAATGTCAGATCTGACTGTGTAGCAGCAGATAGACTTGGTTTTTGTATCAAGGAATGCGATGAGAACATCCTGTTCTGGAGGAAGTGTCGCCCGATGTGTGTCGGACGTTTGATCGTGTTCAGGGTTCCACGATGAAAGCCGATAGAGGAAGTGCTGTGTCAGACGACATGCAGCAGTGTGTGCTTGTCAGGTCAGTGGATTGGCTGACGAGCAATTGGCACAGCACCTGAAGGATGTGATTTCAGAAATGGGGCCATCGTCGGCTGCTCTCAGTTAGATGCGCACACACACACACACACACACACACACACACCACTGTAGCCAAATGAAGTGCTGTATGATCAGGCCACGGACCAGCTCATCTAAATGAACTGCTCAGGTTTATTGCATTTGAGTTCTGTTTTGGAGATCATTAATATGGACGTGCCAGTTACACAACAATATTTCATCTGTGGAAGCCTAACTGTGTTGAACACATGCTAACACTGCTTTGTTCCCAACCTGTGCTCACAATTTGTAACTGGAGATCCCCTCAGGAATCATGTCATTTTTACCTTAAGTACAGCAGTCATACTCCTCCATGTCCATAGTGTGTGTGTGTGTGTGTTTTCAAACTGCTCCTCGCGCTCTGCTGACACTGTTACAGTTTATGCTAATAACCTCCATGTTTGTGTTCTGGCTTTGCTCTTCATCACTTTGTTGGCTCGCCTCTTACCAATCCTCCTCCTCATCCTCTTCCTCCTCCTCACCATCCCTCCTTCTCTCCTTTCTTCTCTCAGTCTCTGTTTTTCCATCTATTGAGATCCTGAGTCACAGCAGAGCTGCTTGGGCTGGCCGATCACCTGCAGCCAAACTGTGTGTGTGTGTGTGTGTCAGCTGGCACTGATTGAATTTAAACTAGTAGACCACATTGTTTTCATAAAAAAAGGATTTTGATTTTAGGTTCATCTGAATGTCCAAAGGAATCAGACATCCGGTGTTTTAATTTAGAGAGGAACAGTTGGACGTCAGGCGATTGAGAATATTAAAAGTCTGTTACCGTCTGTTAAGTTATGAAAAGTTTGATGTTTTCACTAAATTTAAAACCACACCAACTCAAAGGATGATTCTGTTGCGTCTCATTGTCATTAAAGTCATGGAAAAAACCACAACAACAGCGCGCTGGTCCGTCTCTCAGAACTGTCTGACTTTAACGTTTGTTCTGTGGCTCTCAGCTCCAGTACATCAGCTGGGAACTGTGATTGGGCCACAGTGTAATGGGTGCAACAATTTCCAGCAAAATAACTTCAAAGAGCTAAAAAAAACAAACAAACCATAATTATAAACTGCAGTTAAATCAGGATTACATCGTAATGCTGTTGCGGCTCATTAATGCAAGCTTTTATTTTACATTAGCTTGAAAACGACCGCTGCTTACCCTCCTTGACATCTAACAGTGACCTGGGGGGTGATGATGAGGGGTGGGAGGGCCAGAGGGTCCGGTCTCTTCACGACCGACACGGAGACCTGGAAAAACGCTCCATTAGTCCTCGCGTTCGCTGATTTTTGACAGACGGCCCGGGCCAAGAGTGAAAACAGAGAGCGCTCGGTTAACCGCGGGAACCCGGCGGCCAAACCACACATTTGTACTGGCAGTCAGTGCGGCGCGACCCCCATGGGAATTATGTAGCATGCTAGCTGTGCGTTACGTAGCCTGAGCGGGGCTGACTGTGCTTTGGAAAAGTAACGCCTTGCCACGGTGAATTACGGAGACAGATTCCATCCGGCGGTCGGTTGGAGAACGGAGCAGAGCTTTTATGAAAGCACTTGATTGTTGTTCCTCCGAGTAGCGTGAGTTCCAGTGTCACCTGACCCAAAGCCAGGCCCACTTGCACATGTTTCTGAGGCTGATGATTAAAACGTGAAACGCTTCACCGATCTCATCATACGCACATGCGCCAGTTTTTCATTCTATCTGACGAGAGGGCTCAGGCTCAGGCTCAAGCTCAGGCTCAGGTTCAGGTTCAGGTTCAGGTTCAGGTTCAGGTTCAGGTTCAGGCTCAGGCTCAGGCTCAGGCTCAGGCTCAGGCTCAGGCTCAGACTCAGGTTCAGGCTCAGGCTCAGGTGCGCCTCCAGCAAGGTTCAAACGCTGGATCATCAGGAGGAGTTCGGTTCTGATTTTGGTGGGAAGTTTGAGGTCTAGCGACCTTGTTGTTGAATCCAGAGACTTCATGTTGCCAGAAATGTTGTACTGTGTAATCCTCAGAGTCCTGGCCAAGGAAAACTGGGCTTTCAGCAGCGCTCCCTGCGTCCCTGCGTCCCCTCTTTGTCTTTTTTTAAAGGTCGTCTCTCCTGCTTTAACGCACCGACCCTGCGGGCATCTGTGTGTTGGTTCTGATTCATGAAGGTCACCTCTCAGACCTCGCAAGCTTATTTGTACAGGGTCTTTCAGACAGGGTCTAAGGCAATTCAAAATGCTTTACATAAGCCACAGAAACACAAGAATGAGGGAAATAAAATTTAAATTTAAATAAACCAAAAATACAGTTCACTGCATTGTAACTGGCCCCAAACACAATGAACAAATTTATTTTAATTCATGAATTTTATTCAACCGGTTTTGCCCTTCATTGACAGTTTTGCTTTTCCTCTTTCCCAAAAGTTTGTGTGTACTGTACTTCGAATGTGTGTTGCCAACGTGTGGTGTATATTTTATGCTGTAGCACAGAAGAGATGACACTTCCCGCTGATGAAGTTCAGTGAAAGAAGGGTTCAGTCCTGTAGAAACGCTCATTCAAGCAGCAGCATACCACAACACTGTACAAGGCTGTAATTATGCAGTTATGTCGTTTTCAAAGTGCTGCTATATAGATATAAAAAAACTGTTACACTGGGAAAGTTGAACAGGAATTTTGCCTCTTTCACAATGATAAATAAACTACATTAAACTCTATTCAGCGTCTGCACTGCTTCCTCTAAAAAGTCCCGCTTTTATCTGCGGGTGGAAAATAAAAAAAGGCCTTAACGAGGACGCAGCTTGAGGCCGTGAAAACACCCTCTGCCCCAGTTGTGTGTCTTTGAAATCCCAAGCAGACAAATTACATTGTGAATAGGAAGTATCATGGAGTTTATGCTAAGCAGAGCGGAGCTGTGAAAATCCAATTTGCTGGCTCCTGAGCCTCTAAATGAGGAGCCGCAGAGAGGAGGAGGGGCATGTCGCCTTTATTTTGTTTGTTTTATTCCCTCGATAGACGGTCTGCCCGTCCTGCTGCTGAAGGTGACCAGGCCAGAGAGAAAACATGATGAAATCATTGAATTATGCTAATACTTATGTATAAAGCGGTAAATGCCACGGGCCGTGTCACTGCTGCTGACACTGACTAACAATCAGACACAAGACAAACTCACTCAGCTGTCAGTGTAAGATGCTCAGAGGCTGGAGGTGTCAGTGCGGATTAAACAAAGGAGTGGCGTCTCAAACAGTCTCTGGAGCTTTACACAAGTTAAGTCTTTGCAAACAGACACATAAGACACGTTGAAAACATGTTTTATGACTGAGAAATAAGAAAAACAAAAAACAGATTCTCCATCTCTAACTCTGATTCTCTGATGATATCTAAAAATATCTGAAGGCCTCAAACGTTTAACTGCAGCTTTAGAAATCAGGTGAACCAAACAGCAGTACGTTACAAGATTAAGAAAATTCCAGGCATTATTTCCTCTGGCAGTGGACAGGTCGACACCCTGTCGAGGCGTCTCTTGGCACGAGGACCGTCTCCGGCTGTCTGTCTGTCTGTCTAAGTCATTCTGTTCGTCTGCTGTTGGGTCGAGGCCAAGCATTTAATGAGCTTTATCTGTGTGGCAGAGCAGCTCTATGAAATACCATTTAACTTCCCCATCGCACTCAATTATTCCCATCGTCCTGCAAAGGCCGCTCTAAATGCTAATGGATGTAGAGAGTGTGTGTGTGTGTGTGTGTGTTTCGTGTTGGGCCGTTTAGGTGTTATCTTTGCATCATTTATTCATGAGTGACTGCGAGGTTCAAATTTTTGAGTAGAAATGAATAATGGAGAAAAAAGATGAATGAAAATATGAACTGATTCACTGCTTCCAGCTTCTCGAATGTTTGAGCAGTCAGTATAAAGACGTCTCCTTGAGCTGCCTCCCTGTGAGACAACAGGGGGCACAACCTGCCTAATCCCTCAGTTTATTTCATCCCTGGACTCCCCGGCAAAATAGTTCGCTCCGAACCGGCTCCGGCCTGCGACGGCGCTCGCCCTCTCTCACAATACACGTTTGTTTGAGGAAAGAGGAGAAGGAAAAATCCGACCTTTAGCGCGTCCTGGCACAGACAATGTGCCGGCGCGCCGCTACAGGAGGAGGAGGAGGAGGAGGAGAAGGAGGAGGATGAGGAAGGGGAGGTGTGACATTTTCTGAATGCGACCCACTGTTCACAAAGAAACCTCCCTGCACATTTTCATTTTCTCCTCGTTTCTGTCTCCCCTCACTTCTGCTCAGCTGTTTCCAACCCACAACACACACACATCTTTTTTTTCTTCTTTTTTTAATGAAGAGATCCAGAGCAACCGCGCTGTCGTCTGGACTGTGGCTCAGCGGTGGTTTATTGACCTCGGTGGGACTGAGCGGGCCGCTGAAGGTCACCTTGCCCCGGGAGGGGGGGCATTAAAGCAGACACGCTGTCTCTTCTCTCCTTCTTTCTCCTTATTCCTGCTCTTTTATCCTGTCTGTCTTATAATTCGTGCTCAGCATTAGCTGTGGTCTCCTGTGTGGTGTCAGTAGTACTTTCATGCACTTTCATCTGCCAGATGATTAAATGATGCCGTTGATATCTTTGTAGCAGCGTGAGCTAATATGAGCTTCACAGACATTGAGAGATTTTCACCTCTTTGGAACAGGAGCAGCAGGCCTGTAGATTCATCAAAATGGGAAAAAAATCCAATATACTATATGTATACACATATACTGTATGTATATACAAGCCATTATATACAGCTTTTTAGGTAGAGACAAGCATATGTTTTGAAGATGTGGCTCATTCTGGGTTTCATAACATGATGCAGTCAGATATCAGAACGGGGGTAAAAGGTTGCAGACACGGTCCAGAATTTGATCTGGTAGATTTCCATCTGTCGAGTAAATGTTTATACTGAAGCACTGTCCTGAGCGTCTCCTCCGCATTTTGATTTTCGATTTTGCTCCGGCCTCTTTGAAGTTTTTAAGTCCACACAAAACCGTCCTCACCCTGATGAAATCCTGAGATCAATGCGTGGTGCAGAAATGCAGTTTATCATCCTAAAAGTGATCTGTGCACTTTGTGTTGGGGAGGGCCAACGCAACCTCACGCTGTCCTCTCTCTGTAAGGGCTCTTATCTCTGCCAGCCTTGCCTTTGGTGAGGGCCTGACTGTGGGCATATCTCCAGCCTGTGGCCATTTACTGTGGCTGGATTTGTCCCCGTGGCCTCTGCACTCAGAATGTGTTTTAGCACCTGACAAAGCCAGCCGACCAACTCCTCTGTTGTCAGTTCTGTTTTTCAAACAGGGAAAAAATCCTGGCGGTTGTTTTTGGAAAAGCTCAATTTCTCTGTTAAGTATCCTGCCTGACGGGTCTTATGAAGATTTACTGCAGAAACAGGCCGTGTAGATTAATTAGATTTTATGAAAGCAAGAGCTTTATTTGATGTGGGAGCAGTTAATTCTTAACACAGTTTGCAAATTGTTTGGGATTTATTGATCGGGACATTTTGGTTTTCGACTGAAATGTTAAATCTCCAGAGCAGTTCTTTAAAATTTTAATTTTGTTATTATTACATTCAGCGAGCACTGACGTTATAAGAGCATTTATAATTAAGTAAATCCCTGTTTAACGCACACAGACTGACGACCTGTGTCCTCTCTCAAAGCTGATGGTCTCCACTTCCATGAGGTCCAGATAATTTCATAAAAGAATTCCTGTTCTTGTCTCTCTCTGGATTAAGGGTCTGATGATACATCTGTGTACCTAATCTTTTCAAACGCATCACCCTGTGGTGTTTTTTTGTTTTTTGTTTTTTTTGCCGTCACTATAGTGACAGACAGGGCGTGACGATCAACCAGGGCTGTGACTCCTCGACGCAGAGATGTCGCAGCTACGCGCTGTGATGTAAGCGCTCATGTAAAGGCTGAACCCAAACTCGTTATTCTTTAGCTTTGCGTTTTTTGCTAAATGGAGGCCTGTATGCCAATTTCAGGGGGTTTTACTGCGGCGTTTTTAATGTGAAAAATTTAAAAATGTGCACAAAAAAGCAAGTGTGTCAAATATCCACTGGTCTCGGCACAGTTCTGGGTTTGAGGATGGTCAGAGTTGTGGAGGTTTTTCCTCGTGGCCTCTGCGGTTTTCTTCGGAGTTCGTGACCTGTGAGGTTCACACTTGGCTGACGCGCCGCCGGGCCGGACCGTGCGCCACGTCCCACTGAATGGCTCCACTGTCTTTCCTTGCCGTCTGTTTCTGGCTGAAAAACAACAGAAGGAAAGTCAGTTCACGCTCTGCGAGGTGTGGGCGTTGTCTGCGGTTTGCTCCGCTTTCAGACTCTGTCAGAAAAAGGAAACCTGCAGTCCATTCAGCGGGTTACGACACGGCCAGCCGTTACTGTGTTGGGATGCGTTGTCATTAACTACAGCACCAAGAAGGCAGAGGAGACGCAGCACTGTTGCTGATTAATCACAAAAGCCGCTCTTCCTCCGCAGAGATAGCGATCTGACCGGAATACGATGCAGAACCGTGAATGTGCCTTCAGGTGTTGTGACTCCAGATCTAAAAAATCTGAAAGAATAATGGCTAATCTGTCGTCTGAAATCTCTTTACTGTAACTCGGAGCTGCATGAGGGCGCTCTGCGCCTCGCCAGCTAACCCACCCCCCTAAACAAAACTATGCGTTTGCTGAGATCATTTAAATGCACTTGGAGGAATTTGAAGGACCATTTAGCCCACTTAAAGTGTCATTAAGAGTAACTGCTTGCTTATATTGGAGTAAACACGTCTGAAGCTTAGTGTTGCCAGCAGCCAAGAGCATCTCGCTGCTGTTTTCTTTAGACGGATTTGAATTTGTCCTGCGGTTGTTTTATGGAAACATACACGCACAAAAAAATGGGTAACATTCCTCGCAGTTTTCTTTCATGTCAGCATATGAATGAGATGCAGTCAGTCTTTTTTGTACTGCAGCTTGTGGAATCAGGTTTTGGTTCTTGTGGACAAACTTGGATGAGGCTGAGGATTTGTCCCGCTTCACTTCACACTCCTCCCTGCATTTCCCTGCGTCTCACTCCCATCATTCACATCCAGCTGTCAGGCTGCTTTGCTCCCCCCACAACCACCTTGTTCCTGCTTGAGCACAGCTGGAACACATCAGCACATGTACCGACTCTGATTAACGTCCACATACTGTGTTCACACACACACACACACACACACACACACACACACACACACACACACACACACACACACACACACACACGCGCGCTGAGCTCTGACGCAGCGCTGCAGCCGCATGCCTCCACCGACAGAGAGGAAGCTGGTATGATGCAATGTAATCCTGCTCAGACACACATGTGATTAATCTCGTGATGTAACAGGTTGAGTTCTGTCGGCGGGCCTCACGACTCGAAGCCGTCTGTTAACCTGTTCACCTCCAGCGACGCCGAAAAGCTGCAGCTGCTGGAGTCAGGTTCAGGCTTGTGTCTGTATCTACCTTCCCCAGAACACCTGTGACACCCCCAGTTTGTTTCTGTTCCTTTTGCTACTAACTGAAATGTGTCCACAGCACTTATTGCTGAAAATGTGTTGAAAGCTGTCACTGGATTCTTTAGGAAGGTGGAGCTCCTTCATGACTAGCTTCTGTGACTGCCTGCGTTCAGACCACATTTAACACTGAATGACTTGGGCATTGCTTGTTTAAATGAAAAGGGAAAGAAATAACATGTTTGCATTTCCAAAACTAAGAAGGAGAACAGCAGTGATTTGTCTTTGTCTTGCAGATTCCTTCATTTTGCAGTCAAATTTATCTGAATCTCATCTGAATCTCACCAAAACCTCATTACATCAGCAAATAGTATCTGACTAATCATCTTTATGATTAAAGTGGGAAATCAATAAAAATGCCTGATGATTCCGGTGGTGGATTGGTGAGGCTGCACCGTCTCCTTGTCAGGGTGCTGACAGCAGACGCCAGCCGGCTCAGTGCCGGAGGCCAAACAACAGCAGAACCGGGCCTGCAGCACCAGCCGGTCTAGACACCGACAGCTATCTGACTGCACCGATCTCTCTAATGGAGTTATTTTTTCCTCAGCATAGAGGTTGACACACACAAAGGTAGACAGAGTTCCAAGTATGTAACGTGCCCGAAGGAAACGCACGATAATGATTCCCAGAGGAGACGCTGATGTCACCAGGCTACACGCTGCCTTTGTATGGAGCCCAAACCCGGTAACCTCCTGTGGGCAATGAGCGATCGCTTACGAGCTGCGGTGATGGACAATGAAACCTGGAAGACAAACAAAAAGAAGACACACAGGGAGCGCTGCAGAGAAAATACACAAAACTCCTGTTAAAGTTGGAAAAAGGAGGTGAAAGTGTAAGAGGCAGCTGAATAACTCGTCAGTTGCAGTGTTCCCACATCACACATTTGTTTTTAACCACAGAGATGAGACTGGCCGACAGAAGGCACACGCTGAAGCTCCGTGTCGTTCAGGTTGTGTTGACGTTGTGTGTGTGTGTGTCCCAACACACATGAATGTGCTGGCACAGTAAACAAGCTCAAAAGAGGAAAGGAGAACTGCTGAATGTTGAAATCTGCCTTCTGCTGAGGCAACTCACTGGTAGACACCCCCCCACACACACATACACATGAAAAATATGTCCATTTCCCATTTAAACCACCAATATCAAAGATATCTCCCAACAGCCAACCTCCTTCTTTCTTTGGTGCCCTTTGCTGCATAATGCCTAGCCGTCCGTCTGCTAGCACTGTGCTTTTGGCCCCGCCGCATTAAAATTGTGGTGGTGTGTTTTTGCAGCACTTCCTTCAGTTGTCATCTCATTGGGTCAACAGTCAACACACTGTGGAGCCAAGAGAGGTTTTTAAATTACGTCAGGCCCCTTTTTTCACTGTCAGAAAAACAATACACAAGATGGATTGAGGCTCCGTCCTCGCTGTGTGGGCCGAGCGGCAGTGAAGTGACGAGCGCGCTGCTGCCTGTCTGTCTGTGTGTGTGTCTGTCTGTCTGCCTGCACGGCCGGCGGCAGGATGTTTAACCTGCGACATGCGGATCTGTGCGTTGGGTCCCAGCTCCGTGTGGTGACGGACGTGATGGATTGTAGACGGGTGCGCTACATTAAAGTGCGGCGCTGCTCTCCGAGGGGAACGTGACACAAGATGAATGTCGGCCCAAATGTTATGCAGCAAGTCCAGGGGGAAGCTGGGGGGGTTACGAAAACCTGGTTTTACTTCCCCTGAGACTTAGTGAAGAGATGTTTACATGACTTTCTGTCCATTAATCATGTGTTTTGTTTTTCCTTATTAATAATCATGTTATTTTGATGAATGGATTGTTTACTTTATGATTGCTTTTGTGACGGTCGATGTGGCCTGATCTGCTTTTTGGATCACCAAACTGAATTTGGATGTCGAGCACTTTGTTGACAGAGAATACGATCTTAGTCTGTCACTGGTTAAAACAGACGCTTGATGATTTCACTATGTGCCACTAAATCTCCTTGTTTAGGACTGTATGTGTCTCCGGCCTGTAAAGCTTCAGGCACAGAATATTCCCCACTCCTGCAGGAGCCAAATGAAAGTCTGTTTTTCTTTTGTAATTACCTCTGCAACGGCTCTGATCTTGTGGAAGAGCGGCGCAGGGTCGATGTGTGTTTTTAGTCACATAGCCATGTTGGCAGAGGCTTGTTAATGCGCTTCAGCAGTGCACTCAGGTCCATTGGCCATTAAATTGAATTGATTGAATTAAAACCAATGTTGCAGGGAGGAAAAGCATCTGCTGAACCTCTCACCACGCCGAGCTGCGATGTGGCGTTACACAGAAAATAATCTGCACATCGACTGGTGATGAAGAGAAGAGAGATCCTGTCACACGGTCGCTGTGGATTACTGTGGAGCTTGTTGTCGTCTGCACACATCACATACTGAAGTATACATCTGCCTCTGTAGAACTATGAGGAAGACGTTTGCATGTGAATTTGTGTGTGGCAACGTGTGTGCAATGTTTGAGGCGTTTGTGTGTTTACTTCCCAGTCACATTCTCCGCTTTCACGCTGCGAGTTGAGCTGTGTGTGTGTGTGTGTGTGTGTGTGTGTGTGTGTGTGTGTGTGTGTGTGTGTGTGTGTGTGTGTGTGTGTGTGTGTGTGTGTGCACAGATCAGTCTTGTAAAGCTGACTCGCCTGTGTGTGTATGTGGTGACAGCTGTGATACCTCACAGCCTATCACTCACACACACACACACACACAGTGCTGTCTTCTTCCATGTTAGTACATTTCATCTGTATGAGAGGCTCAGATCAGCTGATTGCTTGGTAATCGCACCCCCCCACACACACATTGTTGTCTGTCTGCCACCTGCTGGTCCAACGTGAACCTGCACCGGGCAGACGGGGTGAAAATTAATGCTTTTGAAAATTTTGTCTTTCATCATTGTGATGAAATGCATTTATTTCTCAGGTATCTTTCCATATTGTTTTTCTTTGAAGCTGCATCAGATAAAATATAGTGTATACTGCGATAAAGGTTTCTTATAAGTCCATGTCTTGCACTCACATTGAATACCAGCCTCGTGAGCTGAAGCGGGAACCGGTTTATCTCACTCACGTAGCATCATGATGATCCTGTGATCGTAGATGGTCTGACTGCACCCCCGCTGGTTTCACACAGCGTGTTAATGTGATGTCAAAGTATTCACTGACTTCCTGCTGCGGCTCATTTACCTCCAGTCTGAGTTAACGGGTGCAGGTTGCACACGTTCATGGGTGCTTATCACCGGCAGCTCTGAGGGGAGCGGGTTGGCTGGTTCTGGCTTTACTGGGGGGGGTAACGGAAGCTTTGACGAAAGCTGTCTCTTCACGCGCGTGTGTGTGTGTGTGTGTGTGTGTCTGCGTGCGTGGTTCTGTCCAGATGTTTCTGGAAAAGTCTCATGGTTTCACCAGCAGGAGAGGAGAGGAGGATATGAGCTCAGGCAGGCCTTGTTTCCATGGCGACGACAGATGTTTCCAAACTCCCACACTCGAGGCCTTGTGCGCTCATGTGTGTGTCTCCAAGGAAGGCTTGAGGATATTGAGGAAGTCCAAAGGAACTTTTTCCTTTCTCACACTGACAGAATGAATCATAAATCAGGCTCTCCACTCGCTCTGCAGCTGTTCGTGGAGGAGAGAGACCGCCATGGCCGACAGCGTCGGCTAATGACAGAGTCGGCATCGCCCTGCCGAGCGCCTCTTAACGCAGCTAACTGCTCTGGTTGCACACTGTGAAAAACAGGTGTGTGTGTGTGTGTGTGTGTATGTGTGTGTGAGAAGGTGAGAGGTGTGGTGTCAGCAAGCAGTTAGCGTTGTGTTTTATGACTTTGTTTTGGCTCCAGGCCCGCTCAAACAGGGGACCCTGAGCCGTCTGAGATTTTTCTGCTTTTCTTTGAGACCAGGTTTAATATATAGATGCTGACTCATGTTACGTGTCAGCAGTTTATCATGGCATCAAAGACCTGATTAAAATCCCATTTTAGCAAAAACAAAAATGAACTGAAAGATGCACGATGTGAGTGTTTGCCATGTTGGTTTTCATTTCCTGCGTCGACATCCTGCCGTTCACAATTCAAAGCATTTTATTTGAAACAAATGCTAACGAGTGTTCCTCTCTCTCTCCAGAAGGAGTTTGCGGCCCCCCCGCCCCTCCTCTTCAGGAAGCTGAGCAACCCCGACCTGTCGCCCGCAGCGACCGCTGCCACCAAATCCAAGCTGCACCGACAGCTGAGCCAGGACGAGAGCCGGGCCCGACGCAGCAGCATGGCCATGACCGGTACCGCACACGATCCCCTCCCCCAGTTAGAACAGTTCACACCCTCAGTTCAGTTCCACTGAGCTCTGTTTGAGCAGCACTGGTGTCACCTGAGGTCATTGTCCCTCTTCTTAATCCTGTCCATAATATGCATAGTGAAAATTACTCCACTGCAGATTAACTGCTGCATTTGACCAGAGATTATGTGGTAATCTCATGTGAAGCGGCTGCTCTGACACGTAGGGTTGGTTCTCTTTCATGCAGACTGATTTAGTTCTTCATGCTTGTTTCTCCATCACCTCCTCCCTCTCTCCCTCCCTTACTCCCTCCCTCCACAGGTAAGCAGTTGCTGCCTCTGTCCAGCAGTCTGCACGCTGGGGTGAGTCAGCTGGCCTGGCAGGGCCCCACCGGAGGCTTTGGAGGGCCCGGGGCCATTGGTGGAGCATCTGCAGGCGGAGGGGAGGTCAACAACCTGGTCCGTATGAGGAGCCAGACCCTGGGACAGTCTGCTCCATCACTCACCGGGCTGGTAAGTACTCAAACCCAGTTGATTTTTCTTTAATTGGATATTGGGTTGAGATACTTGTTCAGATGTAGCTTCCTGTGTTTGGGTCTGGACCGTGAAGTCATTGATGGAAAATGTAAATGAAAGTTTTGGGAACTTAAAACAGGCACAGTTGTGTCTCTGCTCGGTCTAACTTGACAAAAGGTAAAGCACTGTTAAAAGGTCCTGCAGGTAGCCCCACGTACGCTCTTTTACAAGCGAGTCCTTCCGGAATGATTTGAACAAAGTCCGGCTCCGCTGTGGCTCTGGCGTTTTGTTGAATGTAGCCTGGTGGTCTGAGATCTGCAGACTCACAGTGAGTCAGTCCAGCTCCATATGGATCCTGTCCATTAGTCTGAACCCCTGCCAGCCGCATGCAGGGAGGCAGACTGAGGATGACTCAGGCTTTTTCAGCCACACACACACACACACACACACACACACACACACACACACAGAGAAACACTTGTTTCCTCTCTCAGATGGGAGGACGTGCTGAAGCAGAAATGACAGTGTGTGCGATGTGTGCGTTTTTGGTCCGTGTGCATGTGTGTGTGTTTGCTGGAGGGTGTAATGGGTCAGAATGCAGCAGAGTGCAGTGGTGACCCCACATGACTGGTGTGTAGGTGGATGCTGCTGCAGTGCCAGTGCAGGTCTTTGTGTTTGTGGCTCGACTCTGCCTCCTGCTGGTTGTAGAGGGGATTGCAGAGGAAATCTACCCTGTTCCAAGTCCGACAGAAAGGATGTGGCTTATAAAAATTAAAATTAAAAAACACTCTTAATCTTAGATTGTTATTCATTATTAATAGGGAAGTGTATGAGATAAAGACTGATAAATTCTGATTAAGACAAAATAAAGTAGACCAAAGTAAGAACTCACCTGCCAGAGATGTGATCAGGCGAAACACCTTCAGAGATCTACCAGCAGAGGGCAGCAGTGTTTCATGTGAAGAACATCGCCAGGCGCATCGCCTCATACAGGCTCTGCTGTACACTGAACAGAGCTGTGTGTGTGTGTGCTGTGACTTTATCACCATTATCATGTATCTCACAGTTAACTCACATATAATCATCGTTTTGTACGTCTCATAAAGTGTGTAAAAACACAAAAAAAGAGCCCTCCGTCAACTCAGGGATAAAAATATATGGTTTTCTCTGCTTCTGTGGTCAGTTGGGTTAAAGGAGCTCCATCTGTGGTGACCGTCAGTTGGACCCAAAAATCCACTGAGCTAAAATAAATTGTGTCCGTAGTTTACTTTGGCTGTTTTTTGGGTTTGAATGGCTTCATAATTAGCTTTTTCCTTCCCTCGGCCCCTGCAGCCAGCAGGAACATGTAGCCAGGACCTAAAATGGAAAATATGATCTGCAGAGTTATTCTAGTTGAGAAAATAATCGCGGGTTATTATATTTCTCAAGGGCAGGTTTATTAATGTTTTCCTGTTTTGTTTTTTCTTGGCAGACTCTCTCCTCCCTCCTGCACACTGTTACTCTCTCTGTCTCTTTTCATTCGGCGGCTCGGTAAACAGAACGTCATATTTCGGTCCAGTGTTGTTCCTCTGGGTCACGGCTGCCAGAGTTTTTATATCACAGGGGCTTAAAGCTCCATCTCATGGTTTGAATTGACTTGCATTAGGATGAAGGGAAAAACACCTGAGCCCCTCTGACTCACTTGTCGTGTTTCTCGCCAGTCTTTCCTTCCCACCTTTTTATGAAATACAAGATTGTGTTTTTGTGTTTTTGAAGGAGATTTCTCTGAGGTCTGTTATCTTATTTTCAACTTTACAAATAAAGAAACTTAATTGTACTTTATTTGTCATGTTGTTTAGAAAGAAAGTGTCATTCCAACTTTGTTTTTGTGGCTGTTTTTTTCTACTTTCTTATTTCCAGATGTGGGCCAGGTATCATGACAAGTGACAGTACACTAAGGTGATATGGAGAAAAGCAAGCCCGTTTCCCAATATACCCCTGCACATCTATAACAGCTCTGTCATAAATTCTAACTTTACCTAGTGTGTTTTCTGATGCCACCACATTATCAGTTAGTGATAAACATTCACTGTTGTTGAAGTAACACTTCTATGAACGAGTAAACAACAACAGCATATTATGCACTTCATAATTAAGGCAGATCTGAGTGGACCTCAGTCAGCTGAATTTCTTTCATGTCAGACAGAAAAGTAGAGGAAATAAAAAGTAAAACATTTCAGATCATTTTGAAACACCCAGCTCCTGTCTGGTGCAGATGTAGATGGAAAAATTATTTCATTATCGTGAACATAATTACGTATTTATTTGGGAACCGGGTCCCTTTTACACGTTAGATGAAAATATCTCTCTCAGAGTAAAAGTACAAAGGCAGAAAAAGAAAATGCACCAAGCACAACCTGAACATGAATAATACAACATTATCAACACAGTCGACAGATGCACTGAGCTCATTTACAGGGTGTTATTACAGTCGTGTACCCTCAGTGGTGTAGTAACCCCTGCCACATGCTACTGAACAGTAAATATCCATATATTACTCGGCCGTAGTTGACGTGACACCACTAATAAAGTGTGTGTGTGATGCTGCTGCTGCAGGTGGAGGATTAGTGTTTCAGAACACATCTGTCCCACTGGTGCTGGAATAAAAAAAGTGTGCCGGGCCACCCAGCATGTTAATGGCCAGGAAACGTCCCCCCCCCGGGGGTCTCTATATGTGTTCGTGTGTGTTAACACCAGTGTGATGTTGATGTGTCCCCGTGTGTAAATGTAGCTCAGTGTGTGTGTCTGTGTGTGTTTAAAGGGGAAAACATTTGTGGACATCCAGATGGTGTTTACCTCTTGACTAATGGACGAGGGTTTGACCCCCCCCTCACCAAACACACTTCTGTTTCAGTGAATGTGTGTGTTTTCCAACCACGTATTGCCTGGTAACCCCTGTGATTGTGTGTGTGTTTGTGTGTGTGTTAGCATGCTTTTGTGTTTGCAGTAACACCGCTCTGCACCTGGACGCTGTATGGACACACAGCACTGAGTATCTGAAAAAGAAAGAACACAGTCTGTTTTTTTGTCTTTTTAAAAGATCAGCTCTTTTGCCGAGCGTCTTTTTTCACCGAAGGGGTGAAAATAACACACAATCAGATTAGCATATTATTAGCATTTGTTTGGGAGGGGAAAAAGAAATGAAAGCCTCCTCTGGAAGGGGAAACCGGGGCTGAACATGAAAGTGGAGTGCTGCCGTAGTGTTGGTTTTGGTTTTTTAGCACCTCTTCATTAAAGAGTGAGAGAGCATTGCTGGGGGGGGGGTAAAGATACACGAGAGTTTGAAACAAGTAGCTCACGACCAGTTTCAGGTAAATAATTAGAAAGCCTTTTGTTTACCTCGCCTGATGACCCCTTCACTGACAGACTGAAAACAGGAGTTTTCCTCCACGAGAGAGAGAGAGAGAGAGAGAGAGAGAGAGAGAGAGAGAGAGAGAGTTGCTACAGGCTCATATTAATCATGAATCCCTGACTTTTATCACCCAGGCATTAATATGTTTATTAAGATTATTTTTTCACTCACATACAACACTTCACATAAATATTGCAGCATCTCTGTAAAATAGCATAAACCCGATTTGCTTTCCAAACATACTTCATGATGTGATGATATCTTTGCATTTGTCAGAGATGTTGTCATTTCTGTCTTTTACTTCTTCTTTTCCCGCTTCAGTGTTGTATCTTGTTTATCCTGCGAGACACTTTCATCTTAGACACATCACTCAGACACGAGCTGTCCTCTGCAGATGTGGTGCGGTGCAAACGCAGAGATAAATAAAACCCAGAAGAAGCAGAGCGGCGTTCACACACGCACTCTGTGGAGAGTGTGTTAGCTGTCTGCAGACGCCGGCCCGCGGCCTCGGCGACCTCATCCTCCACGCCTGGTGTGTTGGTGCAGCCGGGGAGCAGGCTGACGCAGCTGCTGCTTAAATATACATGAGAACATGATGAATAATTCCTGCACCCCCATCCACGCTCTTCCGCAGTCGCCGACGGAGACGGTGACAGTTTAATGGCTCGTCAGAACATTTATCCGCTTGATGGATGGAGAACTGATTACACCTGTGATTTGGAAATCCGAAACTTGATCGGAAACCAAATCGGGACCGAGTCAGTTCTGGTTGAGCTTTGCTTGTTGTTGACGGTTGAGGATATGAAACGACATACTCTCGTGTGTAATCCTCGTTCCATTAAGGTGATTTTCAGCAGAGTTAGAATGGCCTGTGTTGTACAGGTAGCTGAAGCCAAAGCATGACCTGATATCTGTCTTTTATCCCACTTATTTTGGTGGAGGTCTGGACTTTCTATCATATAGTTTTCTTGATGGGGAAAAATAAAACAGGGTTGCTCCCTGTGGGTTCTCATCTGCTCTGTTTTAGATTCATCTGAAGACAGAGGTGTAGTCCTGCACTGTTCAGTGGGCCAAATGAAACAAGTAAAAGTGGATGGGTTTCCTTCTGCTGGCTAGATGACTTAGTTTTTTTCCTGGTTATAAAAGACCAAAGTGCTCCAAGGGTCGATACTGTGGCGATGACTCATGTTGAAGGTTGGATTCTCTCAGAGGAGATGGTGAACAGAAAGAGCACAAAGTGTGTGTGTGTGTGTGTGTCCTCCCTTCTTATCTACATGATGTCGGCTGCTTATTCTCTCTCTCTCACACACACACACACGCACACACACACACACACTTTGTCTTGCTGCAGGCTGTCAGTTGTCCTTGTCATCAGCATGATTCATTGCTAAAGGAGGAAACTGTTCTGTTCTGACTTCACCTGCTGAGAGACAGCAGGACACACATGCCCGTCCCCCTTCAGCACACACACACACACACACACACACACACACACACACACACACTGCACTGTGTATATAAATGTACACACCCACATTCACTGTGTGCTGCATAGTTCTGTCCGAACCCCACCTGAGCCTGATACAATTAATGAAAGCTGGAGCACTGAGTTTGTGTTAACCTGTCGCACAGTTGTTACCATGGCTACCCTGAATACACACATTTGGCACCTTCTAAATGACAGTCACAAGGCATTGCTTTTCTAGTCTATAGGTAAATTGTTTTAACAAACAAATGTTGGCTGCGTATACATCCAGCGTGACAAAACCTGATTAAATTATTTGTCCAAACAAGGCCCGACAACATAATGGCACCTGCCTATATGTGTGTGTTTATTTTTCAGTTCTACTGTTGACATGATACTGACCAACTCTTTTCGAGACCTCACTTTAGGATACAGGTTCTTCAACAGTTAAACACGCTTCTAAAATGAGGATGTGACTTTCTGCATCTTGAAAAATGCTGTGTAAAGAAAACTAACATTATGTTCTGTAGATTTATCCAGAGTAACAGGGCCACTGTTTTTGCATTTGTGTCAACCAACCCTTCAAGTGGGTGCAAAAAGAATTTTGAGATGGCTTTCATGTGGTCTTAGTTGAAAACAGATTTTTTCTCAAGGAACATGAGAACCGAGGATGAAGTCATTGGTAGTGGAACCTGTTCATTTCAAACGGAGCCATATCGTTCGGCTCATCCCCTGTAGTGCCTCTGGTGTATGAACATAGCCGAGTCTCCTCTGTCCTTCATGCTCAGATTAAGGTAGGGAGCGCGTGTGTCAAATCCATTAATCTATAAGACAGAGAAGCAGTTTTCCCATATGGATGAGACATTCCATGCATCCCTCTTGCTTGTATAATCTTTTTAGTTGTGAGACAGAGCTTCAAAATAATTTTTCACCAGACATTAATACTTAATGTCTTGCAGCAAAGCCTTCTCTCCATTCCATGCTCTCAGTTCTTGTTGTCTTTACTGCTCTTTATTTCAGTTTCTTTTTATCTCTGTTATTCTTCACTCTGGCTCAATCGTCTTTTCCCTGTCTTCATTCCTTTTCCTTTCCCTTTCCTTTCTCTCCGCTTTCATCTCTCGATCCTCTTTAAGTTGACAAGGAGAGAGGCTTAAGCTTAAGAGGAGTCACTCAGTGTGTTGGTGGAGGAAAGCATGAAGCAGAGTCGAGCTGCAGACGCTCGACCGAGACCCAGGTGAGAGATGAGTCTCGGCTCGGCTCGGTTCCATACAACTGCAGTGTCCTTGTTTGAACTTGGACTCCGCAGTTGGAGAGATGTGGCAGAAAGTGATTTTAGTAATGAACAGCTTCACCTCGGAAAGTGGCTGTCACCAGAACTCACCAGAATTTCCCACTGACTGTGGGACTCACTTTGTGAAATTTAGTGGGGAATATCACACCCATGTTACAGTAGTATAACAGGCTGGCTCATATTAATGTTTTACATATAATCCTGTTATCTAAAAGGCATGCATTATGTGTACATGTTGTTCCTGGTCCCTCTCTGCATTTTACATGATGGCCAATTAGATGAGCTTTATTTTAACAAAAATTAAACTATCTCAGTTTCAACACTGTTCTGGCCAAGATAACAATGGTGTGAGACAAAGTTAAAACAAGCATCACAAGTCACTAGGGCAATCATGATTTCAGTTTATAAACAACATTAATGGCTCCTCAAAGTAATTGTAATGGAAATATAATGGGACCCAGGAAGCTTCCTTGAGGAACGCCAGAATCAGTGTCGCGCTTGCATTACAAAAATCACCAAAACTATCTTGACTGACATGCATCAGCCTGGGCTGAGAGGATACATTAAGATTAAAATGAAGTCATCACTGTGGCTACATACGCAGCTCAATATGCACTCATAAAATACAACATGCTCTTGTGATGTGCTGAAAATACAGTGTTTGTTGCCTAGTTGTTAGTAAGAGGAAAGAGAAGAGTGGTACTTGCAGAGTGGGAGAGTGTGCAGAGTTTTTGTTTTGTTCATTTCACTGTCAGACATGAAGGGCGGAGAGGAAGCCGGCAGGGGTTACAGGTTCGTCTTCCCATCTCACATCTCGCACCTCGGCAGACAAGAGATTCGACAACTCCAGCGGAGCGTCGCGTGACGAGATTGGAAAATATTATGCAGGAGGAAGGATGGGGGAGTGAAAGAGCAACCCTGTGATGGACAGAATAAATAAATCAAGCCAGAGTGTAATAACAAAACTCACACAGGGGGCAGGGGAGATGAGAGAGGGAGCGTGGAGGGAGATGGATGAATTAGAGATGGAGGTGAAGTGAGGAGCCCCGTCTGTCTGCTCTGTCTGCCTTCTGAGGAAGGAGGCAAAGCTTATTGATAAATGGAGGCACAAACACCTCATGGTAATGTTTTATCTTATACTGTCTACACAAGTGCACTTTAACTTTACCAGGTCACGTGAACAATTATTAGCACCTGTAGCTTTTGTATTTCTTAATATTTAGAACAAGAATTCCACCTTTTGTGTAGCTTGTCTGAAAATTAGATGAAAAAGTGCAGCTAATTTATTTATTTATTCATTTTCATTTTGGCAGATTGATGCTAAACCTATAGCCATACCAAAGCTTTTTTTGTTAGCAATCAGAAATGTCTCAGTCACATCAGAAAATGTCAAGTACCTGTACCTGAAATCACAAGTCACCTGCTCAGACGTGTAACTGTGTCTACTTTTTTTTTTCTTATCAGATAGTTCCTTAATTCCAAGTCCCTATGAATAGCAGTGGAACTGTTACCTGGCACTCCTGTGTTCAACTAAAGTTAGAGTTAAACAAAAGTTTGGTCAAAGTCTGTTTGTGGGGGAAAATAATCACTTCATAAAAAAGCATAAAAAGTCTTTACTGCAAATTATTTTCACTTTCAAACTTTTGTCAGTGCACAAACTTGCAAAGCTGAAGCGATTGTAAATCCTTACTTTCTCCTTTATGATCTCACTTGTAATGCGGTGCTTAATTACAAGATTTAAATGGGCCAATGAATAATTGAAGCTTGCGACTGGTCTCGCATTATAAAAGCTCTTTATACTCGGCAGCAGCAGTGATTTCATTACAAACACGGCCCCGTTAACTGTGTGGCCCCTTGGGCTCTATCTGCTGCTCCCCTCTCCTCATTTGTCATCACCACAACCTTTACACTTTTCCTCACAGTGACAGACTTTAATTGGGTGAAAATGTGAGGAAGTGTGTTCGGCGCTGCAGAGACCCTTGAGTCCCTGGTCAGCTGCTGCCGAACCTTTAATTACCTGCAGCCTGTTGTGTGTGTCTGCCAGCATATCTTTCTTAAATTTCCCAAATCTCTTTTACTTGCTTTTCTGCTTCCTTTTTTACTTCCTCCTTTTATTTGTTCCTTTTCTTCCTGGGAACAAACTGTTTTCTTTTTCTCTCCTTCTTTTCACTCCATCTCCATTATTTTCTTCTTTCGGGCTCCTCCTCCTACCTTATTAGGAGCAAAGGGCTTTTAGCCTTCCAGCCAAGCATGGAAAAGTATAGAGCTTTGGATGGATGGAGCAATGTGTGTGTGTTAATGAAAATATTAACCTGACTCCATTTCCCTGCCCTGCAGATGTTCCACTACTTTGCAGCTAATGGGAAGAAGTCAGATGGTTTGTTCATTTCCCTTTATTTTTCTTTTTGGTTGGTCTAATTACCTCCTGTCTGCACGTGACAATCTTCCACACACACTCACACACCAGAGTTAGGTTTACTGGTTCATTTGCTTCCACTTGATTTTTGACTATGCTGAGTTAACTACCTGCCTATACACACACACGCACAGAGACACACGCACAGACACACAAACACACACACACACACACACACACACACACACACACACACACACACACAGTTTCCTGTGCTAAAAGTCACCTCCTGCAGTGAGAAGCCAGCGTGACTGACTGCAGACAGCAATTAGGGACAGACCATGAAGAATCTAAGTGTCTGCATGCGATCAGTGCACATTTGGAAAGCACGGAGGGAAAACAAAGCACAACATCAGCCGCCGAGGCTCTAGGCAACTAATTTCTCTGAAATAATTAGCTGCTGTAAAGAGATTTTCTGTTTGTTTTTTTTCATGGTGGAGAAGGAGCTTGTTTTTCAAACGGAAAGTAAACCTTTCTCCAGGAAAATGTATTTAATTCACTCTGCCCTTTTGCCCCTTGAAGACTGCTGACTTGCATTCAGATGAGAACAAAATGTGCGGAGGTCTGTAGAATCAAGGCAATCATTTAGTCTGACACTGCACTGAAACACTCTGTGTAAAGAAGCATGCATACTTGTCAGGGCAGGGCTTGAGAGAGGGTAAATAAAATACAGGTGTTATTTAGAGTGTGCAGATGCATGCTGGGAAATATGTTTGAGGTCCTTATCACAATAATGATAATAACATATTCTCCAATATCCATACATATCTTGATATGCGTGATGTGGGACAGTCATTTAATGTCTGTGCACAGTTAACATTTTTAAAAGGAAACTTGTGTACTTTATGATACTAAGACATTTTTGTATATATGTGAATGCTGTTGACTACCTACCTGTAGCTTTCAGGTTGTCACAGCAATATTGGTAACAAATATAAAGTAGTTTTATCACCTTTAATTCTTAAACAGTGGCCTTGTTTATGTGCTAATTTAAACTGCAGATAGAACCAGGTCTTTATTTCCAACGTCACATCTCATATTAGAAACAGGCCTTTTTGTCTAAATACTCCAGTTTTGGAAGTGTATTTAATCATATTTTAGTCTGACATCTCTCACCTTGCTTTGATTTGCTGTTTTTACCACATTTACTGTTTCTCTTGGTAAACTGAGGACATGTTCAGATTTCCAGAACAGCAATTTTGTCCTGCTCCCCACTCTGTTTCTCACTTTCTCCTCACTAACACATAATGACGAAGGTAACTGTTTATCAGCTGAACCTTTCTCCAGTGCTGTGTTTATTTCTCGATCTCTACTCTGCTTCAGTGAAGGAAACCTTATACTTCCTGCGCAGATGTTTTGCATTAAAAGAGTTTGAGTGGCTCAAAGTGGATGATCCCTCCATTTCCTGGTTGTGTTTGTCTACTGGAAGCATTATGAAGCAGTCTAAGTCTATTATTTGAACCCTGGCTTTTATTGAAAATTTATATTCTTGCTTTCTTTTGCTTCTTCTTGCACCAAAGTGGTTATTTTGTTTTTCAGTCGTACTTACTGAACATGTAAGAGCAGAGTCTAAAATGAGAAGTCTACCTGGAAAAATAATTTCAAAGTATTTCTTTTGCAGTCTATTAATTTTCTGCCTCCTCTGCTTCTTGTACTCTGTCTGCCAGTACAGTATATTTAATTTGAAGCATTAGCCTGTCGTGGTGAGGTCCTGTCCATCTATTTTAAGGTACAGCGCTCTTAGCCTCCTACTCATGTAAAGCTGAGTCGGACCCGCGTAAGATGGCCGAGGAGAAACAGAGCTGGTACTGCGGGTCTGTCGTCTTCTCTGCGCCTCCCGCCACACATTGTGGTGTTTGTGTGTGTGTATCTGGGTGCAGGATAACAATTTCATGATGCCAGCGGGGACAGTGATTTGTTGCAGCAACAGGAAATAGATTCCGAGAAATGGAATATAAGATAAAAAACAGAGCCACTGGTGGGTTTTTATTAACATAACACAAGTGAGAATGTGGAAGTTTTTCAGCACAACTGGAAGTGTGTGTGTGTGTGTGTGTGTGTGTGTGTGTGTGTGTGTGTGTGTGTGTGAGAGAGAGAGAGAGAGAGAGAGAGCGAGAGAGGTTACTATTGACTGTATGTGGTTGCTCGGCCCTGATATCACGACCACTTAAGATGCCACACAGCGGACCTCACTCCCCTGTTTAGAGCGTGTAAGACGTGCAGCTGATACAGGGCAGTAAACATGACGCCAGCTACATCGATATCGATCCATTCACATCGTCATGCAAATATCTTTACTTCACTTGATTTTCATTCCAAGGCAAACTGGTCTTGCAGATGTGCGAATTCGCAACATGAACTGTACCACACCTTTTTACCTGTGTTCGATGACATCCGGGAATGGTAGGATTCCAAAAGACAACGTGGTTCATCCTCTGTGGAGTATGACTGCATGTGTGTTTAAAAAAACCCCAAAAACTGTGGACTCGGGAGCTCCCATGACATCATAATCGTACGCCTTCCATGCCTAGTCTGTTCCCTTTAAGATGCCAGCATGTTCTGCTGACAGAATCCATAAAGCCTAGATGATTGATTAGCAGAATCGATAATGGTATTGGTATCAGCAGCGGCCTACATGAAAGCTGAAACAGGTTTTGCTGACTGCAATCCCCCCCACTGACCATAAAAAGATTCCTTGAGGACATGGGGATGAAATCCGCTGTTCTCGTTTGTCTGAAGCTAATATGATGTTCATTGGTCTGCAGTGGATATCTGGAGAAGGTTCAGTGTGTGTTACTGTCCTCCCACTGCAGCACAACACAAACACACAAAGAAAAAGAACCAGCATGTCCTGGTCGCACCTGATCCCGATCCTGCGCGCGCACACACACGGAGAAAGAAAACATAATCATACGCACACCCACGCATAAACCTCACAGAAGCACACTGTCCTTGTCGCCGTGGCAACTGTCATGCATTTGGAGACGTTACGGTGAGACGATTCTTTCTGTCTGGCCGCCGCCGTCTCTCCTCCAGCTCCGTCCTGTGCAGATCGATAACTCGAGCCTCGGCCGCTCGTTTGGATTCGCTCTGGGACTGTGTTTGTGTTCGACAGGGCGGGCTCGGTCTCACCCAGAAGTGTGTGTGTGTGTGTGTGTATATGCATATGCATGTGTGTCTGTTGATGGTGCAGAGGTGGTGGCGGGGAGGGGAGTAATGCATGCTTTATTTGTTCCCATACAGCAGATAGAAGCAGAGTGGAAATTCAAATGCAGCTCTGCTTGTTGGATCCCCACAGGCCTGGTGTTTATACACACACACACACACACACACACCCCAGATTAGGTTTTTATTTTTTTTATTTTATTTTTCCCCTCTCCTGCAGGAGAAGGAGTCATTAGTAGGAGTTTGTTTTTGCTGAGCAGAATCCCTGCAAACTGCGGACCCATTTTGTGAAACACCGAACAAGCCGCACTTCACCACGGATAACAACGAGTGGGACTTTTTCACCATCAACTTGAACTGTTGTTTCACTTAGTCTGTAAAGAATGTGAGGAAACATTGGAAAAACAAAGTTGGAGAATGTTTTTTTCTCAAGGTCTCTGCCTTTTCTGCACTGTGATAAACAGAGGAAAGAAGCAACTCA